>JAPJYX010000036.1:3600000-4200000 GCA_030503985.1 Himalopsyche tibetana
CAGTCTGAAATGGAGATGAGATCAATGTTGCCATAGTTTCACACAGTCCCGCATCGAGATGCACAGCCGAAAAGCCGCCACAACATAATATGATACAGTCATTCTATTCAACAGAAATAAACCTATTTGCTTACGTTTTTATAAAAACTTGTTAGGCCCTCGTAGACGAGGCTTGAGTTGCAGCAGGTTGTATTTAGAAGGGGGCCACCCCGGGCGGCATTTTCGAATAGAAAATATGAATAAAAATATTTTGTATGTTCAATCATTGCAAGCTATATTCCCATACTTTCTATCGTCTTATTTGTGCTTTGTGACAAGCTGACTAAATATACATTTTTATATTTTTTTTATAGTTAGTCGCTCGACCTCTGTTTTCCAAAGAGAGTAGTAGGGATAGAAGGATAAGGCTAGGATAGGAATAGTAGTTAGCTAATCACTCTCGTTACGCCATGTTATTGAAGGATAGGAAGGGTGGGAAGGAAATTAAGACATCACAAAACACCATGCCTTCGAACAGAAATACAGTACTGGAACTCGAGCCCGTGAGATCCGGCACGGAAGCCAGCAACGCTAACCGCTGCGCCATAGGATCCGACAAATTATGATATATGCTCTTAAAAATCGTATATCAAACTTCATGGATCATCTGCAGCTCAATCTTTTAGTTTACAGTTGTTTATGGTTTTAAAAAATATACACAATCTACCAATATTGTGAATTACAAAATATTTTTGGATAGGAAATTCAAATTGGTGCCATTTAAAAACGGATAAATCGATAGTGTCCGTTTGTATTTATTTATTATATTTGCTAAAAAGATTAATATATTATTGTAAGCAGATCACGTCTTTACCCGAAAACAAATAATAATTAATGCATCTATACTTTTTTGTATTAGGGGTAAATAATCACGGTCTACAGAGACATCTGTAATTAAAAGAATATTTTAAATTGCTTATTCAAACAAAATCGTTTAATTGATAAAATCTAGGTTAATAGGCATTTATATTCATTCCAGTTGAGAAAAGCATTCCTTATTATCATATTGTGATAAAGTTTGTTTGTAACAAATGAACAGGGAGCCAGTGGCGTGCTTAAGCAGAGACTTCCTATATTTTTTTCATTAAAAAATCGCATCTCAATCAAAACGCACTATTGTTTTTTGAAAAAAATATTAAACGTTAGCAAAACCAAATACATCAATAATGATATTAAGTTTTTTTTTTTTTAAAAACTTTTATTCGAAATTCATACTAGGACATCCAATCCCGTAATCCCGTAATCCCGGGATCCCGTTCAATTTTCTGATTGACACGGCCGCGATCCTGGGATTTCGGGATTGAGAAATTTTAAACAAATCACGAAAATTGACACGAAATTGGCAAATCGAGGATTTCAAATTCAAATTCCTCGGTGAGCTAAAAAAAACGAAGTTCTGTGACAATCTGAGGGAAAAAGTATAGCGAATTGATAATTTCAAATTCCCCGGTGAGCTAATCCCAATCCCGGGATTGGAAAGAGACTCCGGGATTGGATACTCTAATTCATACCTCATTAAATTTTGAAATAGTATCTGTCAAATGGAAAATTTAAAAATAAAATAAAAACCTAATATCATTATTAAAACATTTGATTTTGCTAACGTTTGATATTTAAAAAAATAAATAAATAGTGTGTTTTAGTTGAGATATGAATTTTCAATGAAAAAAATAGGAGGTCCCTGATTAACACTGGCTTCCTGTTCATTTTTTATATAAACAAACTTTATCACAATATGATAATATAAAATGATTAACTCGACTGAAATGATTTAAAAATCCTTTTAAGCTAGATTCTATATATTAAACGAATTTTTGTCTACGAGCAATTTAATATTTTTTCTTAATTGTAGGTGTATCTGTACACCTTGACACTTACCCTTAACAGTAAATTTAATGTTTATGAGTAACGCTGGGCGTTGGCGAGACTTATTTCCCTGGGGATGTGAGTCCATTGTATTATTATATAAAAATATCACGACCATTATTGATCGGCTTACCAGGAAAATCATCCGGGCTTGAGGGGCTAATTGGTGCTGCCATAGGCAACCCTCTTCCCCTAACATTATATACCCACACAAAACAGTAGGAGGCAGCCAGGGCCGGCGTCACCATGCAGGCGAAATAGGCAACCGTCTAGGTCGCATAAATGGAGGAGTAAAATAGTTTTTTATACATTAATAATATTAAATATTTACACAATTGGCTTCAAGTAGTAGCGTGAAAAATTTAAAAAATCTTTGCCATCACAAAAAGTACTGCTCTTTATAGTGTAACAAAATATTGTAGACACTGGAGGCAGCTCAATTGAATTTTCATGATGTATCTGTAGACTGACCAAACGTCCTGTTTTCACAAGGTACGATTGTCAAGTGAATTACACGGATAACTCTGAAATATTGAAATTGGTACCCAATCTGCAATGATAAAATATGCAAATAATATTTGATTTATGATCATTTTAGTATTGCTTTACCCATTATATCAAAACAGGTTATTTATAACTGTCGTACTAATGAACTTGACGATCGAATACACTGTACATAAATAAAAAAATTAAAACCATGAAAACACACTGAAATAAAGGGTTTTCCGAGACAATTTCTTTAATTAATATTATGTTATGTCAATTAAACACCAGTTTAGAAGTCTCCGTGCAATTCAAGGTTGTGTATAATTCATAATTTGCATATGTCACAAAATCATCAAAGCACGTTTTTAGCGTCTCCTGTAAAATTTGATAAATGTGTGTTACGTGCTTTTTCCTTTCCACAGTCGATATGTATACCATCAGATCATCTTTGGTCAGCCAAGCATGAAATATTAACACTTTTGACTATTTTGTTTAAATAAACATCATTAAATATATTTTTCAAAAAAAAAATCGAGCCACTCATTTTTCACGACTCCGACTCCGCCACTCTGACTCCGACTCCGACTCCACAGCCCTGGTTTATTGAATAGTAAATAAATAGGACACCATTATTTCATATAATTTATTAAAAAAATATACCTTCTGGATACTTTTTATTTAGAGAATTTAAACAATACTTTGGAATATACAAACCGGCCTATGATACTATCCGCTTTGGGACAAAAAACCGTAAATTCTACAACTGAAGCTAAGATGATGTCGTTGGCCATTAGCCAACAGACCCTGAAAATGTTTCACAATCAAAAAAGACCATGGTATCTTCGACACCGGACTAAAGAATTGGATAGAAGGTTTTATAAGTAAGTCTTCATGTGATACTAACATAAATCGTAATTTATTTTAGAGCGAGTTTCATTTATTGTTATAAATTTCTACTATTGTTCACGATGTTAAACCCCAAGAATAAATCCCCACTAATAAAAGTCATTACGACAGATACCGCTGGCCTAAGCTCAGAGTCCACAGGTAGGTAGATATTAAATCCAAACATCGCTCTACTAACACGAAAACGTTTATTTAAGAACTTGCAATCACAGATTTTTTTTACATAGAATATTTAACAAACAAAATTCTGAATTATTACAATACACAATAACGATTATAAACCTAGCTTGCTCGCACGATTTTATAAATGTAAAATAAAAAAAAATTGACGTTAAACTCTGCGTAGAGAACGGAAAGTAACCCCCACACACGATGTGTACGGTTCGAGTCCCCAAGAGCAAAAAAAGAAAAAACAAAAATCACATCGGTATCGAAAAACAATGTTGCCATTTAAGGCCATTAACAATATTCAATTGATATTACGGGTTACCTGATAACAAAATTCAAACACAATTAATTTAGCTGCACCTTTTTTTTTCAATCCGGCCAGTTTTCCCCACAAAAGTACTAGTGGAAGCGGGTGCCGCCATGTCAATACCATGGAAACATTGATCTCGTTTGCGATGAGGAGTAGCATAGCAGTCTTAAGTTCCAAGCAGTGTCGTAGAAAAAACAGCAAAAAGATCGGGCCGTTAAATCCCAGCCGCTCCTAACAAATTGTATGGCGGCTATACGTAGATCAACTCTAAATTCCAATTTATGAGCTTATTTTTCGTTGAATATAACATGTATGTTTGAAAGATTTCTTGTATGGATATTCTGTGATTCTTTGGTGTTATTAATTTACAATTTACGATACATCGGAAGGGTCATATATGCAAATTAAGTAATGATTGTAAGAAATATAGCGAATGGCAAGAAATGCGATGTGTGGTAAAACAAATAAAATTTAACTTCCCACTATTAAATATCACAGTTATATAAAATAGTGATTATAAATAACATAAAACAACAGTAACAAGCGGAATCCATATTATATTATATACGATTTTGACGCCTATTGTGATATTATGAAATAAATGCTGCGTCTTATTATATAATAATGGCAATATACCAAGTAAATGATGATTTTATTAATAATAATATTTAAAAAATAATGAAGTGAAATGTGCTACCCTAGTTTGACTTACTGATTTTTGATTACTGATATGGCTTGAGAAATCCTATGGAAAGATTGAGTAACGAACCAGTGTGCACAAATAAATTTTGAGATTAATTATTAATTCATTAAAATCCCAATAATGACTTTGATTTTTTTAATGAACTATCCAACCTCATATTCTGTATTGAAATATTGTACAAAAAATAATTTTAATAAATTGATTTGCCTTTATTGTTTGCTTTTGTTCTCCGAGATTTTTCTTCAAAAACCTTAGAAAATGTGATTTTTTCTTATTTTGAAAAATATGTAATTGAAAAGATATATAATTACAATATAAATATGTATTTCCTACAATATATCAGAAACAAATGGCTTCATAATGATGTGATATTACTTTGAAAATTATGACGCCAGCCCGCTTATCTGAAAAAAGTACCTGTTTTCAGATCGATAGCATGGCTTTTACTATAGGGGGCTTTGGTATTGGCCATTCGTTGCCATGGTAATTCCCCAGGTTTCGTTGTGTAGGGTTGTCCACCATTTTATCCCAACCGTGTAAGGTGTATCCGGTAACCGGAAGAAGCAAAACATGAGAGTCAGAAACAGAACTAGAATATGTTTGTTGCATGTAAATACAACAGTGTAAATACTTTACTAATGGCAGACGGGTATAACTTAATTATTTTTCATTTTAAAACCACTTGGATCCAATGTCCCCTCTAATTTTCGGAAGGTTATGTGCGCAAAAGTCATTGGCGTGCAACTTTTACAAGAGATAAAAAGATTTTTGCGTTACACAACGGTATTTAGACCTTCTAAACCAGTGATTCCCAAACTTATTATGCTCGTGGACCCCCTTCATAGCAAAAATTTGACCGTAGACCCCCAAGTGAAATAATTAAGTTAATGACTTGAAAAGTATTTTTTTCCATATCTGCTTCGAAAGTGGAGCAAATGGCCTCCTAATGGGAGTATCTTAACATATGTTTTTCTACGAGAACCGAATGTAAGTAAGTCGCTCAAACTCTCTTTTCTAAAGAGTAGTAGAGATATGACTGTATATCCGCGGAGCCCCTGACGTTGTCCACCTGGGGGTCCACAGGAACCACTTTGGGAACCACTGTACTAAACGAAAAGGTTGATTTTTAATCATGACAATAATTAACAACACTGTTTAATGTCAATTAATTTATTCTGATGATGGTATAGCTGATGTAACCTTTGTGCGCTCTCTTGTAATGTATGTGCGCGCGCTAGGCACATTTGGTATATGAGGCAAAATTATTTTTCACAAAAACACCCAGTATCTCTGGGACATATTAATGATTTTTTTAACGGTATTCAAACGGTTTTAACTCAGTGGCGTAGCAAGGGGGGTGCGGTATAGGCGAACCGCCCCGAGCGGTACATTTTTGGGGACGGCATTTTAGAAAATGAAAAGAAAATTTCGAACTATTGAATTATTAAATATTGAGTAAACCGAATAATAATTTAAAAAAAAACAACTGACAACCAATGTTCCCGCTAAGGTGTGCGCGTGTGCGCGCACACGCAAGATGTGGCCGCACACTCTTTTCCGTCCTTCGCACAGACCGCACATATAAATGGTGTACAATAGAGTTACACTGTTTTATTTAGCGGCTTGAAATGAATAATTAATTTATCTTGTGTTAGTAAGTAGGTTGGAGAATAACTATCATCATATTTGCGCACATTTTTTATTTTACTGAAAATTTACTGCACACAAAAGTTGCTGACAACCCTGTTTCCCTCCACCCAGTCGACGTTGCCATGGCGTTTGGTGTAGCTCGTGGCTGAAAAGAGACAACACTAGTCTGCGGCAGTTTGAACTAACGCACAAGAAAGAGACACAGCTTTGTGTCTGGGACAACGGGAGCAGGAAAATTGAGATGGCGAAATTAATATTTGCTGAAGTGCAACAGTGTAAGCAGATGATATATTTATTTATATGATGGATGTATATTCTGTCTGGGACAAGGTTTTATAACGAAGGGCATTCACGGTCGGAAATCAGTTCCAGCCAGTTCCAGCTTTACAGCAGAGGAGACAGCACGTTCTTGAAAAATGATCTGAAACTCGGTCTAGCTCTTAAATAATTGTGAATCTGAATCAAACACAATTTTTGAAAGTATTTTAAATAGTGTAATAATGATTCAATTATGGTAAGAAAAACGAATAAATTTTCAACATAATTCACTTTTCATTGCATTGAAAAAACGTATATATAATGTTTGAAAAAACACGGATAAGACCGAAAGCTATAGAAACGAAAATGTCTACAGATTTTTAATGACGAATTCAATTTTCATCGTGTGAACGAGACTTTTACAATAATTACAGAAGTGATAGAATAAACATTGTTAAAACATTTGATATAATTTATATTTAAAACAATCTAGCAGTTGTTCGTTGACGGAACTTTAAAAACTAAATACAAAAATGATTTTTTATATTCAAAAGAAGTTTGATAGAGAAAGAGCAGAAAAAACTACAAAATGTTTGCCAAATCATTTAAAAAAACTACAAACACGTAAAAAAGGAAAAAGTTCTGTTAAAAAAAAAGTGATTTGTTTAATAATGAAAAAGTTTGACTAAGAATTGAATTTAATTGAGTTAAATATTAATTTATTTTGTAACACGAATTCAGAGATACATTTGGAGACCCTCTTTTTGGAATAACATAAAAGTGCTGCAAAACTCTTCATATAACAATAATGAATATTAAAAACTGAAATTAAAACATAATGGTTTATATAATAAATGATATTTTTGAGGCCCCTAAGATTTGGAGGCCCCAAGCGCGCGCCTCTCGAGCGTATGAGGTAATCCGCCACTGCGCGAATATTAAAAAAAACCGGTTAGCTTAATTTGACACAGAAATGTCTAAATAAGATATAAGAAGAAATTGAATAATGAAATAAAGTATAAATTAAAGTTCACAGTGCACTTAAAACGCAATTGATAACAGTTAATGTGACTAACCGCGATAAAATTAAATATAACAATGAAGTACAGATTAAATCTCCGAAACCGATTATTTATTTAATTATAAAGACGTTGTAAAAACAAAATAAGTTTGTTGAAATTAAGCGAAAAAAAACTGAAGTGGAAATGTGGAAAGAAGATCAGAAAAACTCTGCTACAATTGTCATCTCCACAAGTGCTCCAAGATGATGCCAATTGTTATGAAGACTTGAAGATCCTAGTGTTGCTCCACTTCTCGAAGACAATCCTTTTCTACTTCTCTGCAGACGACGATGATTCATTATATCAGGTTTTGGGATAGTTGTTATATTGTTTGTTATGTTAATCAGATGTAGGCTAAATGGACTCGCTTAATCTCAGAGCTATTCGAAGTTCTGGGTGAGGTGCCATATTTTATCACTCTCATGCAGGAGATTAAAATTCTAAGATTGATGTAGAAATAGGCGAAATTGATTTCGCCTAAATTCCACGTTGTTTTTAAACCTTCATGGCCATTAGGTATATGTATATATATATCGACTGTGGAAAGGAAAAAATACGTAACCCTCAATTTTCCAAAACAGCTTTTTTTCGATCATTACAATGAATAAAACTTGACACACATTCTATCAAAAGGATGGAAGCTAAAAATGCCGAATAAGTATCTAAATTTAGCTTTTCAGTTTGAAAGAGATGACCTTGTAAAAAATTAAAACCAAAAAAAAACACTGAAATAAAGGTTTTTCCGAGACAATATATTTAATTAATATTGGGTTATGTCAATTAAACACCATTTTAGAAGTATCCGTGCACTTCAAGGTTGTGTATAATTCATATTTTGCATATGTCACAAAATCATCAAAACACGTTTTTAGCGCCTCCTGTACAATTTGATATGTGTGGGTTACGTCCTTTTTCCTTTCCACAGTCGAATTATATATATAATATCAATGATTGTATTATTGATTTCATTTGAGAATATATTTTATTTCTCATTAATTTAACAAAGGGCTCGTTCGACCCCCTTTCAGCCTACCCCTAATTAAAATAATGTCTTCTGTCTAAGCGAAATGCTGAATATGAAATGTATGTAATATATTGATACTTAGGGTGTCAAGGGCTTAATTATAAAAGATTATTAATTATAAAGGAAAACTTTTGATCTTCCCACAATACTTTTTTTTCGTTAATCAATTAATTGTGTTGGAACAATTTTTTTACAATTTTGCCGTTGTCACCTGCATTCTCTGAAGTACGTCAGTAGCAAATATGTTAGTTTTAATTAATATTTGTCAAATATTTGTTCGGAAGCGCAGCGATGGCAAACCTTTCGACCTCGGTGTACCATTTTTTTTTGAATATAGCTTTTCTATTTAATATATATTGGGATCTTTGTTAAATCTTGAAATATCTGATTTGTAAAATTGTAACTGTTGACAACGAGTCGAAAATCTCTGCTTTAATGAGAGTCAGGGCCGGCTGAATAGATTAACATGGCCCTGCACCCTTGTCGAAATCGTTGATAGTCTTCAATCGTTTTGCCAAATCATTCCTAACGACAACGGGATTTCTATGCTTGAATAAATTGATTGATGCCACAATCATAAAAAAATGATTCATCGGATGTGTTCCACGGAAACATCGCAAATAAATATATATCACATTCGCCGCGATTTAATTCAACATCATTATTTTGTGATTACACATATATTCGAAGCCTGCTTGGTCGGCTGAATAGAATAACATGACCATGCTGCTTCTCGGAGAGACACATTTTATTCACAGACTATCCTATTGACAGGGATTTAATTTGTCACTTAACAATAAAAATAATTTAAAAAAATTAGTACTTTTTCCACATAAAATTTATTAGGTCCGGTTTCGCTCATCGCGAGCATTATCAACTGATAAGAAAAATATATAAACAGTGATATTTATACAAATTTAAATTGAAATAAAAAGGTGTAAGCAACTATTAACAATTTAAAGGATTAACAAATTACATTATAATTACACAAAATTAAAATGCTTAACACCCATAACAATTAAAAAATCATCATCAAAGAATAATAAATCTAAGTGGTAAACGATGTCAATTATAAACACAATTAATTTTTTTGGGAAATTTTTAAACAAAGTGAAACACTACATTACTAAAGTAAATATCGGTTCTACATTACTAAAAAAATAATGGTTCCGAACTGAAGATAATTCATTCCCTTTACGGGAGCAGGCTAGATGTTCTTTAAATCTGATATTAAAAGCTCTTTCCGTTTCTCTAATATATCTGGCTCCGCAAGTGTAGCAATCAATTAAATAAATGCCACTTTGGTTGAGAAAATTAAGTTTAATAAATATCGTTTATTATTTTTATGATAATGCCTTTCCACCAAGTATTGACGGTAAAGACCTTAAAAGTTGTCACTTCACATTATCAAAAGAAATATGCATCGCATATCGCTGGCAGGTAGCCTTGCCCTGCGACATTGGGAATATAATATGTTATGGAATCTTCGCTTCTATTATAACATGACACACATCTTTTTCAAGTCCACTGGTTCGGCTGAACAGAGTAACATGGCACTGCACATAAAAAGTCTTATAATTCAATATACCCAAGGATTCCTGGACGAATTTGTGAATATATCTGCCACGGCTGAGGACTCCCTCACCGATGTCCTGAACTTTTCGCAGGGTCTGGCTTCGCGGAAGATTTTTATTCCTATAAATTATCTCATTCCCTCTTCACTATTGCACTATTGCACATTTCATACTGCTACTGCTAACTGCAATTCTTAACAGGATGGTTTCATTTCAAGTGTCAGATATTTCAGTAAATCGCAAACGATTTATTGCATCTCTACTATTTCAGTGCTGTGGCACTAAGCGATCAAACAGACATCTTTTTCAACGTGGCGCAGAGCTCACGTGTCCACCAAATTATGACCGTATATCCTGTCTGGAGCCTTGGGTGTATCGCACCTGAAACGTTTTCGGATGGAAATATGCATCGCATATCGCTGGCAGGTAGTCTTGCCTTATGACATTGTGAACTGAAGTTTTAAGTCCACTGAACCGGCTGTACAGATCATCATGGCTCTGCACGTCTGCGATGTTGGCCAACTTATTTGAGTGACCTGGCACTTTCGGAAATCGCATTGGTGAAGTTTTGCTGTTAACAATTGAATCGATACCGAAAGATTTTACTTTTGTCACACATTTAAACAACTCGAAGAGTTCGTATTTCAGATCTGGCCGGCTGAATAGATTAACGTGGCCCTTCACCTCTGTTTAAATCGTTGATAGTCTTCAATCATTTTGCCAAATTCTTCTCAACGACAACGGGATTTCTCAGATTTCTTTGGAATTCACATTAGCAAAAGAACATTGGTTCTACACAATACTTTTTCTGTCATGAGGCTTAAAGATTCATTAAAAAAGACATCTTTCATTGCTTTGAATAACATTTCCATTTTTCCTTATTTCCTGGAATAGGTGAAGTTTTATGTGTAAAAGCCAATAGATTCTGGCTCAGGAGAGGGTTGGCAAGAATAAATTCGAAGTCAGTTCGATTCAGTCACATACTAGAAATGGTTTCTGAAAACATTTTATATTTCATAATAATTAATATCTATTTATAGTCCACTGGGCCGGCTGAATGGATTAACATGGCCCTGCACCCCTGTCGAAACTATTTCTCGATAATTCTTCTTGACGATAACTGGATTTCTACACTGTGATAATTGTATAATATTGTTAACAATAACGTAAATAGGGTGATTGTGAAAGAAACACCCATTGAACTAAAAAAAAAATGAGACATGTTAATCCAATATATATATAATACGTTTTGGTGGGCATGTCGGTTTTCAAAAACCCGTTTTTTTGTCAAAATTTGCGACATTCGAAAACAACAATTGACTTGAAAAACGTATAAACTTATGAATTGTTTCTGATTTTTTTACATACAGCATCATCAATTAAAATCTGTCAAAAGTCTACTGGGTCGGCTGAACAGAATAACATGACCCTGCATATTGAAGGCATGCCAATTGTCTTCATATCGTCTATTTGAATAGTACGGAAATAAAATGCCGATGGAAGATAGAATTGCTTTACTCAAGAAGAGAAATGCATTTAATTTAATCAATTAACAAAAAGTTAATAATAATCGCCAACATACATACTTGACAACTGTCATCAAGAACTTAAAAATATGAATTCTGAACAGTTCATTTTGTAATAGACTTAAAACAAACCATGCGATCATAAATTCAAATCTGTTTTAAGTCCACTGGGCCGGACGAACGGATTAACATGGCCCCGCACCCGTTTCAACTTTAATTCTCGATATTGTGAGTCAGTGTTTGAAGACATTCTTATCACATATTTTTAAGATTCTCTACGAAAGAACTTCGTTTTTTCTCTCGGCTACCTGAAATGAGTTTATAGATTGTATTTGGTTACAATCCCTTTTTCCCGCGTGAAAAGTTGTAGGAAAATTAACTTTCCTGTAGGTTCACCTAGGATGGAATAAGGGAGAAAGGGGGGTTCAAATGTTGCAATGATCAAAATCCGTTACACAAGGGACAAGGTTTATTAACAACACAATATTGTAACAGTACAGTGACGACAGATTGTACTTTTGTCACACACTTAAACAACTCAAAGAGTTCGTATTTCAGATCTATTCAAAGTCCACTGGGCCGGCTGAATAGATTAACATGGCCCCGCACTCAAAATCGTTGAAAGCGTTCCATCATTTCGACAAACGATTACTCTTAACGACTCATCTGGATTTCTAATGCTCCCATCATTATGAGAATGAAACTCTAAATTCGCTCACATTTAACTTGACGGACGTCATCAAGATTTCAAACTTATATCAACTGTTGAATTTGTAGTTCACCAATATACAAAAGAAATCATCAATTAACATATGTTGCAAGTCCACTGGGCAGGCTGAACAGAGTTACATGGCCCTGCACATAAAAAGTCTTATAATTTAATATACCCAAGGATTCCGGGACGAATTTACAATTATATCTGCCACTGTTAAGGACTCCCTGATGCCATGGACATTCTTGTCACGTTTTCCGGTTTCGCTGGGTCTGGCTTCGCGGAAGATTTTTGTTCTAATTGTCCTTTAGCACGATAAACGTTCCCTGTGTTACTTAAAGTACCAGCAATTTTCGGATGAAGTTGTTCATCGTAGATGAGTTGGTTTATCTTTCGGCTCTCCTCATGATATTTAATCGCCTGATCATATTGTCCTTTAGCACGATAAACGTTCCCTATGTTACTTAAAGTACCAGCAATTTTCGGATGAAGTTGTTCATCGTAGATGAGTTGGTTTATCTTTCGGCTGTCCTCATGATATTTAATCGCCTGATCATATTGTCCTTTAGAATGATAAGCGTTTCCTTTGTTACTTAAAGTACCAGCAATTTTCGGATGAAGTTGTTCATCGTAGATGAGTTGGTTTATCTTTCGGCTCTCCTCATGATATTTAATCGCCTGATCATATTGTCCTTTAGAACGATAAGCGTTCCCTTTGTTACTTAAAGTACCAGCAATTTTCGGATGAAGTTGTTCATCGTAGATGAGTTGGTTTATCTTTCGGCTCTCCTCATGATATTTAATCGCCTGATCATATTGTCCTTTAGAACGATAAGCGTTCCCTTTGTTACTTAAAGTACCAGCAATTTTCGGATGAAGTTGTTCATCGTAGATGAGTTGGTTTATCTTTCGGCTCTCCTCATGATATTTAATCGCCTGATCATATTGTCCTTTAGAACGATAAGCGTTCCCTTTGTTACTTAAAGTACCAGCAATTTTCGGATGAAGTTGTTCATCGTAGATGAGTTGGTTTATCTTTCGGCTCTCCTCATGATATTTAATCACCTGATCATATTGTCCTTTAGAACGATAAGCGTTCCCTTTGTTACTTAAAGTACCAGCAATTTTCGGATGAAGTTGTTCATCGTAGATGAGTTGGTTTATCTTTCGGCTCTCCTCATGATATTTAATCGCCTGATCATATTGTCCTTTAGCACGATAAACGTTCCCTATGTTACTTAAAGTACCAGCAATTTTCGGATGAAGTTGTTCATCGTAGATGAGTTGGTTTATCTTTCGGCTGTCCTCATGATATTTAATCGCCTGATCATATTGTCCTTTAGAATGATAAGCGTTTCCTTTGTTACTTAAAGTACCAGCAATCTTCGGATGAAGTTTTTTTTATCGTAGATCAGTGGTTCTTAACGGGGGCGTTTTCAATTTTTCAGAATTTTGGTGGGCGCTGTAGGATTGCGAGGGGCGATGCGAGTTTCGGAGATATTTTTGGAAAAAGAATAGGGAATTGATTTCAAATTCTTCAGTGAAAGCGGGGGGGGGGGGGTTAGATAATTTTGGATACGCCTGAACAGTATTATTATTATATTTTTGGAAAAGGGATAGGGAATTGACGATTTCAAATTCTTCGGTGAAAGGGGGGTACACAGTTGTACTCGATTAAAACCAAATGCCACTTGTTCAACGCTTGCGTTCTGCCTGTAATGCTTTACGGTTGCGAATCATGGCACCTGACGAAGACTCGTATACTGAGTTTCGAGAACAGACACTTGCGTCAGATAATGGGTGTGAGGTGGTTTGATTTAGTGAGGAATTCAGAGATAAGGGAGCGCACAAGACAGCGTCCCGTTACGTCAGTGGTTATGAAGAGACATTGGAACTGGCTGGGTCACGTGCTGCGGATGCCTTCGGAAAGCCTCAATCCTGCCTGCCTCTTCTTTCGACCGGTAGGATTCCGGCGTCCCGGACGTCCGTCGGGCACTATCCATAGGATGTACTCGGCGGAACTGAGGGAGCTATCATGTCATGGGAGGAAGCAAAGCTATTGGCGGGAGACAGGGATACATGGAGTTGCCGCGTGGCGGCCATATGCTCCACATAGGGAGCGAACATGACCAAAGAAGAAGAAGAAATAATTGAAAATCATTGCTTACATATTTACTTGACAAACGTCATCAAGAATTCAAAAGTGTGAAGTGTATTTGACTTTTATTCTTACAACATCATCAATTTAAATCTGTCGAAAGTCTACTGGGTCGGCTGAACAGAATAACATGACCCTGCATATTGAATGCATGCCCATTGTCTTCTTATCGTATATTTGAATAGTACGGAAATAAAATGCAGAAGGAAGATAGGAGTGCTTTACTCAAGAAGAGAAATGCATTTAATTTAATCAATTAACAAAAAGTTAAGAATAATCGCCAACACACATACTTTACAACTGTCATCAAGGACTTAAAAATATGAATTCTGAACAGTTCATTTTGTAATAGACTTAAATCAAACCATGCGATCATAAATTCAAATCTGTTTTAAGCCCACTGGGTCGGCTGAACGGATTAACATGGCCCTGCATATCAAAAAAGCTTTGTGTGGTTGGCGTTATAACTTTGAAATACACACAGATCGCGGCAGACTTAAATATTTGAGTTTTCAGTCTTCTCAGAGTTTCCATATCTCTCGTCCCTATCAAAATTGGTTGAAAGTTTTCAATCATTTTGCCAAATTCTTTTTAAAGATGAATGTATTTCAAAATTGGAATAGATGTATGCCATGCTAAAATTAACAATTATTGAAATTGCAATTCAGCTTTTAACACAAAATAAAAATAAAAAGATTTCTCTGGGACTTTCGTTTCTACTTTGTTTGAAGACATTCAGTCCCTACGGAAAAACCTCCTTCTTCCTCTGGTCTACTCAATTAAGGTGACCGAAGTTCATTATGTCTCGCGCAGTATACCTTGCGGTTACGGAGTGGTCAGCGTCTCGCACCCTTTCGTTGAGTAAAAGCCTTTTATTGAATCGATGCGTGTGTCGCCGACTGTTTTGTGAGAGCATGTCAATAACTTGGTTTACTTTATTCTTTCGTATCGGGCTATACATTCTGAATATGTTAAATGGTGTCCGGTAGTTATTTCATGGGATGTATTCGACTGCAGGGACGTTCCGAGGGCACAGGCGAGTAGGCAGTTGCCTAGGGGTGGCAAGTCTTAGGAAGCGGCAAATGATAACAGAATACATTTAAAACATAGTTTTTAATCAAAACGACAGGTTGTCCTTTTGTCACATATTTAAACAACTCAAAGAGTTCGTATTTCAGATCTATTCAAAGTCCACTGGGCCGGCTGAATAGATTAACGTGCCAAATCATTCTTACCGACAACCGGATTTCTATGCTAGAGGTAGTTGATTGATGCTGCAATCTTAAAAAACGATTCATCGAATCAGTTCAGACGATAAATATAAACCGAAAACTTTGGATTTTTTTAACCACCACTAGACAAATATCGGTTCGTCACCACGCTATAAATACACATCTATTCGAAGCCTGCTTGGTCGGCTGAATAGAATAACATGACCATGCCACATTTCGGAGAGACACATTTTATTCACAGACTATATTGGCATATATTATGTCTCCACTCCCACTTTGAACCATATAGACTCAAACAATTATTTTTTAACGAGAACTGCTTGTTACTCAGTTGGTCAAGCCCCTCTTTTTTTAAAAGAGAAAAGAGATTGAAAGTTATGGCTAGAACATGGGTAGCTGATCACTCTCACTACGTCATAGTAATTTAAGGGATAGTGAAATAGAACATTAGGCATCACAGACATCCATGCCATAGATAAGCAATCTATGAACTGATTGCAAAAATTCGTCCGTACTGGGATTCGAGCTCGTTTGGTCCGCAACTCAAAGAAACGACGTTGACCACTCGCTCATGGACTCGGCGTTGTCATGTTCATCATGTGCAGACCGTTATACTTAAATTATAATTGAGGATAACAAGCACAATAATAATAATATTTTATGATAACATTAATTATTTATTGGCTATATGTTATTTTCTGAACAATTATTTATTTATACATACGGGTATATATGATACTAAAATTTTCATTTACGTATCACGTACAAAATTACTTACATAATATTATATTTAAAAAAATCATAGTTCGCAGTGTGTTTGTTAAACAACTCAAAGAGTTCGTATATCAGATCTATTCAAAGTCCACTGGGCCGGCTGAATGGATTAACATGGCCCTGCACTCCTGTCAAAATCGATTCTTGATTATTATTCTCAACAAAAACTGGATACATCATTTGATTTAAAATGTCTTTGAATCTTATTTCCTGCACATGAAAAGAATTCTCCATTGATCAAATCAGAAAGCAAAATAAGTGAAGTCACCGTAGCTGCAGCCGATTTTGTTAGTTCTGTTCTGCGCGACTACCTAAAAAATAAAAGCATATTAAAATGTCATTTTATGCACTCAATATGATCGATTCAAATCTGTTTTAAGCCCTCTGGGTCGGCTGAACAGATTAACATGGCCCTGCATATAAAAAAAGCTTTGTTTGGTTTGCGTTACTGTCGTCGATCACTCCACAAGAACTGGCCGAGGAAGCAAGCACGCCAAGCTAATAGCAATTCAATCTTTTTCTAAATGATTTTTCTAAGCTGGAATAGATTGGTGTCATGCAAAAATAATGTTGTAATCAATTTGAAAAAAAAAAAATAATCGTCTACATACATACTTGACGACAGTCATCAAGAATTCAAAATTATGAATTCTGAACAATTCATTCTGTAATAGACTTAAAACACACCATATTATCATTAATTGAAATCTGTTTTAAGCCCACTGGGTCGGACGAACGAATTAACAGGGCCCCGCACATGAAACAAATTTTTAAGATTCCCTACGAAAGAACTTCGTTTTTTCTCTCGGCTACCAAATGACGGCAGCCGAAATGAGTTTATAGGTTGTATTTGGTGACTATCCCTTTTTCCCGCGTGAAAAGTTGTAGGAAAATTAACTTTCCTGTAGGTTCACCTCGGATGGAATAAGGGAGAAAGGGGGTTCAAATGTTGCAATGATCAAAATCCGTTACACAAGGGACAAGGTTTATTAACAACACAATATTGTAACAGTACAGTGACGACAGATTGTACTTTTGTCACACACTTAAACAACTCAAAGAGTTCGTATTTCACATCTATTCAAAGTCCACTGGGCCGGCTGAATAGATTAACATGGCCCCGCACTCCTGTCAAAATCGTTGAAAGCGTTCCATCATTTCGACAAACGATTACTCTTAACGACTCAACTGGATTTCTTATGCTCCCATCATTATGAGAATGAAACTCTAAATTCGCTCACATTTAACTTGACGTACGTCATCAAGATTTTAAACTTATATCAACTATTGAATTTGTAGTTCACCAATATACAAAAGAAATCATCAATTAACATATGTTGCAAGTCCACTGGGCAGGCTGAACAGAGTAACATGGCCCTGCACATAAAAAGTCTTATAATTTAATATACCCAAGTATTCCGGGACGAATTTACAATTATATCTGCCACTGTTAAGGACTCCCTGATGCCATGGACATTATAATTATAGGTAAATCGTTTCATTTAATTGACAATCTTAGTTGAGCGATTGCGATCCGATTATCTTGAAATAATTCATATTTAATAATAACAAATATCTATACATGGTCCTGGGCCGGCGAATAGATTAACATGGCCCTGCACCCCTGTCGAAATCGATTCTTGATAATTCTTCTCAACGACAACTGGATCGCTAAATTGGAATAGATTAATATTATATTTAAATGGTGAAATTTCTCCGTTAGATAATTTTGAATAATTTATTTCTGCTAAAGGTGGCGATTCTTTCAATATAGTTAAGAAACGCTGCCGTAGATGAACAACTTAAGCGATAAATGTTCCCTGGGTTATTTGAAGAAACAGCAATGTTCGGATGAAGTTGTTCATCGTAGATGAGTTGGTCTATCTTTCGGCTCTCCTCATGATATTTAATCGCCTGATCATATTGTCCTTTAGAATGATAAGCGTTCCCTTTGTTACTTAAAGTACCAGCAATTTTTGGATGAAGTTGTTCATCGTAGATGAGTTGGTTTATCTTTGGGCTCTCCTCATGATACTTAATCGCCTGATCATATTGTCCTTTAGAATGATAAGCGTTCCCTTTGTTACTTAAAGTACCAGCAATTTTCGGATGAAGTTGTTCATCGTAGATGAGTTGGTTTATCTTTCGGCTCTCCTCATGATATTTAATCGCCTGATCATATTGTCCTTTAGAATGATAAGCGTTCCCTTTGTTACTTAAAGTACCAGCAATCTTCGGATGAAGTTGTTCATCGTAGATGAGTTGGTTTATCTTTCGGCTCTCCTCATGATATTTAATCGCCTGATCATATTGTCCTTTAGAATGATAAGCGTTCCCTTTGTTACTTAAAGTACCAGCAATTTTTGGATGAAGTTGTTCATCGTAGATGAGTTGGTTTATCTTTGGGCTCTCCTCATGATACTTAATCGCCTGATCATATTGTCCTTTAGAATGATAAGCGTTCCCTTTGTTACTTAAAGTACCAGCAATTTTCGGATGAAGTTGTTCATCGTAGATGAGTTGGTTTATCTTTCGGCTCTCCTCATGATATTTAATCGCCTGATCATATTGTCCTTTAGAATGATAAGCGTTCCCTTTGTTACTTAAAGTACCAGCAATTTTTGGATGAAGTTGTTCATCGTAGATGAGTTGGTTTATCTTTGGGCTCTCCTCATGATACTTAATCGCCTGATCATATTGTCCTTTAGAATGATAAGCGTTCCCTTTGTTACTTAAAGTACCAGCAATTTTCGGATGAAGTTGTTCATCGTAGATGAGTTGGTTTATCTTTCGGCTCTCCTCATGATATTTAATCGCCTGATCATATTGTCCTTTAGAATGATAAGCGTTCCCTTTGTTACTTAAAGTACCAGCAATCTTCGGATGAAGTTTTTTTTATCGTAGATCAGTGGTTCTTAACGGGGGCGTTTTCAATTTTTCAGAATTTTGGTGGGCGCTGTAGAATTGCGAGGGGCGATGCAAGTTTCGGAGATATTTTTGGAAAAAGGATAGGGAATTGATTTCAAATTCTTCAGTGAAAGGGGGGGGGGGGGGAGTTAGATAATTTTGGATACGCCTGAACGGTATTATGCACTATAACGATTTGGTAAGAGACATAATTGTGTAAAATACAAATGTACAAAAATATATTGCGTCAACTTTGGATACTCTTTTAGAGGAACATTGAATAATGCCAAAAAGCAAATAGGATAATCGTTTCATTTAATCGACAATCTTAGGACGTTTGCGATCCGATTATCTTGAAATAATTCATATTTGATAATAATAAATATCTATTCAAAGTCCACTGGGCCGGCTGGATAGATGAACATGGCCCTGCACCCCTGTCGAAATTGTTTATTGACAATTATTCTTGACGACAAACTGGATTTCCACGATGTGGTTATCAATTATAAAATTGAGAAATCTCAATTAATAACAATAAATTAATAAAAATATACATAATAATTGTAACTTACTTAGCAGACACTGTGTTGTCTAACGCAGTGTCTGCCAAACTTTTTTACTCCACGGCACACTGGTGAATGGCAATAGTAAAAAATAGTAGAAAAAAAAATGCACCAAATATTTAGTTTTTGTTGTAGTAAATATCCCGCACACGGACAGACGCCCAGCTAATGCGTGTATAGCACTGGTTGAATACATAGACGCTAGCCAATATTTGACTGTATGTGCAGCACAGACGGCTGTATCGCAGTAACGACAATGAAACCGCGCAATTGAAGGATTTGCGGCGAATATTTCAAGCCAGCGCCTAATTTAGGGTAGTGTAATTGTGGGTTCCACGGTACCTTGTTTGAATGCGTAGATGTTGAATTTCGTTAAAATTTGAGACAATTTAAATGAAAAAGCATTATTCGAAGTTAAAAATTTTAAGGCTTCTTCCACCGCGGCACACAGTTTGGCAGACACTGGTCTAACATCTACTGTTTTTTTGTATTTGTGTAATTTTGTTAATGTATCGCCAAATCCTTCAGATTTCGTGGCGAGAATGTAGTCATATAGCGTTTGGGTTGACGTCTAGTCTTTTTCTGCTGTGTGTCGATGAACTTACTTGAGTGGCCTGGCACCTTCGGAAATCGTTCTGGATTGCACAGTCACGACAGATTGTTCATTTATCACACATTCAAACAACTCAAAGAGTTTGTATTTCAGACCTATTCATTGTCCACTGGGCCGGCTGAATGGATTAACATGGCCCTGCACCCCTGTAAAAATTGTTTCTTGATAGTTCATCTTGACGACAAATGGATTTCCACACTGTGAAAATGAATATAATAATGCTGAAATTGATAAATTTCAATTATTAACAATACAATTAAACTATATACAATAATTGAAGTAAATTGCTTACACATTTACTTGAAAAACGTATAAACTTACGAATTGTTTCTGATTTTTTTACATACAGCATCATCAATTAAAATCTGTCAAAAGTCTACTGGGTCGGCTGAACAGAATAACATGACCCTGCATATTGAATGCATGCCCATTGTCTTCTTATCGTATATTTGAATAGTACGGAAATAAAATGCAGATGGAAGATAGGAGTGCTTTACTCAAGAAGAGATATGCATTTAATTTAATCAATTAACAAAAAGTTAAGAATAATCGCCAACACACATACTTTACAACTGTCATCAAGAACTTAAAAATATGAATTCTGAACAGTTCATTTTGTAATAGACTTAAATCAAACCATGCGATCATAAATTCAAATCTGTTTTAAGCCCACTGGGTCGGCTGAACGGATTAACATGGCCCTGCATATCAAAAAAGCTTTGTGTGGTTGGCGTTATAACTTTGAAATACACACAGATCGCGGCAGACTTAAATATTTGAGTTTTCAGTCTTCTCAGAGTTTCCATATCTCTCGTCCATATCTCTCGTCCCTATCAAAATTGGTTGAAAGTTTTCAATCATTTTGCCAAATTCTTTTTAAAGATGAATGTATTTCAAAATTGGAATAGATTTATGCCATGCTTAAATTAACAATTATTGAAATTGCAATTCAGCTTTTAATACAAAATAAATATAAAAAGAGTTCTCTGGGACTTTCGTTTCTATTTTGTTTGAAGACATTCAGTCCCTACGAAAAACCTCCTTCTTCCTCTGGTCTACTCAATTAAGGTGACCGAAGTTCATTATGTCTCGCGCAGTATAACTTGCGGTTACGGAGTGGTCAGCGTCTCGCAACCTTTCGTTGAATAAAAGCCTTTCATTGAATCGATGCGTGTGTCGCCGATTGTTTTGTGAGAGCATGTCAATAACTTGGTTTACTTTATTCTTTCGTATCGGGCTTTACATTCTGAATATATTAAATGGCGTCCGGTAGTTATTTCATGGGATGTATTCGACTGCAGGGACGTTCCGAGGGCACAGGCGAGTAGGCAGTTGCCTAGGGGCGGCAAGTCTTAGGAAGCGGCAAATGATAACAGAATACATTTAAAACATAGTTTTTAATCAAAACGACAGGTTGTCCTTTTGTCACATACTTAAACAACTCAAAGAGTTCGTATTTCAGATCTATTCAAAGTCCACTGGGCCGGCTGAATAGATTAACGTTCCAAATCATTCTTACCGACAACCGGATTTCTATGCTAGAGGTAGTTCATTGATGCTGCAATCTTAAAAAACGATTCATCGAATCAGTTCAGACGATAAATATAAGCCGAAAACTTTGGATTTTTTTAACCACCACGAGACAAATGTCGGTTCGTCACCACGCTATAAGTACACATCTATATTAAATGATAAACTGTTCAAACACAATATATACAGATATCATAATGTAACTTAAAGAACCAGCAATCTTCGGATGAAGTTTTTTTTTTATCTTAGATCAGTGGTTCTTAAGGGGGCGTTTTCAATTTTTCAGAATTTTGGGGGGCGCTGTAGGATTGCGAGGTGGCGATGCGAGTTTCGGAGATATTTTTGGAAAAGGGATAGGGAATTGACGATTTCAAATTCTTCGGTGAAAGGGGGGTACACAGTTGTACTCGATTAAAACCAAATGCCACTTGTTCAACGCTTGCGTTCTGCCTGTAATGCTTTACGGTTGCGAATCATGGCACCTGACGAAGACTCGTATACTGAGTTTTGAGAACAGACACTTGCGTCAGATAATGGAAGTGAGGTGGTTTGATTTTGTGAGGAATTCAGACATAAGGGAGCGTACAAGACAGCGTCCCGTTACTTCAGTGGTTATGGAGAGACGTTGGAACTGGCTGGGTCACGTGATGCGGATGCCTTCGGAAAGCCTCAATCCTGCCTGCCTCTTCTTTCGACCGGTGGGATTTCGGCGTCCCGGACGTCCGTCTGGCACTATCCATAGGATGTACTCGGCGGAACTGAGGGATGCTATCATGTCATGGGAGGAAGCAAAGCTATTGGCGGGAGACAGGGATACATGGAGGTTCCGCGTGGCGGCCATATGCTCCACATAGGGAGCGAACATGACCAAAGAAGAAGAAGAAATAATTGAAAATCATTGCTTACATATTTACTTGACAAATGTCATCAAGAATTCAAAAGTGTGAAGTGTATTTGACTTTTATTCTTACAACATCATCAATTTAAATCTGTCGAAAGTCTACTGGGTCGGCTGAACAGATTAACATGACCCTGCATATGCAAAGAGTTCTGCATAAATATTGTTCAAATCGAATAAAAAAAAAGTGAAGTCACCGTAGCTGCAGCCGATTTTGTTCATTGATAATATAATAGGCCTGAACAGTATTAAGCACTATAACGATATGGTAAGAGACATAATTGTGTAAAATACAAATGTACAAAAATATATTGCGTCAACTTTGGATACTCTTTTAGAGGAACATTGAATAATGCCAAAAAGCAAATAGGATAATCGTTTCATTTAATCGACACTCTTAGGACGTTTGCGATCCGATTATCTTGAAATAATTCATATTTGATAATAATAAATATCTATTCAAAGTCCACTGGGCCGGCTGGATAGATGAACATGGCCCTGCACCCCTGTCAAAATTGTTTCTTGACAATTATTCTTGACGACAAACTGGATTTCCACGATGTCGTTATCAATTATAAAATTGAGAAATCTCAATTAATAACAATAAATTAATAAAAATATACATAATAGTTGTAACTTACTTAGCAGACACTGTGTTGTCTAACGCAGTGTCTGCCAAACTTTTTTACTCCACGGCACACTGGTGACTGGCAATAGTAAAAAATAGTAGAAAAAAATATGCACCAAATATTTAGTTTTTGTAGTAGTAAATATCCCGCACACGGACAGACGCCCAGCTATGCGTGTATAGCACGGGTTGAATACATAGACGCTAGCCAATATTTGACTGTATGTCACCTAGAATTCAAAAGTGTGAATTGTTTTGATACATACAGCATCATCAATTAAAATCTGTCAAATCTACTGGGTCGGCTGAACAGAATAACATGACCCTGCATATTGAATGCATGCCCATTGTCTTCTTATCGTATATTTGAATAGTACGGAAATAAAATGCAGAAGGAAGATAGGAGTGCTTTACTCAAGAAGAGAAATGCATTTAATTTAATCAATTAACAAAAAGTTAAGAATAATCGCCAACACACATACTTCACAACTGTCATCAAGGACTTAAAAATATGAATTCTGAACAGTTCATTTTGTAATAGACTTAAATCAAACCATGCGATCATAAATTCAAATCTGTTTTAAGCCCACTGGGTCGGCTGAACGGATTAACATGGCCCTGCATATCAAAAAAGCTTTGTGTGGTTGGCGTTATAACTTTGAAATACACACAGATCGCGGCAGACTTAAATATTTGAGTTTTCAGTCTTCTCAGAGTTTCCATATCTCTCGTCCCTATCAAAATTGGTTGAATTTTTTCTATCATTTTGCCAAATTCTTTTTAAAGATGAATGTATTTCAAAATTGGAATAGATGTATGCCATGCTAAAATTAACAATTATTGAAATTGCAATTCAGCTTTTAACACAAAATAAAAATAAATAGAGTTCTCTGGGACATTCGTTTCTACTTTGTTTGAAGACATTCAGTCCCTACGGAAAAACCTCCTTCTTCCTCTGGTCTACTCAATTAAGGCGACCGAAGTTCATTATGTCTCGCGCAGTATAACTTGCGGTTACGGAGTGGTCAGCGTCTCGCACCCTTTCGTTGAATAAAAGCCTTTCATTGAATCGATGCGTGTGTCGCCGTCAGTTTTGTGAGAGCATGTCAATATCTTGGTTTACTTTATTCTTTCGTATCGGGCTATAGGTACATTCTGAATATGTTAAATGGCGTCCGGTAGTTATTTCATGGGATGTATTCGACTGCAGGGACGTTCCGAGGGCACAGGCTAGTAGGCAGTTGCCTAGGGGCGGCAAGTCTTAGGAAGCGGCAAATGATAACCGAATACATTTAAAACATAGTTTTTAATCAAAACGACAGGTTGTCCTTTTGTCACATATTTAAACAACTCAAAGAGTTCGTATTTCAGATCTATTCAAAGTCCACTGGGCCGGCTGAATAGATTAACGTGCCAAATCATTCTTACCGACAACCGGATTTCTATGCTAGAGGTAGTTGATTGATGCTACAATCTTAAAAAACGATTCATCGAACACTTCATAAAATAAATATAAGCCTAAAACTTTAACTTTAACCACCACGAGACAAATGTCGGTTCGTCACCACGCCATAAATACACATCTATATAAAATGATAAACTGTTCAAACACAATATATACACACATCATAATGAAATATGTTGCTTGTTTCCATTCTGAAAAATATTTGGCATAATTGCCATAAAACATTCCACGTTACAATAAAACAATGATTTTCATATTTAAAATATTCAAATGTCCGTAGTATTCGGTGTGCGAAGTATTCTGTATCCGGAAGGTTCGGTGTGCGGAAGATTCCGTGTCCGAAAGATTCGGTGTTCGGAGTATTCTTGTTCGGAAGAATCACCGAACCCTATTGCGCATGCAATTTTGTATCGCTACTGCACCAACTCTTATGGAGATGGTTTGTCATTTCACTTGTTTTCTTTTTCAGCAGATCGCCATCGTCTTTCTATGCTGCTAATTGCGTTGAAAATATATATTAACTGACGATGTTGAGACACTCAGTCGATCGATCAACCTTCTTTTTCGACGTGGCCCAGAGCTCTCGTGTCCACCGAATTACTGCTGTTTACCCTCTCTAGAGTCCTGGATTTTTTGCAGTAAAGAGAAGAGTCCATTTCTCATTTATTTAATGTCGAGCTATCGACTTGGTGTATTGATAGCTGTCTGCAAGAGCTGTCGAAACATGCATAGCATATCGCTGGCAGGTAGCTCTGCCTTACGGCCATTGTTCCTGCTAAGGTGTGCGCGCGCACACCTCCCAAAATGTGCCCGCACACATTTTTTCCATTCCCGCACAAGGCTGAACATAGAAATATTGTAAAAAAATGTTTGTCTCACTAAATCTTTATATTTGCGCACATTTAATATTTTGCTTATGGAAGTTGATGGTCCGCACACACAATAGAAAAATTAGAGGGAACGTTGCTTACGACATTGAGAATATAGTACGTTATGAAAGCTTCCCTTTTCTTTCGAGTCCACCGAGCCGGTGACCTGGCACCTCAGGAATTGTTGTGAATAAGTTGTTCCCCTATTAATTGTATCGATACTGACAGATTGTACCTTTAGCTCTGTTCTTCTGTGCACTTCTGATGGTTTGCTGACGGCATGCAAACCGCTTTCGGATTAGAATCTAATTCAAAGGTTTGGACTACAGTTTTGACGGCTGTTTCTGTTCTTTTGCGTCAAAGCCACATTCCAACCGTTTGCAAACCTTCAGAAACGATTCATGCTCGATACCGCAAACTGTTTTGGAGTACCAACCTCCAACCTCAGAATGGCGAATTTTGTTACAAACGACAACTTAACCGACTAAATACCAAATGTCAAACTGACGGTTACATGTCACTGATGTAGATTATATAAAAGTTTTATAAGTCAAATATTTAACATGATGGTAAATTGTCAAAATATTTGACTTAAAAACATTGTTTTGACCTTGGCGGAATTCGTTGGAATGCGGTTTAATGTTGGTTTTGACGTTTGCGCACAAGAACAGACCTTTTGTCACACACTTAAACAACTCAAAGATTTCGTATTTCAGATCTATTCAAAGTCCACTGGGCCGGCTGAATAGATTAACATGGCCCTGCACCCCTGTCAAAATCGATTTTTGATTTGTTCTTCTCAACGACAACTGGATTTATAAGCTTAAATAGATTAATGTTATACTTAAATGGTGAAATTTCTATTATCAAAATCAAAAAAAAGCATTTAAATTTTTGCTTGACAACACTGTTGTGAAGTGTTGACTATTGAAATTGTATTTTACTTTTATACAAACAAACTCATCAATTAACATCTGTTTCAAGTCCACTGGGTCGGCTGAACAGAGTAACATGGCCCCAAGCATGCGTCGAATTACAGTATTTTGTTAATGTATTGCCAAATCCTTAAGACTTCGTACCGACAATGCAGTGTCGCTGTTTATAGATGAACTTCCTTGAGAAGCCCGGCACCTTCGGAAATTATCTGGATTGTACAGTTACAAAAGATTGTTCAGTTATCACACATTCAAACAACTCAAAGAGTTCGTATTTTAGATCTATTCATTGTCCACTGGACCGGCTGAATGGATTAACATGGCCCTGCACCCCTGTCAAAATTGTTTCTTGATAATTCATCTTGACGACAAAATCCATTTGTCGTCAAGATGAATTATCAAGAAACGTTTGGGTTGACGTCTAGTCTTTTTCTGCTGTGTGTCGATGAACTTACTTGAGTGGCCTGGCACCTTCGGAAATCGTTCTGGATTGCACAGTCACGACAGATTGTTCATTTATCACACATTCAAACAACTCAAAGAGTTTGTATTTCAGATCTATTCATTGTCCACTGGGCCGGCTGAATGGATTAACATGGCCCTGCACCCCTGTCAAAATTGTTTCTTGATAATTCATCTTGACGACAAATGGATTTCCACACTGTGAAAATGAATATAATAATGCTCAAATTGAGAAATCTCAGTGATTAACAATACAATAAAACTATATTCAATAATTGAAGTGAATTACTCACACATTTACTTGAAAAACTGTGAAGTGGGTTCGATTTTTATTTATACAACTTCATCAATTAAAATCTGTCTAAAGTCTACTGGGTCGGCTGAACAGAATAACATGACCCTGCACATTAAAAGAGTTCTGTGAAACTATTTCCTTTCAACTTTAATTCTCAATATTGTAATATTGTGAGTCACTGTTTGTAGAAAATAATTAATATCTATTCATAGCCCACTGGGCCAGCTAAATAGAAATGGCCCTGCCCTAAAAGGCTATTAAAATATAAATTAGCAAAAATTGAATGAATACAAGTTTCAACGAATTAAGTGGGTTCGTTATAATTATGGGGATTTTTTGAAAATATTAATGACCAAATATTGTATTTTTCACAGATTTAATATCCTTTTAACTTAGTGATCTACTTATATTTTTGTATATAAACGATACAAACTGTTTACTACGCGTCAGTTCAAGTAAATCCGTGCAATTGGAATGCCTGAAGATTCCGAAAGGCGAAACCCGGGTCATTGGCGACAAAACTCATGGAAAAGTACAAAATTCAAACAATTCAAATTTCGTATTGAAATTACATCAAGCACCCTCAGTCGACATTCTTAATTATGTTGATGACTTCTTTTTGAAATTTTACTGTATGGTCTTGTTTTAGTTGGACTATATTGTTTATATCGAGAAAATTATTAATTTTATCAACGTAACGTAACACGTTAACAGAACTGTGGTACTTCCTTCCTTTATCCGTTTTGTGACAATGATGTCATTTCTTCAATTTTATATTTTATATTTTAAGAGTGACTAACTCATCATTGAATTTATTTCTATCTTTAACACTCGACAAATAATCCTTTTTAAGAATACGAGAACATATATGTTTACTTGTTAGATTTTTATGTAGCGCAATTTCTACTTTTTTTACTTCCTTTAGTTTTGCCCGCATAGGCTGTGTGTGATTCACTTAGAAAATAAACACCTAGGCAGCCTTTTTGGTACAAAAACCTATCGTATGCCTGAAACAAACAACTCACCCATTCAATTTAAGATTTTGACTGAAGGCGCTTGGTGGAAATTCAATATAAAATTTGAATCGTTCAAACTATGTACATTCTCAAAGATCTTGTCACTAACCACCCGGGTTTCGCCTTTCGGCATCTTTAGGCGTTCAAGTGCACGGATGAACTTGAACTTTTGCTAGCTAATCACTTAATTTCGGAAGGACACGTGTTCAATCAGGAACAAGGGATAAAAATGTAACACCCAAATACGGACAGTCATAAGCTCTTTTTCCAGGAAATTTTGGAAATAAATAGAGCACAATTGCATAGCCTTCCGATTTTAAATGACATATTAAACCTACCGGGATCTCCACTTCTATTCCATATAAAAATGTAATCATAAAACCTTTGCCGACAAACAAATAAATATAATTCTCGAAACTACTTACTACTCAAATCTGTGGGCATTCCCATGAGCTTATCCTTTTCGCCAGCAATGGCTTTAAGCTCAATGATACATTTATTTATTTTATAATGTTTGATTTGGCGTCGTGTAAGTCTGGTGTGTGTTGATGAACTTACTTGAGTGGCCTGGTACTTTCGGAAACTTGATGTATTGTTGTCCATCCTTAGGTGGATATTTTCACCTCCTGCATACAATGAAGGTTTTTCGTGATGTGCTGTCAGCAACTGTCTCGATTGTCACACATTTAAACAACTCAAAGAGTTTTTATTTTTTACGATTTAGATATCTATTCAAAGTCCACTGGGCCGGCGGAATAGATTAACATGGCCCTGCACCCCTGTCAAAATTGTTTCTTGATAATTCTTCTATGTATGTATTTCTTCTGTGATTGGTCATAAGACGCAAGGGTAGCAGGCATACGCTTTTTTGCTCTCGAAAATAAGGGTGACCATAATATAATTTCAGAAGTAACGAAATTAGGATGAGGTTGCGGTTAGACTAAAGAAGTGGTTATAAATGTGTATAACTACATAAAAAAAAATACACGAGAATTTTGAATTGGTAAATATTTATTGATCAACTCATGTTTAATGTTTTCAGACAGTATCTACTTATTGTGATCGAAATTTCTGTATACAGTGCATTTAATAAATGAATAGAATTCACATTCATTGTCGACAAAGTCGAAGTCACATACTGGAATGGGAAATAAAGACTTAAGTCTGTACTCACTCTAGTAAGAATACTAGCCAGGAAACTAGGTATCCGCTCCACATATAGTTTCAATAGAGAGGAGAGGTAGGAAAAAAAGATATTTTTATAGTTGTGAGCAAAACCGCCCGTCATCCTATACAGGAAAGTCTTAGTTTTTGAATATTGAACATTCGTCAATTATGGTATGCTACAATGCTAAATATTTGACAATTTCTAAATAGAGACACATTTTATTCAGAGACTATCCTATTGACAGGGATTTCATTTGTCATTTTACACTAGCAAAAAAATATAGGTTTTACACAATACCCTTTCTGCCATGAGGCTTGAAAGATTCATCTTACATTTTTTTTTTAAATAACATTTCCATTTTTCGTCTCGAATTTATATTTGGAAATAAAATTCAAACATTGAGTAGTAAAACTATTTTTCTCACCACCGGTATTATGGCAAATATTTCAAACGTATTTGCCACAATCGGATGACCCATCATCAGGTCAACTCTTGATTTCCTTCCTTTCCTTGACCTGAACAGCGAAAAGAAAACCGTAACGTTTCCAATCGATGCAGTCATTATTAAGCAGCAGTAGATGAGGATGATTGCAAGATCATTTTAAATGTTGGTTCATCACCACTAGGGCATCCAATCCCGGGATCCCGTTCAATTTTCTGATCCCGAAATTCCGGGATTGAGATGGCCGCGATCCCGGGATTTCGGGATTGAGAAATTTCTAGCAAATTCTCGAAATTTACATGAAATTGGCAAATCGGGGATTTCAAATTCTTCGGTGAGCTAAAAAAAAAAAAAAGAGTTTCTGTGAGATTCTGGGAAAAAGTATACCAAATCGGGGATTTCAAATTCCTCGGTGAGCTAAAAAAAAAAAAACGAGTTTCTGTGAGATTCTGGGAAAAAGTATACCAAATCGGAGATTTCAAATTCCTCGGTGAGAAAATCTCAATCCCGGGATCCCGGGATCCCGGGATTCAAAATAATTCAATCCCGAAATCCCGGGATTGGAAAAAGGCTTCGGGATTGGATACCCTAATCACCACGCTATAAATACACATCTATTCGAAGCCTGCTTGGTCGGCTGAATAGAATAACATGACCATGCCGCTTTTCGGAGAGACACATTTTTTTCACAGACTATCCTGTTGACAGGGATTTAATTTGTCACTTTACATTAGCAAAATAAAATAGGTTATACGCTATGTGGAATGCCCTAACTGTCAACTCTTAACAAACGTATTAACTTAATTGCTTCTGTAGGTTTGTAGGCTAATGTGTGGACATCTCAATTAAGTACTTAAGATCTCCACCAGTCACGCAAATCCTGGTAGAGATCTTCCTTGTGTTTTTTACGTTCTTATAAACGACAGCTTGCTTCAGACGCTTATCGCCTGATCTTTCCAAAGTGTAGATTCAAGTAACTATTTTTCAATTATAATAACTTCGTCAAATCTCACAAATTCACGACTTTTCGCATGAGAAGGAGGATCTTTGAAGTCATTTATTTTTATTTTGCTATGGATTTTTGGATTAAATTTGTAAAATTCAGAAATCCTTTGATTGCGTTCGTAGCAAAAATGAACTTGGATAATAATTGTAAACTATTTGTTTTCTATAATATAATGTTAATTTAATCTATTTTATAAAAAATAATATTTGTTTGTTCGTACTTAATGCGCTGCGACACCGCTCATCCGATTGCAATAAAACTTTGACAAAAATTTTGCTTGCACTTTGCGGGAAGGTTATAGGCATAATTAAATTAACTTACAGTGGTTCTTATATATAAAAATCAATGTCTGTACGTCTGCCATACAGTTCATTTTGACAACGTATGCTTGCACTCAGTGGCGGATTAAGCACTTTGTAGGCCTCAGGCGCAATACATTTTGGAGGCCCTGTTTTTTGAATGACATAAAAGTGCTGCAAAGCTCCGAAAAATAATGATTTTTAAAACTAAAATAAAAAAATAAGAGTGATGCTATCTTTGAGGCCCCCAAGATTTGGAGGCCCCAAGGGCGCGCCTCTTGCGCTTATAGGGTAATCCGCCACTGCTCGCACTTGCGCGAAGGTGTCGGTACAATTAAATTACATTAACTGACGCGTATGTTTTACCATAGACAATCGGCAGCAAACGTCAAACTTCAAACAGACAAAAATAAAACACGCACTTCAATAAACACAATTAAAACACTTTATTTGTTTGAGTAGCATTGCTACGTTTGCCTGGAACCGGCTAGTAGTTTATATAATGTGTTAATTTATGTGAAATTATATGAATGTAATTTTTTAATATAAATTTTGATTGCATTCTATATTACTGTATGAATTTAATTTAAGAGAATTTAGTATGTTTGTACCACTGGCAAGATTAATAAATTTTATTTGTGAATCAACATTTTGTTTTATTCTTTGTGACAGTCGCTTGTTTTTTTTAATTACTTTTGTTGTTATTGCACATTTTTTTCCTGCCCACCTGTACTATAGTGGCATCATTATTGCTTGTCTTGTATTTTGTCAACTTTTGGACAGTTATTAATATAAGGTGTTCGATAATTATATAATTATTGAACTGTACTTTAACCTCAAGAAGAGTTTTTAGCTTCACTGCGAAGCGCTCGTATATACCACGGTTTCTCAACCGGTTTCCAGGGGGTCAATCTGAGGGGCACAACATATTCTAAGTGTGCCACAGAAAAAAGCTAATTTGAGGGGAGCTACAGCACAGTTTTGACGGGGCACGTATTGGCCTTTTTCCTGCCCACCTGTACTATAGTGGCATCATTATTGCTTGTCTTGTGTTTTGTCAACTTTTGGACAGTTATTAATATAATGTGTTCGAAAATTATATGATTGATCTGTACTTTAACCTCAAGAAGAGTTTTTAGCTTCACTGCGAAGCGCTCGTATATACCACGGTTTCTCAACCGGTTTCCAGGGGGTCAATCTGAGGGGCACAACATATTCTAAGTGTGCCACAGAAAAAAGCTAATTTGAGGGGAGCTACAGCACAGTTTTGACGGGGCACGTGCCAATCCAGTGACAAAATATTTTGAAATTTCTGGAAGAGCTAAAAAAGGTCTCGTGTCTTTTCTTTTGGGAATTCTGTAAATTACTGGGTTAATGAAATTGTATATTCTATGAAAATCTGAAAAAAGGTCTCGCGTTGCTCATTTTGACTCATATATGAGACTCAAAAGAGGCCACTAGCCCAACGTTGAGAAACTATGGTATATACGGCACTTATTTTGATGTACGACTCAAGGATAAACTACAAAAGGTTTCAAAGTACAAAAACAAACAAAATGTAAGTATTTTTAAACCAATTTATTTGTTTTTAACATAATAATAAACGATTTATCAATGGAGATGTGTTTTATTTCTTTACAAAAACAATTTCCTAGCAAACGTGAAGGTATCCTGTTCTTCTTCACAGCAATCGCCGAATTCATGGTAGGTAATAAAGATCAAGCTAGACTTAGTTTTTGACACAGTTTTAAAAAAGACGTTCCACTTTAAAGAGAGACATCTTGATATCTCCACCTCTTGACCAGGATTTCAAGGAGTGGCACCATCGCAGAATTACCATCAGTGGTCTAGCGATGCACGCTGCTTTGTGGGTATTGCAGAGATGGAACACCTCTGCCAGTGGGCACTTGAATGTACTAATGTATAACCATTACTAGGCGAGCCAATTCATTACTGGAAACGGTCAGCGGTGGACTGCCAATACGCTAACAAGGGGCCTCGCTTAATCTTAAAGCAATTCTCGGCGTTCTGTGGAATGGGTGATTTTTTTTATCACTCCTATGCAATTATATGCAATACTCAAATAAGCGATTTATTGTTACTTAATACACTTATAATATGTAACAATTCTCAATTTGCCGTAAACTTGTCAATCTAAATAGCTAAAAATGTACTACTGTCTATCTATACTGAAGCTGTCATAGATAATATACAAGTCAGAAATTCCAGTTCTATACTAATTTGATCTGATAATATTGTTTTTTCTTAATTTAACAAGGGGTTCGCGCAAGCCTCTTTTACCCCACCCCTGGAAACGGTGGTTAAGTTGACTGAGCGCTATTGAACCGATAGGCCCCGCAAACTTGGTGGCTAAATCACCGGTCATTTCATATTCTTTGGTGTCATACGGAGAGCGAGTGGACTTCAATTCATTAAAGCTTTGGGTTTATTTTGAGGGATTGACTTTGTGCACACTCAAGTGCACGCCACAAAGTTTTGGGCAGTTGTTCCTGAGACGCTCACAGTAAAAAAAACCTGTTGATACGCTTAACGTTTTTTACGATAATGGATACTGCCGTACAGAATTAATTGTCGGGAAACGAAGTGGTGAGAGGAGGAGGGTAAGTAAGGTCACTTAACACGGTGGTTCCTAACCTGGGGTGCGAGAAAGCATTTCTGGGGGTGGTGAAGTTAATTTTTTACATATATAAAAAAGTATATATTAAATATATTAAAAACAACCTAGTCATTTAAATTCATATGGGGTGTGAAAACATATTTTCAGATTTAAGGGGGTGCGGATCACTAAAAAGATTAAGATCCACTGACTCAAAAAAAACAAATCCAAAATTTACACAAATTATTTATTTTAACACAAAATTCCTGGACACTACATTTTTTTAGTATTCTATACCACAATGTTTTTTTTTTAAAAAATAAAATGACTTTTAGGCTAAAAAAACCGAACATAGATTATTTTTTTAGGTCTCATATTACACTTTTACACGGCTTTTGTTGGAGACTATTAAAAAAGTATATTGTCTGGTCCTATGGTGCAACGGTTAGTGTCGCTGGCTTCTGCGCCGGACCTCATGGGTTCGAGTCCCTGTACGAGCAGCATTTTATCGATTTCTGCTCTAAGACATGGGTGTTTGTGATGTCTTAATTTACCTCCCACTCTTACCATCTTTCAATAACTTGGCGATTAGTGAACCACTAGACCTGTCCTAGCCTTATATCATCACTACTTTCTTTGGAAAAGAGAAGTTTAGCGGCTGACTAACAAACAATCCTCGTAGACAAAAATCTCCATATTCCATATGCTCCACATTGAGTGGATATGGATTTAAAAAAAAATACCATTGCATTTTTTTCTATTATCAAGCTTCGCTTTGGTAAACAACTGTTGATAGAAACCGGCACCAAAAGAAGAAGAGTCAGTTAAAAAAATTGCAGTATCCAAATTTTGGAAGTAATTTAATATGTTCAATAACTATTAATGAAAACTAGAAAATTTCCCGGAAAGGTCACTATCGAATTAAGATTTTTAAATTTAAATATGGGTGTGATTTTACCAATTTTTGAAGTGATTGTTTTTGTAATTGAAAACAATGAAAACATAGTCAAAAAAGTGTATAATAATCTTCAGGTCTGTGGCCGAGTGGCTATCTTCATCGACTTCGGTTGTAGTGTCATGGGTTCGAATCTCAGCACTCAAAGTTTCATAAATTGATTAATGGGTTTGTATTCAAAAAAATAGATTAACTGGTGAAACCTGGTGAAGGTGATTACCTCTGAAAATTATCGACTAATTAGCAGTTTCCCAATGTGAAGTCTGCCTCATGGAGATGGCTATCTCAATTGAAATTTTTTTACAAGAACTACTTGATAGTCAATCGCTCAACCTCTATTTTTTCCGAAGAGAGTAAGTATGGAAGGAAAGGGTCAAAGCAGGACTTTGTACTGTGAGATTCACCAGAAAAGCCATCGACATTGACCACTGTGCTATTGACCCGACTGTTGGTTAAAGGTAATAAATAAGAGAATTTTGCAAAAAAAAAACAAAATTTTTATTTATTTAATTAACATTGCATACGATTGACAAATTTAAATTTAAAGGTTTTACAACGGAGGAAAAAAACATAATACAATTTAATATTAAAAACAGTAGAAAAAAATGGCAAAAAAAAGTCAACTGAGTAAGCACCGACGAACTCTACTTTAATACATAAAAAATAGCATTCGTCGGAACTCACCCACGTCTATGTGGAATATGTCGACATCCGAAGCAATATTGTTTAGCACCGTTAAAGCTTTTGAAGCATTAGACTCTTGGTTTTGGTCTCAGGGTAAGTATATGGACTATTGTCTATTGTTTTGGACATTAAATTAAAAAAGGACTAAAAAAATACCAATATCAATTTGCAGCATTAAAAATTGTTAGAAAAAAAGTGCCGGAACGCCATTCCACCGCGTTACATGGAAAAAGCACTGTTTATTACTTACTATTCACATTACTGGAAGACATGGATTTAAAAAGGGATAAGAGAATTGGGTTAGGACAGGATTAGTAATAAGATAATCGCTCTTGTGTTTCGTTTTAGGATAGGGTGAAGAAGACTTTTTAGACATCTATTATCTTTTTGAATAGAAATTCATAAATCGAATGAAAAAATGAATGGTGTTGTTCAGACAATGCTCAGGCATGAGAGCACCGCAATCCTAGTCATTCGATTACGTGCCCAGAATTTCAATCAATTGCTTATGGGGTGCATAGAATTGAAATAAAACAAAGTAAGATATCTAAAAATGGCATTTATTTCTCAATTAAAATACAAATAAACACATGGAAATTTGAAACAATAAATCTCTACGATTTTTGCGAGAAATGATTCATTTCAATGTGTAGTACAAATTTATATAAATCGTTTTTATGACAGCATATTTTTCTCATCATACAAAGTTGACAGACATATTTGATGCAGGGCCATGTTAATCTGTTCAGCCGGCCCAGTGGACTTCGAACAGATGAGATTGGATATTTCTCACTAATCAGAGTTCACATCTAGTTATAGAAAATAAGCAAAGTCACTTATTTGACAAACACTTGATTGTGGTGAGACCTACCAAGAGATTTTTAAAGCATGATTTCGATCCAAAATTAATGATCTGATAGACCTAACTTCACATATATTCGCTCAACTATGTATCCAATTAGAAATGAAGACATAAACAGACAATCCATTTTTCATGAATCGATCAAATTACAAACATCACAGACATTCGCCCAACCGCGTATCCGATTAGGAATGAAGACTGAAAAAGACGATCCATTTTTCATGAATCGACCAAATTACAAATATCACAGACATTCGCCCAACCGCGTATCCGATTAGGAATGAAGACTGCAAAAGACGATCCATTTTTCATGAATCGATCAAATTACAAATATCACAGACATTCGCCCAACCGCGTATCCGATTAGGAATGAAGACTGAAAAAGACAATCCATTTTTCATGAATCGATCAAATTACAAACATCACAGACATTCGCCCAACCGCGTATCCGATTAGGAATGAAGACTGAAAAAGACAATCCACTTTTCATGAATCGACCAAATTACAAATATCACAGACATTCGCACAACCGCGTATCCGATTAGGAATGAAGACTGAAAAAGATAATCCATTTTTCATGAATCGATCAAATTACAAACATCACAGACATTCGCCCAACTTCGTATCCGATTAAGAATGGGAACGAAAAAGACAATCCATTTTTCATGAATCCATCAAATTACAAATATCACAGACATTCGCACAACCGCGTATCCGATTAGGAATGAAGACTGAAAAAGATAATCCATTTTTCATGAATCGACCAAATTACAAATATCACAGACATTCGCACAACCGCGTATCCGATTAGGAATGAAGACTGAAAAAGATAATCCATTTTTCATGAATCGATCAAATTGCAAATATCACAGACATTCGCTCAACTTCGTATCCGATTAAGAATGGGAACGAAAAAGACAATCCATTTTTCATGAATCCATCAAATTACAAATATCACAGACATTCGCACAACCGCGTATCCGATTAGGAATGAAGACTGAAAAAGATAATCCATTTTTCATGAATCGACCAAATTACAAATATCACAGACATTCGCACAACCGCGTATCCGATTAGGAATGAAGACTGAAAAAGACAATCCACTTTTCATGAATCGAACAAATTACAAATATCACAGACATTCGCACAACCGCGTATCCGATTAGGAATGAAGACTGAAAAAGATAATCCATTTTTCATGAATCGATCAAATTGCAAATATCACAGACATTCGCTCAACTTCGTATCCGATTAAGAACGGGAACGAAAAAGACAATCCATTTTTCATGAATCCATCAAATTGCAAATATCACAGACATTCGCCCAACCGCGTATCTGATTAGGAATGAAGACTGAAAAAGACAATCCATTTATCATGAATTGATCAAACTACAAACATCACAGACATTCGCCCAACGGCGTATCCGATTAGGAATGAAGACTGAAAAAGACGATCAATTTTTCATGAATCGATCAAATTGCAAATATCACAGACATTCGCTCAACTTCGTATCCGATTAAGAATGGGAACGCAAAAGACAATCCATTTTTCACGAATCGACCAGATTGCAAATATCACAGACATTCACCCAACCGCGTATCCGATTAGGAATGAAGACTGAAAAAGACGATCCATTTTTCATGAATCGACCAAATTACAAACATCACAGACATTCGCCCAACTGCGTATCCGATTAGGAATGAAGACTGAAAAAGACAATCCATTTTTCATGAATCGACCAAATTACAAATATCACAGACATTCGCCCAACCGCGTATCCGATTAGGAATGAAGACTGAAAAAGACAATCCATTTTTCATGAATCGACCAAATTACAAACATCACAGACATTCGCCCAACTGCGTATCCGATTAGGAATGAAGACTGAAAAAGACAATCCATTTTTCATGAATCGATCAAATTGCAAATATCACAGACATTCGCTCAACTTCGTATCCGATTAAGAATGGATTTCACAGACTTTCGTCCAACCGCGTGTCCGCGTGCCGATTAACATCAAACTATAAATGTGCAGAGCCATGTTACTCTGTTCAGCCGGCCCAGGAGACTTTGAACAGAATACTTATATCAATTTCTTGAGTTTCAAGTGACAAATTACGATACTTAAATTATAGTATCATTTTTGTAATAAAAATTACAATTTTTGTAGATTTTTATTCTACACGCATAGAAACCAAGTTGTGACATATTTTTTGAAAAAATATATACCTAAACACCAAAATAAAAATAAAACTAACATATCATCAGTGGCATAGCAAGAAGGGGTGGCATTTTCGAATGGAAAACAAAAAAATTTGGGCGTAGTCGCAAACAAACCATCATTCTTACGTCTTATTTGTGCTTCGTTGATGACAAAATATACATTTTTGTAGGGAACATATTCGATTATATGTTTTATGTAGAAATTTATATTTCAATATGGATGGTGGTGGCAATATGCTAGACTGCTCCTTGCGGAAAACCTTTTTACTACGCCACTGCATATTATAATATTTTATATAAAGTTTTTTTAAAGAAAATCATTTATAAAAATCATCCACTAAAGAGAGAATGTATTTTATATTAAATCTCAGAATCCCGATTTCGATTTACTCATCCATTATTGCGATCTAAACGTAATTTAATGCCTTAAAACATTCTTCCGGTATAACCTTTACTTAAGCTTCTGAATCACTCGCAGCTCTCACGTCCACGGCCACACTTCACTATTCTACCACTGTAATTTAACAATATCATAAATTTAGTCACAGATATTTAAAATTGAAACATAGTTTTTGAGAACAACCATTTGCAGATTTACATTTTGATTGCCAAAGAAATGAGTAACAAAATAATTCGGGTGCCAAAAATCATAGATAAATACGTTTTTATCCATATGTGAATAAATAATGACAATCCAATAAAAACATGGGTTTGAAAATCGATATTAGACAAGGAACACAACAAAGGGGGGTGGCACCTACATGTTTAAAACCAAGTGTCTACGCTTCTAAACAATGCTCTACGCACGATGATGCCGTCACCCCTCTCGCACTCATATTCACGCCATAACTCTGTCCCGCTCGTAGACTCACCGTAGCACTGATTTTCAAAACACTTTCAGCTGCCTCAAAGATCATGGCGTAGATGTTTTTTTTTCACTTAGCACTGTAGTTCCAAACTATTTTATTTTTAGTGACAGCTATTCAAAGAATATGTTGTTTTATTTTATCTGATTTCATCTTTCTAATGTCATTTGTTTTTAAGATATGGTTCCTTAATTATCATACAACTACCTCTTTTAAGTATTATTCAATTACTTTCATATAATTTGACAAAACATGATAAGTTCACTCAAGTTATTAAATGTGATTGTTTATTCGGGATTAGTTGTGTATTAAGCAAACTTACACGGTTGGATTCTTGTCCAGAATTCTTGGCGTAAATAATTTAATAAATCCACATCAATAAATTAATGTATCTTATTTTTCCGGATTAGTTATGTCGTATCATCTTTCAAATGTTCCTTCAAGAATTCTTTAATGTACTTAAATCTTCTTGTCGTTAATTTGGCAAAACATGGTAAATCCACAGAAGTAAATTTGTGTATTATAACTTCTTTGTTCGGATTCACTATGTCGTTTCTAGATTTATTATAACATCATTCAAATGTTAGTTCATTGAAATATGGTAGAGTTTTTGTCGTTTGACCACTTTCCTTCACAATTACTAAACTTCTAGCGTCAATAATTTGAATAAAAATGATAAATACACAGAAGCATTTTGATGTTACTTCTTTGTTTGGAAAGCTTATATAGTAATGCTGATATCATTCATCAAAAGATATATTTCTTAACCTTTTGGCTGCCGTATAAAAAGTACGTTTGTACCTAGCACGCCGGCTATATTTTTCAATTATTAATTTAATTTGTTATTGACGAGGTAACAAGTCTCCGGCGTGTTGAGCACGAAATATTTGACGAGATATATCTCGTCTGCGGCAGCCAAATCTAGTTAAATTGTAATTCCATTTGTGACATCTTCTTTCTTTTCATATTTTTCGGTTGATAATTTGACAAAAAATGACAAATTTTCTCAAAGTATGCAAGTCTGAGATTAGTTATTTGACAACACACCAATTATTTGACCGATCCTTTTGAATAAATTAGCATATCTTTTTTGTCCTATAGGTCGTTGGATATTTTTACGTCTGATTGGGTGTCGAAGCAAGTTTTTTTTACATTTCAATCGGACTGCCATTACGTTCAGTGTTATGTTTGTATTGTAATCTTTCATTGGTTTAAAATAATGAATATTTTTACCAGTGTCTTTAGTAGAAATCTCTCGCTGAAGATGCCACTTTCTTTGTAGTAAACAAACTGCTCACTATCGATTACTCGTGGCTGTCCGCTGCGTTAATTTAACTGACCGTCATCGTAGAGTGCATTTGTTTATATAGTAAACTATTGCCAGACAGAATGTAGATATATAAGAGGTATAAACAAACATCCGTTTTTTACTCTGTTACACTGCATATAAACATATTTGGCCATCTCATTTTCCTCGCTTTCCTGGAAATCTGCGTCTCTTTCGTAAGCATTGAGTCGAATCGGCGTAGACTAGCCGCGTCTCTTTCTGTCGGGGTCCGCTGTTTCTATAGCAACGATGCCTAGGCCAAGGGTTGGCCAGCAAAATTTTAACATAAAACGCATTTCTTTTTCATTAATTCTATCACATCCATGGGGCTCGCCAACTAATTTATTCAAATCCTAGGATTAATTAGTTTAGATTCCTCAGATTTTAGATCTCATAGCACAAGCCATGTCTGCTCCCAATGTGGAGCATATGGACTCCTAATGGAGTTTATCTCATCAGAAGTGTTTCTACGAGAACTGCTTGTTACTCAGTTGCTCAACCTCTCTTTTTCCAAAGAGAGTAGGGATAGAAGGACAGGGCTAGGGCAGGATTAGTAGTAAGCTAATCGCTCTCGATATTCCCCGTTCATAGGATAGGATGGGTGAGAGGGGGGAATTCAAGACACATACATCCATGCCTTTGAACAGAAATTCATAAATCGATTGAAAAATCAATTCATAAAACTGTCCGTACCGGGATTTGAACCCGGGCCCTCCGTAGCCGAAGCCAACAACGTTGACCACTCGACCACGACAACGATCACGTTGATATTTTGGGCAAATCGGCAAATTCCCGGGTGTTAAATAACCGTGAAAAAATGTGGTGCTCGCCGCTCTACCAATATTTTACATTTCGCTATAGGGTCCAAAAAGGTTGGTAACCCCTGTCTTAATGGAACTTGTTTTTTTAAAAAAATGTTAGCTTTATAATAATAAAATAACTGCATTTTCTATTCTTTCAAACTCAGTGGCGAAATTTGTTTTTTTCCAACAGATGTAAGGATATAAAAATAAAGCCTAGGTCACAACCAATGTTCCTTTTTAAAGAAGAGTTAGCTGCGCGGAAAATTCAAAGGCTGAGCAGGCCAATCAAACAAATGCGCGGTATAATTTCATCTTTTGAAAACTTTGAGTCTTTTTTAGTTGTTATGTATACGCTAAACCAACCACTGTAAAATATAGATTGCCCCTGACATAACATAAATAAAATTTGTCTTATTTGATTGCACTATATATTGTATATAATTTCAATGCAACAATAACGTTTTAACGGACAAATATATATATTGATTCCTTCCACTTCAGTTCAAATCAAGAGTTCAAATTTAAAGGTCGTCGACTCAGTAGAGACCTCTTGATACTCACGTCGTTATTATTTTGATTACAAGATTAAGTGATTTATTAAAGTGTAAAAATTATTTTATTCGAATAAAAGTTGAACAAACATTTAAATAGTGTTTTAGTAAAAATTATATCCCTACCATATTCTTTGATACGAAAATTGTGTTTTTTTGTTTATACTATCTTTATTGTACTCTTTTAATCGCTATCCACTTTCAATATATGGTCTTCTATAGGAGGTAACTAGGAAAGTAAAGAGCAACGACATGACTAGTAATTGGATAAAAGTTCTCGCTACGCCTCTTTGTAAGAAACACCCATGCCTTCGATCAGACATTAAAAAAATCGACAGAAAAACGCTGGTCGTTCTTGGACTTCAATCCGTGTAGTCCGAAGGAGGCCAACGACACTAACCAACGGACGATTAGCCAATCACAAGTCTTGTACTATCTCAATCATAAATTTCTTTCTTATTAAAAAGAGAAAGGTCGAACTGCTGAATAATATTCAGTTCTTGTAAGAAAAATGACTTCAGATAAACTTCAATGGGAGTCCATATGATTAACACCGTAAGCTCACTAAAAAAACATATCTCTGATAGTTAAAGTACTATTCAAAGTTCAGTTTCAGTGCCTTTTACATGATGTTTATTATTATTGACAGCCCTAACCAAAGTCGTCCTGGAAATTACTATGGCAACACGTGGCCAATAACTCAACCCCGCTACACAATACAATACAGCAACACCCACACACAGTATGTACAGTTAGGTTGCACAACAATGTTTACGCCAGCAAATGCAGTTCGTTGAAGCCACTCCTTACCTCCGAGTAGAGATCAATGTTGCCATAGTTTCAAGCAATTCTCAGGATTGCCAGGCATTACATGATGGGAGGTATTTTAATATAATAATTTTGCTGAGAGGAAGCGTAAACAAGGTGGGCTGGGATTGCTGAGAACCTCCTTTCAGCGATAAAATCAATGTTGCCATAGCGCCCGACCAGACCTCGATGCATCAATTAAAAGTATATATACATCGGTCCATAATCGGCAAAAGATTTTATTATGTAAATTGCGTTTTAAGCAGTGACGAAAGTTTTAAAACATTACCTCATTCGCCTGTGCTTTTTAGTGTTTTCACTTGTTATCGTTTGTTCCACGTGAACAACGGTTGAGAAACGCTGATCTAGATAACTGAAAGTTGTCAGTATAATATCAGGAAAGGCATTGACCATATATTTCTATTTACTAACACGAATTCTTTTATCGTAAGAGAGTAATTAAAAAAATACCTTCTTCTGTAAAATGTATAAATTGTCAGTTACGATGTCCTGTCTATTATGGGTAGATATCAAGGGTTAGCTGGAGGGGGCTCTGTCCTTTGCTAAATTTAACTGAGGTTTGCGAACCCCTTGTTAGTTTAAGAGAAACAAAATTCTCAGATCAAATCAGTATATAACTTCAATTTCTGACATACATATTATCTACAACTGCTTCAGTATAGACAATAGTACATTTTTAGCTATTTAGATTGTTTAATTTACGGTAAATTGCATATTGTTGAGCAATTGGTAACGGACATGAATAAAAAATCACCATTCAAGGCATTAAAACTAAATTTATTATTTCACTTGGGGGTCCATGGTTTTAGCTTTGAAAGGGGTCCAAGAGCATAATAATTTTGGGAACTACTGGTATACAGAGACACTAATTAGAAATTATTAAATTGCCACTATAGACGAAAATTCGTTTAATTGATAGAATCTAGCTTAATATAAATTTGTAATCATTTCAGCTGAGTTAAGCATTCCTTATTATCATATTGTAATATAGTTTATTAGTAAAAAATGGACAGGGAGCCAGTGGCGTGCTTAAGCAGGAACCTCCTATTTTTTTTTCATTCAAAAATCGTATCTCAACCAAAACGCACTATTTATTTATTTTAAAAACCTTCATTTGACAGATACTATTTTAAAAATTAATAAGGTATGAATGTCCAATAAAAGCTGATTTTTTTTATGTTATTATTAATGCATTTGATATATTTTTCATAAAAAAATAGTGCGTTTTGGGTTAGATGCGATTTTTTAAATTCTTTGATACAATAATAATAAGTAATATTTTTTTTACTTTGCACGGATTGTACGTGGCATGTGTGATCGATCTTCAACAATTTCTCTGTCCAACCTATTTCTACACGACTTCATTCCATACTTGGTCCGTGCTTTTGATAAATTACATAATATTTCATTGTTTCCATTAAGCCCGCATAGCGTCACTATCACCCAGTGGCGGTTCTAGGTCCTGGGCTAGGTGGGCTAAGCCCGACCTGCATTTTTCACCCAAAACTTTAGATGGCTGAATAAAAATGAACAGCAATTCGGCCGCTGAACAATGGCATGTCTACCTACAATAATATTCTCGATTGTTTTTTATTACAATTTTAAGCTAAGCTGGCATAAAAAAAAACAATAACCCTATAAATAATTCATAGAGAACCTTCAACGTGACGTCAGTCTGGCAACACCTATGTACATGCTATTGGTCAGGGGCTACGGCTTTCTAGCCCAAAACCATAGACAATATTTCTTTACACTGGAACGCAATCTAGCACGATTCGATTTTGTTTGTATTTGTATGTACGGAAACGTCATCAAACACACAGGACTGTATTTCAAATTTACTGGCTTCTGTCATTCATCGGGGGCTAAATTGGAATTAGTCTATGGCCCATACAAACATACCAATATCTTTGTATTCTATGAAAGTGACAGGTATCGAATCTCAGTGACAGTTCTGTATTGCTTTTTTTACTTGTTATTTCACTTTGAAAGAGACAAATTTAAGGTCACGTATTATTATTTCTTACTTACATTAGCATTGATTGTATTATATAGTAATTTATGCTTTGCAGTAGTGTCGTAGTATTTGTTAATTTGCTTGTAGATTAATGTATAAGATGAAGTGGAAGCATGCAAAATTTCGTAAATAGTATACAATGCTATGCTTTTCTCTAGCCCACCCAAGATTTCAGGTCAGGAACCGCCACTGCTATCACCTCATTAAACTTCATCAGTTGGTGCATCGGGTCTTGGCCTGATCCATGGACTGTAAGATGGATGTGGTATTTGAAGGTTAAAAAACAACTTCAACTAGAAAATCACTCCTCACAGAAGATTTCCCGGCGTATTGTCTATCAACAGAAAGTGCAGAGACAAAAGATAAGGAGTCCTCTCTCGCCGCGATTGAGATACACTTACCACGATAAAAGACTCAGTTCAAGTTACCAAATTGATAATCATTTGTCGTCTATGAAAAGACGTATAGAAATGTACACAATTTTAACTTTTTAAATGTATTTTTATTTGTAATTGCAATTTGTTTGATGTACATGAATCCCAGATGCATCAAGTAACCATGGGAACCGTGCATTATTGATTTTGTGTAATTCCGAACGGCAAAGCTGCATTGATTTCACCCCACTTTTGTCGAGGACGTCCCTGCTAGAACATCCAATCCCGGACCTTTTTTGCAATCCTGGGATTTCGGGATTGACAATTTTTGCAAATACAAAAACCCAGGAATTTTCGGAAAATATCATCTGGTTGCCCATTTTCGACAACTTTAAAATTTGACTTCAACTCCTCATTTCTAATTCAATTAAAATACAATAAGTTATACACAAAGACTATAGGAAAGTCGCAGTCGGGGTTGCACTACTTCACAGCCAGCATATCGACCAGCGGTGGGCTGCCAATACGGGACTCAACAAAAGGGTTGCTTAATCTCATTGCAGTAATCGGATTGGGGTATGTCAACAGAAGTTTTTCCTAGAGAATTGTTTCGTACTCAGTTGCTCAAACCATTTTTGTCAAAGAGAGTTAGGGTAGAAGAATAAGGCTAGGGCAGGACTGGTGGTTGACAAATATTAACTCTTATGGCGACCTATTGGCCTCAAGCTTGTTTGATCATTTTTTTGCAAATAAATATTGTATTATTTTTTCCGTTTGATTGATTCGCTGTATATTGAATATCTGGTGGTGGGAATAAGTATACACATGGCTTCCCAAGATATGTCATGGGGAACCTCGGTACTACCAAGCAAGACGGAAAAAGACTTGTGCGCATGGTCTGCTACCATTGAAATATAATGGTTTTTAAGTAATGTGGATGTTCGTGGAACACCTATTCAGGTTTGCGAAACAGCAACTTTCCGCGGAACATAGATTGGTAAACCCTGGGTTAGTATATAGTTATATAATATTGTGTTGTCATGGAGATGTGCATTGATTTATTGTGCATCTGTTCCATGGTTGCGCCCGGAAACTGACCCTTCACACTTAGACACGTAAATATTTGCATATTGCAACAAAAAAACACTATGTTACAATTTACAACGTGTTAGAATTACTTCGTGTTGTTTAGGTATCAATTCTTACAGACAAAAAAATAAAGTTTAAAATACAAATATATCAAAATAAAGATTAGTTTATGTCGGCTAATGCAATGGATACAGCAAAGGGAAACTTGCAAAGACAAATAAATATGTTCATTCAATAGATCTGAAATTATCATGAGTTTTCAAAATTCTTTTTCAGAATCATCATGGCTGTCGATTTTGTAAAATTATACATACTTTAATGAACTACTTGGAAGCAGTTATTCCAGCATTTAGTTTTTAATTTTATTAATGTATTAATAGCTGTAAGCCCGTTGACCTCAACGGGGGGATTTTTGTTGCATTTTTAAGTAGTCAGAAAATTAACTAGCGTGAAATATAAATTACAAACCTATTTATTGAATAAGCCAGAAATTCTGATAGTGAAAAAAATATATCTCGGGGCATATATCGACAGCCCTGCCCTGCAGTATTAAAATTGTATATAATATATTTTTTAGAATATTTTAAATGATTAAGTTTGCTAACGAATATATTTCGTAGTAGCAGAAGTCGACCTCGGGACATATATTGAGACCCCTGCAGTGTTTAAATTGTAATGTTTAAGTTTGCTAACAAATACATTTCGTAGAAAAAGAAATAGACATCGGGACATATATCGACAGCCCTGCCCTGCAGTATTTAAATTGTATATAATATATTTTTTAGAATATTTTAAATGATTAAGTTTGCTAACGAATATATTTCGTAGTAGCAGAAGTCGACCTCGGGACATATATTGAGACCCCTGCCGTGTTTAAATTGTAATGTTTAAGTTTGCTAACAAATACATTTCGTAGAAAAAGAAATAGACATCGGGACATATATCGACAGCCCTGCCCTGCAGTATTTAAATTGTATATAATATATTTTTTAGAATATTTTAAATGATTAAGTTTGCTAACGAATATATTTCGTAGTAGCAGAAGTCGACCTCGGGACATATATTGAGACCCCTGCCGTGTTTAAATTGTAATGTTTAAGTTTGCTAACAAATACATTTCGTATAAAAAGAAATAGACGTCGGGACATATATCGACAGCCCTGCCCTGCAGTATTGAAATTGTAAATAATATATATTTTAGAATATTTGAAATGTTTAAGTTTGCTAACGAATATACTTCGTAGTAGCAGAAATCGACCTCGGGACATATATCGACATCCCTGCAGTATTTAAATTGTAAATTATTTAATTTTTGGAATAATGTTTAAGTTTGCTTACAATCATTTTTCGTAGTAGCAGAAATATGTAGACCTCTATTATATATATCAGAAATAGACCTCCATTATATAAAATATACATTTTATTCAACTAATTTTCAAGTACGCTAACAAATATATTTCGTAGAAGAAGAAAAAGACCCGAGGAAATTATCTGTACGAACATATTTGTGATTATTATTTTATCGACTATAAATATATAGATTTAAGATTACTTTGTTAAAATTTTCAAAATTATAATTGTTTATAATTACCATTAGTCACCACTTACAATAATATGTCGCCCACCTTGGTCTAGTTGGTTAAAGCTCGCTCTACCGACCAGTTGGGTAGTCTGGGTTCGATTCCCGGTAAGTTCAATGTCAAATTTAGATTTTTCAATTCAAATTTGAGACCCAAGACTTATGAGTTTATCTCGAGTGGCTTACATTACTAAAATTCTCATCGTGTTTTGTCTTGTATGATCTTTCAATTTTATAAAAAACATTTGGCGCATTGGTATAAGCTGTAATGCCATTTTTTTTTAAATTAAAATAAAAAGTGTTAGAGGTGTTAAACATTTTAATTTATGTAGACTTTAGACTTTAGAGTCACTAATTCATATTTTGTACTGTAATTTGTAAATTCTTTTCAATACCAATTGTTTAGTACACCTTTTTATTTAAATTTGTTTTGCATAAATAACACTGTTAAATTATATTTATTATCAGTTGATAATACTCGCCATTGTCGAAACCGGTCATGTTCTTCATAATATAATAGTAGAAATAAGTACAAAGGAAAATTGTGTTTTTCTTAATACAATACCTTTCCACCACGAATTGACAGTTAACACCATAAAAGTGATATTTTTTTTATTATTCGGAGAAGTCTGATTTATGAACATGAAAATTGACACGTGTCATTACCTGATGCAAAACAATTTCAATTGTTTTGAGGCGCCGCTAGATTCCCTGTCGGTTGTCATGGCGACGCCCTGGCAACCAGCGTCCCACCCTCTGCGTCAGACCTCCTCCATTGTGCAGGGTTGTTTACGTCAGTCTCAAAACAGGCCAGAGTAAGTGGGGGTGTAAAGTGCTTGGCAACCCCGTCCCCTGTTTCAACCCCTCAAGGGTAAGAGTCACAGTCTTCAGAGACACCATAATTAATTAATTAAAATTGATTTTTCAATCGATTTATGAATTTCTGTTCAAAGGCATGGATGTATGTGATGTCTTGAATTCCCCCCTCTCACCCATCCTTTCCTATGAACGGGGCGTATCGAGAGCTTACAATTATTAGTCCTGTCCTAGCCCTATCCTTCTATCCCTACTCTCTTCGGAAAAAGAGAGGTTGAGCAACTGAATAACAAGCAGTTCTCGCAGATACACTTATGTTGAGTTAAACTCCATTAGGAGTCCATATGCTCCACATTGGGAGCGGACATGGTAAAAAAAAGTTCATTTGTATAAGAAATGAACAGGGAGTCAGTGGCGTGCTTAAGCGGGGACCTCCTATTTTTTCAATAAAAAAATCGCATCTCAGCCAAAACGCACCATTTATTTTTGAAAACAAAAAATTAAACGTTAACAAAATCAAATATATCGATAATGACTTAAGTTTTTTTTATTTGGTTTTTTTGTTTTGTCACTAAATTTTATATAGTATGTAGTTTATTATCATTATATGCTGCGACCCAGGTAGTGTAGAAAAATAGGTTGAGCATCGCTGGCTTAGATTAAAGGTGATTGAAAAGGTCTGTCGTGACCAACGTTCCCTCTAAGCTGCGCGCGTGCGCGGCCGCGCAGCAGTTGAAAAGCCCCCGCGCACTCATTCCGGGTTGGCGCGCACTACAATTAATATTTGATCGGTCCGCGCAGCCTCCACGCAGCCTCCGCGCAGCCTTTGAAATTTCCACGCAGCTAACTCTTCGGCTTAGAGGGAACGTTGGTCGTGACATCTATAATTAAGAAAAATTGTTAACAAATATTTGTGTAATAAATTTAATAAAAACTTGCTAAATTTGGTTTTAAATAAATACATCATAGTTCAGGGGTCCTCAACCTTGTTATGCCTATCGCCCACTTCTGCTTAATTTTCATCGTAAAATTTTCTTACCCCCCACCAATATCGCCATATTTCAATCCAGTATATGGGTGAAAAAATTCAAGAAGGAATTTAGTAGAAATAAAAATTCCCCACCGCCCACCACGAAAGCCTTTACCGCCCACTAGTGGGCGGTACGGACCAGGTTGATGACCCGCGTCCTAGTTGAATAAAGTATTCCTTGTTATTTTATTGTATTATCAGTTTACTGTTTAAAATTATTGGAGAGCCAGTGGCGCGCTTAAGAATTGATCTCTTAATTATTTTTAATTATTTAATTCATCTCAACCAAAACGCACTGCTTATTTCAACAGTTAATTAGATGTGAATGTCTATTAAAAGTGAATAAGTAATATATTTGATTAAATTTTTCAAAAATAATTAAGGTATTTTGATTGAGATGAATCCACTTGTTGTTTCATTATGCCATAAACTCCCTGTTTTATAATCACAGCTCACTCTTCATAGAATTGCATAATAAGGAATGCCTTTATCAACTTGGCTATTACGAGGAAGATGGGACCGACTGAATTTGCTCGTTATATCGGAAAAGAGGTATTTTTAAATGCTTATAAACAATGAAGTTTCTAGGCTATGTGCCGCGCCTAGGCAAACCCTTCAAATAGCGCCCATTTTCTTTCATTCCCTCCCATTATTCTAGGAATAAATATACACATATAGAAGTTCGAATCCTCTACTCACTTGCACATACTCAAACAAATCTTTTGTCACTTATTCCGTTTTGCTTTCAGGTGATACATAGTATCTTCATTATTGACAAAGATCCTCACAAATAAACATGATTCAAAAGACCACATTATTGCTCAATAATTACGAAAAAATGACTATTACCTTCATTACACATCATAAAAAATAATGTAAATTTCGAATCTTGATTTGGTATTTTGATAATCAAAGACAATGAGCCATCATATTTATTCTAAATCAAATTCGCGGGTTTCAAATAAGCAGTGGCGGTTCTAGGTACTGGGCTAGGTGGGCTAAGCCCGACCTGCATTTTTCACCCAAAACTTTAGATGGCTGAATAAAAATGAACAGCAATTCGGCCGATGAACAAAATAAATACATTTATAAGCGTAACTAACCTTTCCCAAATGAATATAATATCTTTGTTTAAATTTTCCTCTATCAATATAAAACAATGCCATGTCTACCTGCAATAATATTCTCGATTGTTTTGTATTACAATTTTAAGCTGAGCCGGCATAAAAAAAACAAAAACCCTATAAACAATTCATAGAGAACCTTCAACGTGACGTCAGTCTGGCAACACCTATGTATTAAAGGTTCAGGGGCTAAAGCTTTCCAGCCCGCAATCATAGACAATATTTCTTTACACTGGAACGCAATCTAGCACGATTCGATTTTGTTTGTATTTGTATGTACGGAAACGTCATTAAACTCACAGGACTGTGTTTCAAATTTACTGGCCTCTGTCATTCATTGGGAGCTAAAATGATTTAGCCCATGGGCCATACACAAATACCAAATCGATGTATTGTATGAAAGTGACAGCTCTGTATTGCTTTTTGTACTTGTTATTTCACTTTGACAGACAAATTTAAGGTTATTATTTTATTATTTCTTACTTACATTAGCATTGATTTTATTATATAGTAATTTATGCTTTGCAGTAGTGTCGTAGTATTTGTTAATTTGCTTGTAGATTAATGTATAAGGTGAAGTGGAAGCATGCAAAATTTCGTAAATAGTATACAATGCTATGCTTTTCTCTAGCCCACCCAAGATTTCAGTTCAGGAACCGCCACTGCAAATAAGTGTTACAGGATGCCAAACATTAAATAAAATTTTCAGTTTGTTGATAAAATAATAGTTTTTTTTTTATTTTCTCAGTTTTCAGTTTCAAAGTGTTAATTCCCACCCAATTTCCCCCGAATAAGCCCGGGGTTTTCCCCGTCTCACACCACTATTAAGGGTTAAATGTTGTATGGGTACGTGAGCGAGCAAGCCCCAGACAACATTATTGATTTATGAATCGTTCACCGCCTCTATAAAACCTTCGAAGGACCCTCGGACCGTCAGTCGCTTCAGACGAGTTGTCGGGTGAAGTTCTCTTTGCACGACAACGTAACAACTTCACAAAGACTCTACAGAGCTCTTCTCTGCAGCTGAGATATAAAGGTAAATTATTAATACAAAATATTATTTTATATATCTACCATCCAGTTGGGGTTACCGGATTTCTTGCAAGTCAACCCGGGACATTTGTTCGATTTGCTGACTTTCGTATCCAAAAAAACCCAGGAATTTACCGATTTGCCCAGAAGGGACTTAGGCAGTTAAATAGTTGTATTTAAATTTCCGGGACAATTTAGTACTCATACGGGATACAGGATAGCGATTCCAATTCTGGGACAATCCGGGACACCTGACAACCCTACATCCAGTTCAAGGGGCAGACATCTACGAACAGTCAAATTTGGATTTAAATATACAGTTATGTGTAAAGTTTTGCGCTCTATTGGGTCCAATGAAAAGATCTTATATCGACAAACTTCTAAGGAATTTGAAGACGAATGTTTGCATTAGGGCATCCGATGACAATAAGGATCCTGACCAATTTTGACATCCCGTAATCCCGGGGTTGTGTTAGTACTCGGGATTTCTGAATTCAGGATGATAGCTGGTGAAAAATCTGTTAATTACGGTAAAATATGATCTAACACTGGAGTCACTAGTAGTAAAAGAAGTATCACCTTTTTCAATAATTGTGAAGTCCGTAAATTCCCAGGATTTCGAAGTCAGCCAGCGAGCGAACAGGAAGGTGTTCGACCTTGTTTTCAGATTTTTTTCCAAGTGGTCTTATCCCGAAATCTCACATTCTTAAATAAAAAGTATATTATTTAAACTATTTTTGATTTGGGCGCAACAAACGCGCGGCTCGTTTACTTATAGCGGCCAACATTAGTTCGATCAGATTGGAATCCCAGCAAAAACGGAATTACATTAATCGATTTCCGTTTGAAGGCATGGGTGTTTGTGATGTCTAAAAATCTACTCCCCTCACCATTGCAATCTTAATGTAAGGAGAGTGATACGATAACCACTAATCCTGTCTTACCATATCCTTTCTATCCCTACCTTTCTCTTCAGAAAAAGAGGTTGAACGAGTAACAATCAGTTCTCGCTGAAACGCTTTTGTTGAGATACATACATTAGGAAGAGTGGGCATGGATAAAAATAATAAAAAAACTCTTAGTGGAATAGTATATAATCACCTTTTGTCCCCCATAACTGTTTTTTTTTATAAGCATTTAATTTTTTTTTCCGAGACGAATAATTCCAAAATAATTTTCTATTCTTTGAAAATTTTGCTCGCTGGCAGATGTCTTAGTGTTTTTTAATTGACGATGAAGAATATATTACTTATTGTATAATTATTGTTACAGACTGCAAGAGACAAGGAGTTGGGCCCTCGAGAAGATGGCGATGCTGAAAAACTCTCCGAGAAGTGAAGAGACTGGATTGGACAGGACAACAAAAGCAGCATTGGCAAGGAATTCGTCGAGCTTACTCAAATATGAAGGTACATTGATCTCGCTTGTATTTAATTGTCACTTTACATATCGACTGTGAAAAGGAAAAAGGACGTAACCAACAGTTTTTTTGTTCAATAATCACAATGCATACAACTTGATACACCATCTATCGGAAGGATGTATGCTGCAAATGCCAAAATTAGTATCTAAATTAAGCTTTTAGTTTGAAAAAAAGTTTTTCTTCAACAATGCACATAATTATAATCAGTTTTAGTCGATTAAACACCAGTTTAAAAGTCTGCACTTTGAGGGTTATGTGTTTCATAATTTGCCTTTGGTCCAAAGTCATCTATTTTGGTGGATCACAAATTTTCATTCTAACGAGATAATACTATTGCAGTGTGTATTTAAAGACATTTATAATATTATAAAAGACGTCCTCCTTTTGGAAACTTTGTCCTCCTTTGTCTTCCTCTAGGGAAAATTGTCCTACATGTCCTCATTAAATCAAATTTCTTAAATGGGAAAAGTACACCTTTGACATAAGGCAGGAGCTAAAAACCTCCAAAAAAAGTCCCACGCCGATCATTCGGGGAAATCCACAAATTTATGGGACATAAGATTTTAAATCCCCGGAAGAGGTACAAACAAAAAAGTATCCTTTCACATTTTCAAAACCTGGTCACCTTATTATAACGCGTCCAACTATTTTTATTCTAAAAAAACCACTTGGCTCACTTCACCTCTCAGCGGGTCATATCAGTACTACGGTCGGGTTCAGCAGTAGGACATTCTTCAGAAGCTTACCAGCGTTGGTATTTTTTAATTGTCTGTTTAACGGATCCGATAGAGCAGGCGCCCATTCGGATTTTGTGCAGCAAATTACCGTGCGAGTGGATCGCAAGCCTTGTTTATGATCCCATTCACCGAGCAGATCACGTCGTACAATTATTTTTTTATTACAAAACCATGTTTTGTTTGATTTACAGACAGCGGCGGACATTGCAGACACCGTGATATGCCTTCAGCGCAATAAGCAGCCTAGAAATCCAGTTTTTGACAAAAAACGGTAATGAAATCTAACAAACATACATTTTACTAATGTCAACAAACAGAATATTTCAATCGATTCTTCGATTTCTGAGCGAAGGCATGGATGTTACGATGTATAAAAAAATCCCTCACCATTCCAATCTTATAATAACGGAGTGTAGCAAGAAAGATTAGCCAGCAACTAGTCCTGTCCTGCCGTATTCTTTCCATTCCTAATACGCTCTTCGAAAAAGAGAGGTTGAGCTATTGAATAACAAACAGTTCTCATAGAAGAATTCGTGTTGAGATACCTTAATTTTTTCAATCAATTTAACACTTCCAATCCTAAAAAGACTGAGTTTAATTGAACATCTGTAAAAAATAGTTCTCGTAGATAAACTTCTGCTGAGATACCTCCATTAGGAGGCCATATGCTCCACATTGGGAGCGGGATAAAAAAAAAGTATACGGTTAATTCGAATCCTGATATTATACTGACTACTTTCCGTTCTCTAAATCAGTGTGTAATAACAAATCAAAATGCTAAAATGCACAGGCCCTAATAAATATCAGGCAAGTGAGACAACATTCTAAAACTTTTGTCACTGACGATATATTGAAAAATTATTGGTTAAAAACGCAATTTACCTAATTCTGTCACGCCGCATTTGTATGAAGAATGATTATTGTTGAATTAAACCGAAAATACAAGAAATATATTGTATTTTACTATTGAAAAAGTTACTTTGGGTGGCAATTGACATATTTGATTAGTTAAAACAATATTACAACCTATATTTATAGTCGAAAACGCCATAACAAAATCCGCAAAAATGCAGCCGCGAACAGGGCATGTTCGCTAAATTTGGTGACGCAGGCAAAGTGTTAAGATCTTTTGCCGATTATGGGTTGATATATTACATTTCATTATGTTTTTCATTTTATTTTTCAGATGTGAACACCATGAAGAATGAATATTTTAAGAAATAGAGTAACAAGATCTTCTTGCTCAATATAAATGAAGCAATCCATGCTACACTTTTATGAAAAATCCTTAGAAGGAAGTGAGTGGATATCCCTGCCAAATTGCCGCAACTTTCATTCGGTGCTAGTACCGATGAACCTAATGCTATAGAGAACTATTCAGTGCAAATCGGTTTCTCCGCACCTTGATATGCGCCATGTACTAAAGATCTATAGGTTCGCTGGAGTGACTAAACTAGAGTTTTCAAAGCAGAAGCGAGGTCGCAGTCCGGCATTCCGATTAAATGTCAAGCTATCCCGGAATTTAGGAAAACACTTCTGATCGATAACGCCGATGAAGAGACATCAGAAAATGTACTTAATGTTTCATTTCCTGTGGCATACGAGATGTTGTCTTTGATGAGTAATATATTTTATATTCAATTTTTGGGCCCAAGTGTCCTGGAACTGTCTTTGAAGTAAAACTTGGCTTCAACGTGTGTTTTCTGATTTGTACATGGCATATGTTACGTCATTCATTGCGGAAACAAATAACGCATGTTATTCAAACGATTCATTAAGCCCCTTACATTAGGGTTGAGATTTATTCGTTCAAAACACATGTTACAGAAAATTACTATGTTTTAGAGCGACGCTATTACATTTGTATGGAAGAATGATTAGATTGACATCTATGCATGTACCATAGTGAAAGTTTGCTATCTCTCAATAAAGTATGGCTCTCTCAGTTTCATCACAGTTATATAACATGTAACCAGGGCCAGCTCAGACTTTAACGCACATTCATTTATAGTTATGCTGCCGCAGCAATCCTTCAGCTGGCCCTGCATGTAATACATTGCTAAATATGAAATGTCTGAAATAAAACACGCTGAACATTGTGCAATAGTTATTTTTTTAACCGTATCCCCTCCCTATTCAAAGCATATCTCCGCCGAGTACATCCTATGGACAGTCATCAGTGGCTTTCCACGATTACAAGATCCATTCGGTGAGTAGAAAAGACAGGTAAGGTTCCGTCTCTTTAGGGGCATCCACAGTACAGATTATATAAGGGTAGTTATAAGGGGCTGGTTGGTGCGCTGCTTCCTGACCAAGTGAATTTTGTACCCCTAGCAACCAATAATAACAGTTAATCAAGTCAAGTTACCAATGAAACAGCGGTGCCAAAATGTTTTTAAACACAAATTAGATACAGCATGCTTACACGGCATGACAAGGTCAAAATGTATTGTGTTGACGCTTTGGTATTGGTATTTTTATTCAACTATTTGATCAACTCTTTTAGACAACCCTGATTGATCTGAATTTGAAAATCTGAAACAAAATGTACAGCTAAATAGGACCCTGTTTTACCAATTTTACTCAAAAACAGTATCGCACAATGGTATGTTGCCTGCTCGATAGTGAGGTGTGAAAGATCTCTAAAAATAAAGGTGATTGAAGGATAGCGATAAGGGAAGAAAGAATGTGGAGTGACGACTTTTTAGGGAAATTTTATAAGAGTTAGGCTACACGCTGTTAGATTTAGGGCAAAGTCATTTTGATTTTCAATATTGTCCGTTTTCTTTATTGATTCTTTCTGAAAATTAATTAGAATAAACAATATTATTTAATATAATGTATAATTTTATTTTTTTATTTACAAATTCCAATCGTATATCATGTTACTTTAGACAAAGAATTATTTATTAAATAAAAACTTCATGTCATTTATTATCGATATATTTGATTTTAATAATAAAGGATTTCGAACCATGGTGTTGTTTTAAGCAAAAGTTTTTTCACCGAGAATTATCGTAGCATGTTTTATCACATATTTACCGATAATTGTACATGCCATTTCGTGTACAAGCGATTTGAAACATCATTTTCTACCCATTCAACAAATTGTAAGTCACTTTATGAAGAAATCGATTTCAATGCGTCAAATTAATATTGAGGGCTTCGTCAAGGTGTTATAATCCTCAAATGCTTTTATTTTGAAAGATTAATTTGTTTCACGTGGAATACTGTTCGTTTATATTTTTGAAAACATTAACCAAACATCTCATATAACATAGCGTAAATGGGAGCCTAAATGAATGCCCTTTTTATATAGTTCCTACAAAATTAAAAACATCTAAAACTGATAAACAATTGATCGAACTACGTGTTTATGTCATTCAATGTCGAAATGATGGAAAGCAAAGAAAAAAGTAAACACGGGCTGACAGCTAAAGAAGCGTCATTCTTTGTTATGATTCTATACTCTATTATCTATGGTTATGATAGATAATAGACAAATTGCTTTATGAAAATAAATACATCGCTACCTGTTCACAGTACAATTATTTTAGCTTCTTAGTGACATTGAACGTTTTTTATTATTTCATACATACGACAATTTTTTCTTTCTTCGAAATAAATTTTAGTCTTCTAGTTTTTTTTGTGGTTCTGTTAGCACTTTTTACATACATAATATGCTGTCAGTTGGATATGAGAAAATTAAGGTACTTGAATAAATTTAAAAATCTGCTCGTGAATTATTGTGCGTCATGTGTTTGTTAATTTATATTCGAAAAGCTATTGATATGTGAAGTTTTATAAGTCAATATTCATAAACAATTTTAATGTAATTAATTCAACAGTTTCATGAAAATTCTAATCAACCCTAAAACAGAATAGCTCAAGATTTTTGTACTCAAGTCCAGAAGCAGGTAAATAAACGACTCAAAAAAATAATTTACCTATAGAGTGAAGTTCGCAGTATTTAAATTACAAATGCAAAATATAAATATCATGACGTATTATATAAGAATCATCTGACAATGAAAAGAAAGAACAAGATTGATAATTGATTGTACAAAAATATATTTTAGCTGATTGGTCACTATGAAACGGTAGCGATGATAATAAAATTATTGTAACACTTACCCAATTATATCTCGACTCATATCCCTACAAAATTATATTAAAAAATTTACTCAATTGGTCAATAAAGCATTGGCTTACCTATTTAATATTTTAAAAGTCTTGCAGGTTCCGTCCAGTGGTGGTGGTCATATAACGTTGAGTACCATCGGAAAGTGGTAATTCTGATCAAAAATTCAATGTTAAATATTTAAAAAAAAAAGTGCAATATTTAATTGATTATGGTTCATTTCATTTAATGTCTTTGGTAATTATGATTTACTTCCAACCTCCATGCCCCGATACCTATTGTTCTTCTAGTTCTAGCATCCACCACGGGAGGTCGTCGCCTTGGTGAAATCAAAACAAATGGCGTTGAATTCCCGCCTATCGCCTCAAACTTTTGAACCACCCCAAAACCGTAAGTATACACAGACATATACTAATTCATAGATATTCTAATTCTTTATTGTTGCCTAAATATATATGATAACATTCAAGTCGCCGTGTAATACTAAATTACCGAAAACGTTCCTCTTTTCTTTTCTTTTTTAGCCGTGTTATAATACCGTAATGGCGGATTACGCCTGGTCAATCGTTCAACAGACATTCGTTTCCTCGGCTTAAGTCTTACTAGATTTACTTGGCATAAAAATTGGTTGATGAATTATCGTTGTATTTGTATAATGGCGGTTATTGTGATTTAAATCTTATTGCGTAAATATACTTTTTTTCGACAAGCGTAACGCCGCCATTAAAATGAAGGTAATAATTCACATAGTCGCCACACTCTTTTCCACTACTAAACCTTATCATACTCTTTATAAGGAAGCCATTTGCAATGAATCTGTGCTTATCAATTGAATGGATGATTTTGTATTACCATCAATAAAACAGAAAGATTATAATAACTATTGGTCTTATTTTAGTGGCGTGGCAAGAAACTCGGGGCCGCCATGCAGGGATCATCCAAGGCAGCCCCTCACGCGATGAGTTGATATGTAAGTTACACAAAATATTATTATTGTTACGAAAAATAAGGTAAAATTGTGTTATTGCGTGTCACGGACTATTTCAGCGAAAATCATCATGAATTAAAAAAAAAAATGAGGACTTGATTGCATTAAAATCATACATTACGAGGATTAATATTAACCATTTGAACTCTTAATTTTTTTTTTTTCAAAAGTGTTGCAACAACTTGAAGATATTTCAAGTAAATTTGTTTATAATTATGTTACAACTAAAAACATTTAGCCGCCTATGTGGTCGAGTATCAGCATTGTTGGCTTCGGCTACGGAGGGCCCGGGTTCAAATCCCGGTACGGACAGTTATATAAATTGATTTTTCAATCAATTTATGAATTTCTATTCAAAGGCATGGATGTATGTGATGTCTTGAATTCCCCCCTCTCACCCATCCTATCCTGTGAACGGGGCATATCGAGAGCGATTAGCTTACCACTAGTCCTGTCCTAGCCCTATCCTTCTATCCCTACTCTCTTTGGAATAAGAGAGGTTGAGCAACTGAGTAACAAGCAGTTCTCTTGAGAACATTTCTGTGAGATAAACTCCATTAGGAATCCATATGCTCCACATTGGGAGCGGACATGGTTTAAAAAAAGTAATCCCGATTAGCAAATAAATAGCATTCGTCGTAAAATAAAAAAAAATATGTTTCCTCTGTCAAACCGGCGACACGTCGCTGTCGGATTGCTGGAATAATTGTCGCCCGCTGTCGTCTAATTGGTTGAAGCTTGCTCTTTACCGATCAGGTGGGTCTGCGTTCGATCCCCTGTAAGGTCATTATAAAATTTGTTTTCGTACTAAAATCTATTCTGTGTAATCAGTAATTTTACTGTGATTGCAATTTTTTTTTTATTCATGGCGTTTTTGTCTTGCATTGTGAAATTTTTCGCCGAAATAATACTTGTATTGTGTTTGAATCTTGTGAAAACTTTTGTTGGTTATTATCGTTGTGTTGTTGAATTTCTTGTTGCTAGGAAACCTGCTATTCTTTTGTTACTGGAATCTCTCTAGAGAAAATAATTAGTTCGTCTTTTAAGAGGTCCATTGAAAGAGTTCCGCATACAAGAATATCGTTCTGTACAGTGGAACCCCCGATTACGCTCTGTCTTGAAATATTCGCTACAAATCCCCCGTTTGCACCGTCGCTTTCCATTGTCGTTGCTACGAGACGGTCGTCTTTGCAGCGCATACAGTCAAATGTTAGCTAGCGTCTGTGTATTCAACACGTGCCAGGCTATACACGTGTAGCCGGGCGACTGGCTGTGTTGGATTTTGGCACGCTCTGCATTTTATCAATTTTTTAACTAAATATTTCGTCCATATTTTTTGCAGAGAAATCCAAGTCCCTAATTTTGTATGAGATTCCCTCCCCCAATTACACTTCCCCCAATTACACTTCCCCGAATTACACTGTCGCGACTTTAGTGTAAATGGGGGTTTTACTGTACTTGGATAATTTTTGTAACAAAACACACCTACCTACTTCTTGCGGTTATCTATTTTGTTGCACCCATTTTATGATATTATTAGCAAAATAACATGTAACATTGCTATAATTTTGAAAACTTAAATTTCTAGCTAATGATTTAACCCGCAAAGACGATCGATGGGTGCCTACCTATTGATGGATGAGCAGAGCTTTCGGAGACAGACAGTGGTGGAAATCAACGGTGATAGCGGATGTGGGAAAACGCATGTAGCATTACAAGCTGCCACCAGAACATGGAGAGAAGATACTTAGGTTTGTTTTGTGTATTAAGAGCTGGTTGTAATTCGTTAGCCCAATCTCGATGGGACTACAATACGACTAATAGCCAGTTAATCACTTCATTTTATTAATGCTCGGATGGAGTAAGCGGGAAGAAATATAAACTGACAGTTAAAGGAACAACTCTGAACATTTTGATGGCGATGTTTTCATGCTAAAATGTATTTCACATCATTTATCAGTGATTTTGTGTGTTTTCCCGCTTTCACAAAATCCGAAAAAATTGATTCGTAATCATGGCGTTGCTTTTCAGCTACATCCTTAAATTTTTCACGGAAATAAATGCCGTTAAATAATGACGAATTTACCAAAAGGTAAAAATATTCGATTTTGGCTAATTTTCTACAATAATATCGTTGTCTCCTGCTGTGGCCCAGTTGGTTAGGGCTTGCTCTACCGATCACGCAGGTCTGGGTTCGATTCCCGATAAGATCACAGTGAATCTGAGAATTATTCAATTCAATGTTGCGATCGAAGACTGGGTGTTTGTGATGTCAATTCACATTATATCCTCTCTTCCCGTACTTCTGATATCATTAATAACTGGGTGTAGCAATAGCGATTAGTCAACCACTAGTCCTGTTCTAGCCTTATCCTTCTTTCTCTACTATACTCACTTTGAAAAAAAAGTGAGGTTGAGCGACTGAGTAACAAACAGTTCTCGTAGAAAAAAAAACTTCTGTTGAGATACCTCCATAAGCAGGCCATATGCTGCTCTACATTGGGAGCGGACATGGATTAAAAAATATATCATTACTTTGTGTGTTCATCTGAAATTTACTGAATAATCGAATTTTATTTTAGGAGCTGTTTACATCTGCACTGAGGACTTGGCCCATTACGGAAGACTACAGCAGCAGATGGTGGAGTTCACGAATTCGCGAGGTGCGTCAGACTTCTCCATGTGCCGAGAAGACGTTCTTGCTGCACGCAGCCGCAATTTTAAGTAGCATTGTTTAAGGGCTTCTCTTATTATCATAACTTCCCTAGGGTACTCGAATGTTGTACCCGCCACCAAACTGCTACGGCTTCACACTCTTCTTACAGCGTGTTACGTAGTGTTTAAATGTTATTTGTAGTCAAAGTTTTGCTACGGATGTTCTGAAAAAAAATTTCCCAAGACTTATTGCATGCAATAAGTGTGCGGAGTGATAAATAAAATAATGAATTGAAGTTTAAAGTAATAATCTTTGATTTAGTGGATTCCATTCTCTTTCCACAAGACGCGGTGAATTCCTGGATGTCTGTATAATGAATAAAATACCTCCATAGTAATACATATGCTCCACATTAAAATTAATGGTGACTAACTTTGCCGGTTGTGTTCCGGGTGTCCAGGCTCATTAGGGGACGCCGGGCTTGGAGTTTGCTTCTGACAGGTTGAGTCGGGTTGGCTGATTGTTCGGGTGCCCTTGTCTGTAAGGATGAGGGTCATGGCTGATCTATCGGCTCCTCCCAATTCTTTGATAAATTAATAGTTTGAGTTCAGTTTCCGTCCGGCAGGGTGTCTGTCCTCGTACCAACACCTTGAAGACTTTCTTCAGGGAATGGGTTTCTTTCGGGTATCCAACAATGAACTCTTCTCTGTAAATTTCATCAACAATCGACGTGCGCTTTGATTGCACATTATTTATCCATTGATGATTTTTTTTAATTAGAGGCGTCACTATATGAAGATGTTTGAAATAGCTTCGTGTTCACCCTGTTGCAGTTTCATTTTAAAAAATGAACACCCGTTTGTACTAATTCCACTTTTATTTTATATGATTGAGACCTTAAAGGTTAACTCATTCATTAGATTTATTTGCGAGACAAATCCTCGGTCAAGTAATTTTTGCTTCACCCATAGCATTTTGGACAACATTCATTGGAATTGTATACATCTAGTTTTTTAAAATAAAAAAATCTTTCGATCGAACCAGTGCACGACTCCTTTTCTGCGATTGAAGAAGCGCACAATTTGTTGCCGTGTCATTTATCAATGTTAGAGAACGATCGTCATTTGCTGTATTCGGAGAAATTGTGCTAATTTCAACGAATGATAAAGAGGGGGGGTTCTGTTAGGTGTGACTGCGGCCTCTAATTCCATTTAATTCTATTCATCGGAGCCGTCGAGTTTGAAGAAATTATATTTTGTATCAATGAAAAGGAATTCATTTCATTGATATTAGTCATACATCAGCATGTGCGTGCCATATGTGGCTCTTCTTTCAACATATCAATCAATCCAATAAAAATGTGAAAATACACATTTTACGGCATATTTCCTCACTAAGTACTTGGAGGATTGCTGTCATTTGTACAACTGCGGCATTGACGACATCTCGTTGAATTTTTCATTTGTGATAGACTATTGCTGTATTTGATGTGTTCCCCGCGCTGAAACATCAACCATCTTGGTAGTTTCACCTTCTTTTCCTACAGGCGTTTGTGAATGTCTCTCGATTCCTTCAACCTCATTTCAAATCTTGAGATAGTTGAAGAAGCAATGAATCTATACCATTTTTTTATTCTCAGCAGTTTTTATGGACAAGCTCAAACCTCTATGCAATCGAATACCACATTTCTCTTCATCCCAGTTATCGTCTTTTTTTTAACCTGACAGTTTGTTTTGCTTCCACGAGTAGGATGGTAGCGTATTGTGAATGCAATTTCATGAACCTGCACCGGAAGGGAGAGGTCTGTCATTTCCGGATACACTCGTTCTAGAATAATTGAACGAATAGTTCTGCTGGATTCTAAAATGCGTTGATCCTTGCAATCCTCGCCTTTAAGTCACCTGTGATCCTTTCTCACAATGTCAGTTTTGCTTCTACCGTTTTCCTCCATGAAGCGCCATTGAAGGTACTCTTGCTTGGCTGTTGGCTCGCAAACTACGATCGTATTATCTTCACCATCAATGACAGTGAGGTGTATGGTAACAGTTCTATGTGAATTCCACTCCATTCATTGTGATCAGCCGATGCTCTTGGTAGAGTTTAAAAACACCACACTTTCTGCTTTCACTGTCGTTTGGAATGATTTGCTCTTCCGAGGAAATATCCCATTGTTGCTGCAGGCTGCTCATCTATAAATGTTTCATCTGTGTTATAATCAATTTTCGACGTGTCAAACCAATCTACTGTGCCATAAAGATGGTAATTGTTGCCTGCTTTGAAACAACTTTGTAGATCGTAATATGCAAAAGCAGTTTCAATCCTCTCCTGCAGCCGCCGTCGATTCTTTCATAGCACGAATGTAATTGGCGGAGAAGAAATTAATCGGTCGGCAATGTCCACCGTGCTTTCCCATTCTTCAAGTCTTCATTTGAGCGGCTATAGCAGTGTCTCCCAACCATCATTCGCTTCAGTGCATCAAAAGATTTTTTTAATATTTTATGCTTGTTGAATTCAAGCAATCGGATCTTCCTTCCACTTGTGGAACTCTTCCTTAAAATTTCATCACCATGGATAACATTTTCCTGAATTCCGAATTTTCATCATTCTTTCCAATGATGATAAATGTCCAATATTAAAACTTGACATCTTTTTTTTTTAATTAGAGGTGTTCCAACATATAAAGTTGTTTGTCCGTCCTGTTGTAATTTCTCCAATCAGATGCCTCAAGCGTTAACTCGTTAAAAAAAATAAACACTCGTTTGTACTAATTCCACTTTTATTTTATATGATCGAGACCTTAAAGGTTAACTCATTCATGAGATTTATTTGCGAGACAAATCCTCAGTCAAGTAATTTTGCTTCACCCATTGTATTTTGGACAACATTCATTGGAATTGTTTACATCTAGTTTTAAAATCTTTCGATCGAACAGATCCACGACTTTTTCTTTATATAGCTAACAGCCTTTTGAAGTAGGAATAGCTAGATGAGACTTGCAATAGAACACAATATTCAGTATTGAAAGACAATCTTTCCCTCGCTGGTTACTTTTGAGGCAATGTTACTTAATTTCTTTGAGGTTGTGCCTATCAGCGGACTTCCGCTATCAATTTATCTGAAAAACACCATCCATTCGCCGATGGGTGATTTAATTTCGTGCATTACTAGTGTATCTGACGCTGGTCATCTATATACGATGGAGTCTCTCGTCCTTTTTACAGGAATGGCGGAACCGTGCTCCGATTTCACTTTCCTCTGCGGCTTGTTTTTACGTTCCAGCATTCATGTGCTGGTTATACCAACTGGTCGGCAATAAATTTATCACTTTTATATTTGATTTACACATTTAATTTATCAATTCAACGTAAAGGAGAACTTGTTCAACAGATCTGAATTAGGTAAGAATTTAAATCTGTTTTTTTACAGAATTTCCCGTTTGTCTAATTTTACCGACTTGTTATTTAAATGTAGAACTTTAAAATTTCCACCAATGTCGAAAGTGTGGTTGTTTTGAAACAGATGATTTCCAAATGAAGAATGTTCATCCCCTTTCTTAGCAGCACTCGAGTGTTCTTTGATTCTAACATTAAACGATCTACCTGTTTGACCAATATATTTGGCGTTAACGGAATCGCAGTTGGTAACGGTGATCTATGTGTGATTTTATAAAAATAACGACTTTAAGAAGGTCTACTGACGAGTAGGGCGTCGGTGTAGTGTGTTTCTTATTGGTGCGGAAAGAGACTGTTTCCAATGTGTAGAGTTCTAATGAACTGAGTTTGTTTTTTTTTCATCAGTTTTTATTTAAGAAAATTACGCCATTTTTCGCACCAGCGTTTTTTGTTAGATACTTTAGATCTGTTGTTTGTTATTGCCAAGTTTATGAGTGATTTCTATGGAAAGGAGGCTTTCAGGGAATTATTTGCCATACGATTCGAAGAATTCTCCGATACTGGCTTGTAAATTTGTTTCTGTATCTGACAATGTACAAGACCTGCATGAAATTGAAATGGCAAGAAAACGTATTGCAAATGGTTACGAAGCTTAAGTCGTCTTATTATTTTCTCAAGAATTTCCATAATTCACACTACCATACCTTTTTAATTTGGCATTTTTCCGACAGTAATCCTTCCCATTCTTTAAACGCTGCACAGCTGATGTGATGTCAGCATTCGTTGGTGCATGATCGGGAGTGTCGGTAAGTGAGGCTTCTTTGGGTATATCAAAGAGGTTCGAGGGGGGTAGACGTTTACTCCGCTAGAACCCCGTGATCGTTGGTCGTCTGCTGCAAATTTTGCGAGTAATTCTGCGCTATGCTGCTTCAATTCGTCGATCCAGGCATCTGCGTTTATCGATCCGCACATACTTTTTGACCATCTTATTCTTATCTCGATAGGGAGTCCGGCGAACTTCGGTCCAGTCTGTCTTGCTGGCTCGCTCTTCAATATCCCTCCACGTGTCGTCGGACATCCACAAAGCTGATTAGTGTAAATGTGGTTGTATTTGCTTGCACATAACACATAGCATTACAGCTGATGCCAATTCGCCACGCGCTCTTACGTTTTTTGGTTAAACCTGAGATTGGGAACCCCTCGTCTCTTATCTTTGGGATTGAAAACAGTCGGGAAAGATTGTTTGGTCCGTTCAAATTAAAAAGATTGTAGGAGTTGATTTTTTAGGATACATCAATATATATTTGTTGATGCTTAGTGGACTGATAAAAGTGTGGCTGCACTTGTTTGTTTGTTTGTGATGAGTATGTGTCTCTGTGTCAGGTCAAATGTAATGTTATGTAATCTGCAGATCGATAACGGTTCCCATCTCTCTCTTTCGTGGATTTGGCAGTCCTGTATTAATAGTTTACAAACTAATTAAATATCAACATTCACTTATTCTAGTCGAATAGATTGGCCAGTTGGCTGCGGGTAGTAGCATTGGTTGCTTAAGCGAGCTAAAAAATTTCACGTTTGGCACGTCTTGCAATCATTCAGAACTACTTTTTTAGCTTCAAGATTGCCGTTAGTGAAACGGAGGTGCAGCGAGTCGGAAACAGTGGCAGTGTTAATAATAACTCCTCGGTTTATTGCAAGTTTTCACATATGGGTACATTGAACCCAATGTCGCTTGGGCCTACCGCGGGCTCGATCGTTGCTTTTGTTTTCGCAGAATCATTTACACTGTCGATTTGTGGGTGGGGGTGGGAGCAACTTATCTTTCTGGTAGCGTGCTTAGTCGTGGTCCTGGTGTTCAGGCTTATCAGGGGGCGCGAGACTCGGCTTTGTTGGTGGTACCAGGTTTGTGGGTTGTTCGGTATTTTTTCTGGCTGAGAGAGAGTGTCCGATGAGGTGGGCTCAGGTTGGCTCCGTTTGGTCCGCCTTTGTGTTGGTTTTTGCCACTGTCCAGGTGCTCGGGGCAGCCCTTGTAGTTGGCGCAGGTGCCCAGTCCATTGTACGGTTTCTTCAGGCGGATGACCGTCTCCGCATTTCATTAAAAATGCTGGTGTATTGCCAGTTCACGTTTTACGTCGGAGGAGGGTTTCCACTCTGATGTCTTGATAACTTATTACCTTTCGAAGTCTCTACATTAAGGATGATGACGGGCATGCGGGTTCTGTCCGCCCTTCTCATTCTTTGGGCTTTCAGCACCAAAAGCCCAGCGTCGTCAGTTTGTGTCCATGAGGGGGCCATTTTAAATACTTTTTCTTGTGGCAGCAATTGGCTGTGGAAAGGTGTCTTTCTAGCGTCCAAGAAGGAGACTGTCTTCCTATACACTTCCGCCTCTGGAGTTCGATGCATATTCCTTCTTTCGGTGTTTTGGTGGCGTGGATCGCTATCCCTTGCCACGTTGACATACCCCCTTCCTGTGAGTGTATGTATTATGATAGGGGTGATTTTACCTTGTTTTTGGGTGGAGTTTTACATTAGGAAAGATTTTTTTAAGTTTGCCTGTCCGTGGAAGAATTTTCCCATTGAGTCTGCCAAATTTTCATAGCAGAGCTTTTATTGTCATACTGCTTGCTGCAATTTTATGGGCCTTAAAACCCCCCCCCCCCACCTAAATCTCCACGATCTTTATGGCTTTTTTTTATATGAATCAAAACCATGTACATTACAAAGAGTCGACAACAATTAAATTCAAAGAGTTGTGTCGCTATTAAATCAATATGGTGTCCCTTTACTGACTTTTAGATCCAGTGGTCGTCCCATTTATTACGGATGTTTCTCCGATACTGTGGCTTTTGTCACTTTTTGCAAATGATGTACCGCCGTTAAATCCATCTTGGTTCTGTTTTATTTTCTTGTTTTTCATTGTAAGATGGTTTTGAAATCTTTTAAACAATTCTTGAAAGTATTCCATCTATCCTTTGTAGGAAGATGTTCTCTCAACTGACTTAGATTCAGCGTTTTCTCACAGCCATTTTTACACAATTTAACGAGTGTCGTTAACTCTCGTAAATCTGAAGAACAATCGAGTCGAAAGTGGACTACCAGGCCAGAACATAATGAATCTTTTATTCTATTCAAGTGAGAAAGATAAACATATCATTCTGCACCCCTTCGTCTGGGTTAGCGTAAATAATTGTCTTCAAAATTTCTTCCAGTTACAACTTGGCCTCGAGTCAGTGAGGTCAGACAAAAAATTAAATCACCGACTTCTGTCCAGCGGGGGCGGTATGGAACCCATTGGATTAGATACTGAAAATTCTTAGCGGAGTAGATGCAATTAAGTTTGCACTAATCTTGAGAAACCGTCGGTAGAAATGTGTACCACGATTGTTTTGATTTATATTCTGTATAATAAAAAAAATATTGTTTATGTATTTCTTCATTGTCATGTTTCAGAAAATATATATGATCTGACTAGCGATCTGAAATTCTGATTTTGTTACACAAAACCTACATTTGTTATATTAATGGTTTTGTTTTGTATATAGAAAAAAAATGTAAATATTTTTATATTGTAATATAATAAATGATGTTTAACCCTTTGTGGTCCTGATTTATTTTTTTATTACACGTATGTATATATAAACCCATTATCGGCAGAAAAGCTTTGAGTTCACAAAAAGAGATTATAACTGGCTAAATGTTATTTCGGGTTCATGGCACATTGGTCAACGTCGTTGGATTACATGCTGGACATCACAGGTTCGAATTCTAGTACGGACAGCATTTTTTAAATTGATTTATCGATGTCTGTTCGAAGGCATGGATGTCTAAAAATTCCCTTCTAGTCCTGTCCTAACCATATTCTTTCTACCCCTATTCTCTCAAAGGTTGAGTAATAAGCAGTTCTTGTTGAAATACTTCCATTATGAGGCTATAATAATTGTCGCGGCTGTTGGCTTCCGTGCTGGATCTCACGGGTTCGAGTCCCAGTATGAACAGCATTTTTTCGATTGACTTCTGTTAGAAGGCATAGGTTAGGGATGGTGAACCTTTTTGGGTCCGCGTGCCAAAAATTCTCAAAAACATTATTTCTCGATTGTGTGGCATACCGAAGCAGTATTTTTTTTAAACGATTGTCGTTTACCTTTGGAAACATTTGAATATTTATAAAACGAAATAAATTAATAATTCACGGATTATTTACTAATTATTAAAATTTTAATATTTTAAACTTAAACATTATTTTTTTGAACTTTGAAATCGTTCGCTTGCCATCAAAATTCTCAAACGTGCCACCTTGGGCACGCGTGCCGTAGGTGTTTTTGTTGTCTAAAAATTTCCTCCCACTGTTCTGATACTTAAATAACTAGGTATAGCGAGAGCTATTAGTTAACCACTAGTCCTGTCCTATCCCTACTACTCTCTTTGAAACGGAGTTTGAGTGACTAACGAACATTTATTGTTTAAAAATTACTGTACATAATACCTCGAAATCAAGAAATATAAAAGTAAAACCTAACAAACAGTTCACATATACTAACACTAAAGTCCACTTCTCTCACAGAAAAACTTTGGTCGAGATGCCTCCGTTAGGAGACCATATACTCCACATAGGGAGCGCATATGGATAAACAAAAAATAACTATTTCAATATGTACACTTAAACTCCGGGCACAGATGAATGATAGCTTTTTCCGTAATCGTAATATTGGTTATTTGAAGCTGTCTGAGTAAAGAACCGGACTATCAATGTAGGTATTTAGTGTGTCTGGTTCTAAACCCTTCGAGCCCATGTGACACGAGCATCATGCTTGTGAAAACCATTACTAGAGATGGCAATCATAATAGTTCATACATATCAGGGATGGCGAACCTATGGCACGCGTGCCCGAGGTGGCACGTTTGAGATTTTGGATGGCACGCGAACGATTTTCAAGTTTAAAAAAAAATATTTTTCAAGTTCAAATGTTTCCCATGATAAACGACAGTCGTTTAAAAAAATCAAGTTTTATATTTTCTATTTTGATTTAAAAAAAATACTGCTTGGGCACGCCACACAATCGAGAAATAATATTATTTGTTAATAATATTTGTGGATTTTTGGCACGCGGATCCAAAAAGGTTCGCCATCACTGATATATATATATATCTTTGATTTATAATTCCAATAGTTCACCAATATCAGTCAAATTGAATGAGTTCTAAATAAATCGGATTGCCGGCTGCTTGGTCAATGTCGTTGGCTTCGGTAAGGTTCAGAGGACAGGCTGATCGCTCTTATTTTGCTCCATTTTCAGGTTAGGCTAAGGGCGGGGACCCTTTTCATTTCAAAAGGCCACAATCATTAGTCTGATTCAACATAAGGCCGCAGCATAGAAAACGTTGACACACACCCCCGACTGTCAACATATGGGTTGTTTACGCTCTTTTTCCAAATGCATGCGTATAGTTTTTGAATCAAAGTGAATATTCCCCTCCACTGGGATGGGCGATGGGAAGGTATTTTAGACATCAATGCAGTCAAACCCGTGAGTTTTGCAATCGAAGCCATTACATTGGCGACTTGGCCACGAAGCAAAATAAAGAGTGAAGTGAGAATGATTATGATTTCATTGAATTTTAATTCTAGAATTAACACAAAAAAAAATGTTTTTCTCAATATCAACCATAGTATTATAGGAATTCATATTGATATAATGCTGAAGATAATACCTTATTTTTAATTCTCCGTGATTGACCACCGTGCACTATTTTGTCAGATTGTCTGTGGTTATGTATTATTTCATCTACTGTCTCTATGGTACTTACGAAATGTTTGTGGTTGTACAAAAACTATTAACATTACAATGTATATCGAAATATAGATATTGTACAAGAGACCAGTGATGTTTCCAATTTAAAAGAACAGAAATATAGGCTTGCTGGCGTTGGTGTCGTTAAAGAGTTCATTTCGTCCATAAACGTAAAAAAAATGGGGTGTGGCTGTGTCATGGACACAGCCGTGTGTTGTACGTGATTACGTCTCGTAATAGGTGATATTACGCCCCATTTTTACGTTGCCGGCACTGCTTGACTCTGTCATATGGTGTTTTAATGGTCCCATTCAATTTCTCTTGAGAAGCCCTTTCTAACGGTATGCGATCTTTGTATTTCGACTTGGCTTTTTAACGCGTATAGCCCAACATTATATATATATTTTTATATATTTTTACACCTAATTATAGTCACAGTCACAATATTACACTAATGTTTTATTTATCATCGATAGATTTTGTCGAGAGCTAATGATCGAAACTTAAACGAACATCGTAACTTCTAAGAGTCAAAAGTTATAGCAAATAGAAATCTCGATACGCAGTAAAATGACCTCAAAATGGCAGCGCTTCCCCCTCCGCCCCGCGCGATGTATCACAGTCCTTACATAGTCCAATATTTTTTTTGATTCTTTAGCTTTCCAGTGGTGCAATTAAATTTTGAATAGCTATGATAGATATGAAGCTGCAACACCAAACTGTACCCCTCGATTTCGTTATCATTCGTTTTTTTTTTTAATTGCCTCCCTATAGAAGCAATTATAAAAACGTATTCACGACCAAAGACCGTTGCCAGGCAGTGTTTACTGCTTACTGTATTCTAGGTGTGTTTTGACAGACGAATAAGACAATTTTTAAACCCGTTTCCATGGATACCATTTGTTTATTCTTTAAAAGTATGTTTGTAATGGTTGTTGCAACCTTTTCGGTTTGTTTTAATGGCTTTTAAAAGCAAAAATTGAAATATTACGCAAAGCTCTGTCATGAAAAATTAATCGGGACGATCGACGGGAAAACATTTCGCATGCGATCGATGGAACTACAAATGTAAACACCATTGCCATTCTGAAGAGAAAAAAACAAATTCTAATATAGTGACTATTATGAGAATCTGAGCACAGAATTGGTAGGTACAGGCAGATGAAGCAGACGCGTGTCGCCAGCGTATGATGTGACAGCTGTGTCTCGCAAATGTTATACATAATATGGAAATGTATATTTCGTTACACAATGCCATTCAAGGTTTTTTTTTTAAACAGGGTTGTGAAAATTGGGAGCCGGTAAATTGCTCGAATTACTTGATTATTTAAACGATTTTTCACGACCTTTTCTACGAATTTCATTTTTATCTTGTGCGACACTTGTTTAGAGAGTAAAATATTAACTGTTTCTACGAGAACTGCTTATTAATTAGTTACTCAAACTGTTTCTATATATTTCCAGAAAACATAGAATACTAGGGCTAAGACAGAACAAACGGAAACAAATTGATTATCTTGTTATTCGAGCAATTTACCGGGAACCGTGAAAATTAATTTCGAAGTAGTTTGATTGTTTTTTCACGTGAAACCGGTTCTAAACATGTATTCTTTTAATGATTGGAATGGAAAAACTCTTTATTTAGCTTAAAATGCGTATTACATGAAGATTTTCTTTGAATAAATCACATTATTTTTTACAATATATTTGTTTTTATTTTAATATTAATAAATATTTACAATTTTTGTCACTTTACGAGTCCTCACGCTCCACATTGGTATGCTATAAAATCACAAACGTTGACAATTTAATCCTCATTCAAACGTCCAACGGTGGGTTTGAATCTTCGACGGCCGGAATCGACACAAAAATGAAAGCCTTTTTCGTCTTCACCTTCTGCCTGCTGTGTGACTTTATATGCTTTTTGAGACTGTCGGCCCTGGTGTATGTCAACTGGCATATCTGACACTTGAAGGGCCTCTCCCCACTGTGCATGACCCTGTGCTTCTTCAGATCGCTGGATGAGGCACATCTGTATGAGCAGTCTGCACATCTGTGAGGTTTTTCTCCCGTGTGGGTCATTTTGTGTATGAGAAAATTGCTCATGAGCCTACATTTGTAGCCGCAAATATCGCAGCCGAACGGCTTCACGCCGGTGTGGATCATGTAGTGTCTTTTCAGGTGGCTCGACGACATACATTTATAACTGCACAGGTCGCATTCGAAGGGTTTAATGCCCGTGTGAATCATTTTGTGTCGCTTGAGGTTCCTGGCCTGCGTGAACCTCAGGTGGCATATGTCGCACTCCAGTTTCTTCCCGTCCGTTTCGCAGTTCGGGTCCGGTTTACGGGCGCTGTGTGTCGCGATGTGGCGCTTCAGGTTGCTCGAGTTGCTGAAGGTTCCGTCGCAAATGTGACAGCCGTAGATTTTCCCCGGCTTGTTGGACCTGTTCGACTTCGCCGGCTTTTTAGTCGGTTTCTCGGGCGCGCGGTCGAATGTGGCGTTGTTGTTAGTCACTCTCTCTTTTCCTCTGGCGTTTTTGTTTGTTTTTTTGCTAGCGGTTTCCGCATATTCGTTTTCAGTCTTTACATTTCGAACATCCATTTCAAAGTCCTGAAATAAATGAATATTCGAAGTTAACGTGGCCAGTACTATATTAGAAAATAGTAAAATATTAAATCAGTTTTAGGGTGTTCACTGTCAATACTGATTGGCCCCGACTGTGGAAAGGAAAAAGGACGTAACCCAAACGTACCAAATTTTACAGGCGGCGCAAAAAACGTGTTTTGATGATTTTGGTCCATAAACAAATCATGAATTGTACACAACCTAGAAGTGCACGAAGACTTCTAAACTGGTGTTCAATTGACATAATCTAATATTAATCAAAAAAGTTGTCTTGGAAAAACCTTTATTTCAGTATTTTTTCTTGGTTTTAATTTTTTACAAGGTCATCTTTTTCAAACTTAAAAGCTTAATTTAGATACTATTTCAGCATTTTCAGCTAACATCATTTTGATAGAGCGTGTATCAAGTTTCATACATTGTGATAATCGAAAAAGACCTGTTTTGAAAAAACTGTAGGTTACGTCCTTTTTCCTTTCCATAGTCGATATGTATTATAAAGATTAAAGTGGAAAATCTAATATAACGAGGTTTTTAATGGGTTAAATTATATTAACCCTTCCCTTGCTATGCAAAAAAATCACAAGCTCCTGAGCTGTGTAGTCGTTACACACCAGGCAAACGGGAGTGAATTATGACAATTATATGTAGTACTGCTTTAGTAGTGTTATATTATAGTTCACTCCCGTTTGCCTGATGTGTAACGGATAAACAGCTCAGGAGCTTGTGATTTTTTTTGCATGGTAAAGTAAGGGTTAAACAATTCTCCGGTGTTAAAAAATATCCAGTCGATCTTGAAACAGAGTCAAAATCCATTCAAAGATTTCATTCGTAAAATGGTAATTACCTGATCGTCGTTCATCACTTTCGAACTCTCCCCATGGTCCGACATGGCGCAATCCGTCACATTATCTTCGAATGTACTTTCACGGTATTCTTGAAAATCCTCAGGATCGTATTCAATTTCTAAATCACCTTCCATTTTAATTTCAACCTGAAATAAAACAGTTCAACGAATTACGACCGTAATCAACAAAACGTATATATATATTAAATTTGAATCGTTCAAACTATGTACATTCTCACAAATTTTGTCATTAACGACCCGGGTTTCGCCTTTCGGCATCTTCAGGCATTCAAGTGCACGGATGAACTTGAACTGACGCTTAGCAAATGAAAGTTTCGTGTTATATATAAGATATAAATGCATCACTGAGTCCAAAGCCACTGCTGGCGAAAAGAATGGACTCAGTGATGCATTTATATCTTATATATAACACGAAACTTTCATTTGCTAAGCGTCAGTTCAAGTTCATCCGTGCACTTGAATGCCTGAAGATGCCGAAAGGCGAAACCCGGGTCGTTAATGACAAAATTTGTGAGAATGTACATAGTTTGAACGATTCAAATTTAATATTGAAATTCCACCAAGCACCTTCAGTCGAAATCTTAAAGTATATATATATATTTCTTGCAATCCATAGGCATCACGAGTGGTTAGCCAGTATCACCCGCTGCGCTGTGTTTTTAATCTCAAGATGAGTATAGACGTACATGTACGTCGGCGTAATTTTTCCGTAAAATGTACGGACGTACTATTAATTCGATACAGTAGTGTCTATCTGTGAGCATATTATATTCATTGAATTAAAGTCATGTTAAAAAAGTCAGTAATGTAGAGATGGAATCATCTAAAGCAGGTATGCCCAACCCTGTGCCCGCGGGCGCCATGGCACCCGTAGACCAATTCCTGTGCGCACGCCAACATTAGACCGCGACAATTTTTTTTCAATATAAAATAAATTATTTTATTTTTTAGGTTAAAATTTTTTTTTTGGGTAGATTTATTTGATTCTTTCGTATGTTTAATATCAGAAAAGGATTTATGGAATACAGTGGAGAGGAAAGAACAAATACAAATAAATTCGGGAAAAATCTCGGGTTGTTTGCGTGTCCTTGAAAAAATTGGTAAATATTATTTTCATATCAAACTGAGAATTCAAACAATTTTTCAAAAAGCTTGACATGTATTATTCATTCTATTCGCAAATTAGAGGTTAATTAATATGAATGTTATGAAGTTATGGCTGTGTTTAAAGAATATTGCCAGTCTATGACAAATACTTGTCTATGAGTTTGACCAGTGACAACTGGGTATACTTGAAGCCGAAACAAAATATTTAGAAACGGTTTTGTTGACACGTCATTTGAGCAAATTATAATTGTAATATTTCACGTCTTTTCCCAATTTTTCGGGCTATTTCCAAATTAAAGAAAATTTTATTTCGTATTTCAAGCAAAATACTGTCGTTAAAAAAATATATCACAATCAAAAATGGATGATTTTCATGAACAACTTTCCGTTTCTTAAAATAATAACACACAATTGAAATGCTCATCAATCTTAGAACAGCTCAATATAAATTCAACTGTATTTGAATTGTAAAAAGGGCTTATGTCGCTTTTTATTTTTTGGTCAATATGGTTTATAAATATGCTTCTCTTTTACTATCTGAATGTGAACTAAATACCGCTAACAATGCAGCTATGCAGACAGTTCATTTTCGTATGACAAATAAAATGCCAAATTGTCATATATGGAAATTAGGAAATATGATAATTTACGCGAAATACGAATTTAATATCAACATAGCCTTTCAAAATGGAACTTCTTAACCATAGACAGTATTTAAAATATGGCGACCAATTTTGTAAACATATTTCGTAATTCGCATAAATTATCTATTGCCTTGCTTCAAATGTTAGTTTTTTTTTATTTTCGTATCAGCAAAAAAGTTTTTTTAGGCAACCGCACTGTTTTTTTAGGTTTTAAGTAAATATATGAGGGTGAAAAAGAGTAGCATGTTTTAAAGCATATTTACCATTTTTTTTTTATAATAAGGGATACAAAATTCGTGAGATCATTATTATTGTTATAATTATGCTATGTTGCGCGCAACATATCAAAATTACTTTGTTGGTTGTGCGCTTCCTTATACCTTTAATTACCTTGGTTCTACGAATGAAATTTTCGTCAACATTTTCTTGTTTGACAGTTCGTTTTGAAAATCGTTCCGGTTGATTGTTTTGCTCGTTTATCCAACTGGCATAGGTCGACTGTTCTTCTAGAGCAGGGAGGACGTCTTCCGGTTCAGGTTTAATGTCCATTCTGTCTATTTTGATTCAAATATTGCAATATTTGATCGTTTCATCGGCATTTGACAGCAACATTTCGTGTGACGTTTATTCATAGACAAATGTCAGTGAGTACTGTAGACTTGCCATATGAATAAAATTATATTATTTTGATCTGTGTACCTGCTTTTTTTTGTCAAGTGGACTATGTGAACATTGATTGTCCAGTTCATTAGTTAGACCAGCGTTTCTCAACCGGTTTGCACGTGGCCCCTTTTGGTCCTTTGGAGCCACAGCATTTTCTAAGGGGGTCACAGAGAAAATATAATTTTAAGGGGCCATAAGCACCCAATAGGTGCTGATTTTGTTTAATATGTAAAATGTTAAAGTGTTTACCGACAGACGTAATTGTTTGAAGTGATGGAGCTTAAAAAAAGCTCTCACACTCAGTGGTGGATTAAGTACATAGGAGGCCCCAGGCGCAATAATATTTGGAGGCCCTGTTTTTCGTAAAACATAAAAGAGATTCCAAGTAAAATAATAAAAATCTGAACAAAAAGTATATGAGTTATATTATGTAAGGTATTTTTGAGGCCCTTAAGATTCTGGGGGCCCAAGCGCGCGCCTCATTTGCCTATAGGGTAATCCGCCACTGCTCACACTCAATAATAATTGAGGATTCAGTCAAATCGAATTTTGGACTTGACAAAAATTCTGGAATCTGTTAACTATCCACTTTTTTCAGTAATGGTCTCAAGCAATTGTGAAATTTCGAAATTCACACATTAGACCAGCGGTGGGTTGCCAATTCTTTAACAAGGAGCTCGCTTCATTTTATAGCAATTCATGGTGTTCTGGGGAACGAGTGAATTTTTTTATCACTACTATACAATTAAATGTAATTCTTAAATAAGCAATCGATTGTTCTTTAATACACTTAAAATATGTAATGCTATGCAATTTACCATTAAATTATAAATGTAAATGGCTAACAATGTACTACTGTGTATACTGAAGCTGTCGTAGATAATATATTAGTCAGAAATTGGAGTTACATACTTGTTTGATATGAGAATACTGTTTTCCCTTAAATTAACAAGGGGCTCGCCGGCCTAAAGAAAATTTAACAAAGGCTCGCGCGAACTCCCCTCCCTCCTGCATTGGACCACAAAGTGGGTCCGGGATTGAATGCCCTAGTAGCGGCTTGTAGTGGGAACGAGTACCATAAGGTTTTTCATAGGGGGCCACTGGAAAATAAGTGACTCAAAAAGATTGAGAAACTTACTGTAGAAAGTTTTATTAATTGATTTTTCAATCCATGAATTTCTGTTCAAAGGCATGGATGTATGTGATGTCTTGAATTCCCCCCTCCCATCCTATGAACGTATCGGGAGCGATTAGCTAACCATTAGTCCTGTCCTAGCCCTTTCCTTCTATTCCTACTCTCTTTGGAAAAAGAGAGGTTGAGCAACTGAGTAACAAGCGGTTCTCGTAGAAACATTTCTGTCGAGATAAACTCCATTAGGAGTCCATATGCTTCACATTGGGAGCGGATATGGTAAAAAAAATAAATATATATACTTTGTATTTATTTTGCTTTCCAATAAGAAGATTAAATAAGCAATGGAAAATAAATCTACAAGAACTAAACAGAATCGAAATGGCTCAAGCCTTTTCTTCCCTTCAAAAAACAGTTTCCGTCTGAGGTGCGTGGCGCAGTGATGAACGCTGTTGGCATCCATGACAGATCTCACATGCTCGAATCCCAGAACGAACAATATTTTTTTCAATTGATTTATCTTTTTCTGTATAAAGGCGTGGGTGTTTGTGATATCACTAAAAAAAATCCCTCCCACTCTTACAATTTAACAGGGCAAACGAGAACGGTTAGTTAACCACTAGTCCTGTCCTAGCACTATCGTTCTATCTTTACTCTCTTCGAAGAAAGTGGACGTTGAGCAATTGAGTAACGAGCAGTTATTGTAAAAAAACTTGTGCTGGAATACCTCCATTAAGAAACAATATGCTTTAATTGGTAGCAGACATGGATTAGAAAAAAACATAGTAAAAAGTTTAACAAGAGGAGAGTTCCGGCACCTTTTTTTTCAAAAAAAAAAGCACTGCTTGATAGAACTTCAAAAAGTTACAGTAGAACAAAGTTCCGTCTGAATTAATAATCACAAATACCATGTGTAAGAAACCAGTATTTTTTCAGCGTTTGTTTCCAAGAAAACTCTGGCTCATTACATGGATATTTCTTGATGTCTTACTACTGATCCCGACCTGAGTACTTAATCTGGAAATGTGTTGATAAAATTTCCAGCAACAGATGAATAAAACTTGAGCCGTCCGACTAATGAGCTGGACCGTGGCTGTCCAAACTGAGGACCACGGCACATTTGAAGAAATAAATAATTTTGAGGCAATATGATTTTCAGCTCGTGTTAATTACATTGAAGATATCATCACAGATTTTGGAAATATTGAGCAAGATATTTTACTTTTCAGTCAACCCTCGACTCTCTACATTACAAATGGGCCCTCGAGAGGTGAATTGAGCCAACTTTTTCTTGGACATCCTTAGTGCAATCACATCTTTATTTGGTCTTTTGGTGGATTGCAATTTGTATAATCCGAGGTTACTTCACTCTTACGATACTTTAAGACGTGTACAACATTACAACGCATAAAACTTTATTTTTTTCTAAAATACCACTTGGCTCACTTCACCTCTAATGGGCGCATTAATGTTACATCCGATCTCCAGCTAGAGTTGTGTGATTTTCAAACAGACACTATTTAACCACTCGAATACCAAGCGGTTAAGGTGTCCGGAACATACACAACCGAACACGGATGTCCAAGACATTTAAAAAATCAAACACTTGGTATTCTAACAGAATATAAGCAATATTTTGATGAATACGTGAAGTGCCATCTATACCGAGTCAATACAAGTTTTTAAAATATCGAATTCGAGTGTATAAGAGGCAAAATTATTTTTCACGAAAACACGCAGCATCTCTGGGACACATCAACGATTTATTTGCGCGGTATTCAAACGGTTAAAATATAGGTTATCTTAAAGATTAGCGTCATGAGGCATTTGACGTTTAATCGAAATTGCCGCCAACACAGAAATCGTTCGTGAATTATTTGTTTTAATTAATTATACAAATCTAAGAAGCGTTATGATCTTTGATTACTGTCAGAATAAATGAAAAAAATTAATGTATATTCAATCGTACCGATTTCGCCGCGGAATCGTTAATATTGAAAGCTATGTGTAACCACTTATACATCTTAGTTAAGATACAATTGAAAATACATTTATTTTTTTCATTTATTCTGATGGTAATCAAAGATCATAACGCTTCTTATATTCGTATAATTAATTGAAACAAATAATTCACAAACGATTTCTGTGTTGGCGGCAATTTCGATTAAACGTCAAATGCTTAACGACGCTATTCTTTAAGATAACCAAAATATACTAACAAATGTGAAACAATCATTTTTTTTCAATTATTACCAGAATAGTGGTACCCTAAATGGAGAAACTTTGGTCAAAAAATGAACGCAATCCCCGGAAGTAGACATCTTTGCGAAAGCACCCTTTCAACTATGAAATTCATTAAATCAAAATAAATAAAACAGATAAATCGCTATAAAATTTTCTGTTATTTGGCAACTTCGAACATCCACACAAGTGGATAAATATACTTTAGTATAGTACACAGAGCTGCCGCAGAATTCTCGTTAAAATAAATTAAATTGTTTACTTTGCGTGAGTACTTTATAAAAAACTTACCCAATATTTCAGTGTGGCCCACAGATATACATTTTTTTTGAAATGCGGCCCTCGGGTTACCTGGGGAAGTACAGCCATGTACAAGCTAGACCGGTGGAAGATAACCTGCGGCTTTTTGACTCGATCAAAATATTTACATTGATTAAAAAAGCGTTGGGAAAAAAGAGTGTAATCAACTGGTTGTATTATATGTTCGACAGTCGAAAAGAAAGGAGGGGGAATCAACGTTTTCTTGGTATGTAATAGGTCATATGTTGGATCAGATAAATAAATGTGACCTTTAGACATGACAAGGTTCCCCACCCTAGAGCTAGACCAGCCATACTCAACATTTTTTTCCTCATTCCGCCGCATTCCGATATTTGCTTCTTCACGTGGGCCGCAACATATTTATGGTATACTCTTTTATGGTATATTTTTTTTAGCTCACCGACGAATTTGAAATCCTCGATTTGGTAAGAGCTTACAGGGCCGCAGGTTGAGTATGGCTGAGCTAGGCAGTCAATATAGCAATATAGTTTTGCCGATGTTCCTGACGAGGTTTTAGATAAACAAATTTATAAAAATCTTTTTTATTCTCATATAAAATGTTACATAGGTACTATGTACGGGAAGAGTTTAAAAATAAATAATAGATAACATGTATACACAGGAGAATCCCGGTTCACCGTTTCTCAATGGCCCACGGGAGAAAGATGATGTTTTTGGGCGGGACTATAAAAAAAATAATGTTGAATACAAAAATACAATAGATGCGGGAACGATTGATCGGCGTTCCACTGCAGTATTCAGTACGGACACGTCTTAAAATAGTTATCATTAAACAAACAAACCGCAGCGTCGTTGGAAATCCACATCAACAACACAAGCACGTCACATAAAGACAGTACCACTACGAAATAATGTAATTTTATGTCATTTGGACAGCGTTAAAAAATATTCTCTGTTTTTATGTAAAATTATAACAGGTAGGGTATCCAATCCCGGACACTATTTGTGATCCCGGAATTTTGGGATTTAACATTTAACATAAAATCGTGTATAAATTGGGATTCAGGATTGAGAAAAATTTTCGGCCAAGTCATGTCAATTTCATAAACCCATAAATTTGCAAACTTACCAGCGTGGGACCTTTTTTTTAGCTCTTCCATGTTTTATTTTCTCAATCCCGAAATTAGTACCGTCACAATCCCGAGATTTCGGGATCACAGAATTGGGATTGGGAGAACCCGGGATTGGATACCCTAATAACAGCAAAATTTCACTAATTTCATTAAAATAACTTAATTTGACTCTGTCAACTTCAGAAATATCAACGGTGGTATAGAATTAATTTTTCATCCGAATCGTGTTGTTTAACCTTCCAAGCGCGTATGACGCACAGCACGTCAACAAAATTCTTGTGTCCATTTATAATAGGAAAAAAATTACAAATTTCGTTTAAATAACTTGATTTCTTATGCGGAAATTTAGCATTAGATTGGAAAGATAGAAGACTTTGATTTTGACACATTTTCAATTGACAAAGAATTATTTTTATGAGAATTATATATCGTCGATATACTGGCAGAAGGCGTTAAGTCAAAAAACTGGCAAAAAAACTGTATCTTCTGAAAAAATTAAGTTCAACCATATTCTGTGTATGTTTACATGATTTGAACATAATATATGAACATTAAGTAAATCTCAATTTAAGTTTTTTGTTTTAGGCAACAAAAAACTATAAATAACTTAAGGATTTTGAAAATGTGAATCAAATTCAGTGGCGGATCTAGAAATCGTCCCGGGAGGGCGACATTCAATTTGAAAATAAACATGATACATAAATAATACATTAAAAAATAGATGATTTAAAAAAAATATGTCTATATAAAAATAGTCAATACATAGTTCAGTATGTATTCTATAAAACATAATAAACTAAACAATTAAAGAGCCCATTTCACAAAAAACCTTTTAATAAGTTAGAAAAATGGAAAATAAATTCTCCTTGGGAGAGGGGGGGCGTGGGTGGATCCGCCAATGATTGAATTCATTCATCGTTATCAAATTTCGTCATCGAAGTATATTAGTTAAAGTGCATAAATGGAGATTTTTTTGACTGAAAAAAATATATTCAAAACTGATTTACCTTGATTTCAATTGATTTACCAATCACTGTTCAAGGGCATCGGTGTTTGTGATGTTTAAAAATTCCCTCGCACTCTTTCAATCGTTAAATAACAGAGCGTTTAATTGACCACTAGAACTTCCACCCTTTCTCTTTTCCTAAAAGAGACACTGGGTAAACCAGCAGTTTTCGTAAAAAAAAATTCAGTTGAGATACTACAGTAGGAGGCCACACCCTCCGCATTTGAGGCGGACATTGATATAAATAATAAAATACAGCCGAACTTGGTTATTGCGAGGAAGACGGGACCGACTGAATTCGCTCGTTATAAGCATTGCTCATTATATCAGAGAATAGGAATTTATTAACAAACACATATTATATTTTTCTGTCAATCCACTTTTTTTGTTTCATTGTTCTTAAATTTCCCCTCAAAGCACTCGATACATTGAAAGACTCTTTGCGGTCTCAGTGCTCTTTGCAAAAAAATCGACTAGTTCGTCCAGTATATCATGAGCTCTGGAGACCGTCGTTACTGGTTCGGATTTCTCAATTTGACATTCACTGACCACATCATCGTCATCTTTGTTGAGTACAGCTTCCACAATATCACTTTCTGTAGAAAGCCCAGAAGTTAACAAGTCCTTGTTGACTAGACCGATGCCGTGGACTCACGGACCACTAGACGGATTAAAATGTAAAAATTTTGATCCGACGGACCACCAAATGGACTTTTGTAATGCAATGCATCAAGATATAGTATGTATGTGTTACGAGATTCAGTCGATTTTTTTTTCCGGTGATATGATTAAAATATTTAAATTATGTCAGATTTCTCTGCGGACCACCAAAATTTCCTCGCGGACCACCAGTTGCCGACGGCTGGTCCAATTTTATTGCTTGGGGTTGAAAATCTTTGAGGATATTTTTGCTCGGTGTGCCCGAGAAGTAGCATGTTATAAAAGTGAATAAGCGTACGGAGAAAACCATAAACTAAAATGTCAACGAACGTTTCCCTCATTACATCCGAGATCTCACTATTTCCGTGATCGTAATAACCGAGATCGACTGTATAGCGCTGGCAAGACACTAAAATAAAAAAAAACTTAGACAACCACTGGCGTTACCGGAAATGTTTTTTGTGCGGACTATTCTGGTATTCGTTGGACACGAAATGAGCCGCCATTCAAAATGTATCACAGGTGTACGACGTGTCTGAAAGGGTTAATAATAAACGTAGTCATAAAAATTGCCGATGAAGGCGTATTCTTTATTCTTTCCTCAATATGGTCTGATACGTCCTGTTTATTACTGACCAAAAATTGAATTGGATACTGACCAATTAAAAAAAATTATGCCCTGTCGCTGCCGCAATAGAAAAAGGGGCGAAATTACTCTGTTCTTTATTTAAAAATATATGAACATGTCGTGGGCCATAAACAATCATAGATTTTTTAAATTTTACTAATTTTTATATAATTTCAGAATTCGACTGAATGGGTGCTTGGATGGGACTGCAATATCAAATTTTAATCATTCAAATATTGAACATTTCCAACAGTTTTATCACTAGCAACCTTGGTTACGCCTATCGGCATCTTCAGGCATACAATAGCGATCCTGACACATTAGACGTGTCCATGGTTGCCAGTCGTCCTTATTTGAGCTTGACTGTCCCGTGTTCAATCGACAAAATCCCGAGTCCCGCATTGCAAGTCCCTCAAAAATGCCGACGTGTACACGTATTCTTCGAAATAGTAAATGTCCCGATCTGTGATTTTGGAAATCTGGCAACCCTGGACGTGTCGGACATTTCTAGCAATGAAAACGATTTACATCCAGTCCCGCATAAAAGTCACCGTATATAATCGAGCAGCGATAGATAGTATTATTTTTTTCTCAATAATTTACTTTTTGTACCTTCATTATTACGTTTTTTTACATTTGGGGAAACGATCTTCAATTTTTCTTTGAATTCTATCATTTTTTTTTTGTACGGTTTTTCGTAGAACGTATCGTTGAGTTGAGTGTATAAGAATTCAAGTATGCACTTAACCAATGTCCATAATTCAATCGAAATCCTGAATTATATAAAATTACATCGTCTCGGCCTGATAACCAAACAGATTCGGGCAGAGTCGGAGCAAGACTGCCGTGAGAGGGAATCGTTCTGAATGACATCCTCGTCTAATCTAAAAGATAAATTCGGAACAACCGAGAGAAGTGTCGCAATCTTCGACTCTATTCCTCTTCAGCCCCGCGATAAGCTATCCGCTCGGTGACAAACTTAAAACTGCGGCACGTGTATCAGTCGTCTCCCAGAGCCACACCAACACTTGCCTCTCCTTGCAATAATCCAAAAGACGCTGGCATGTAGAGCATTGATTCTCGAGGATAATAAAGTGACATTATCAAAGTGTTTAGTTCTACGGGAATTGTAAGATACGGCTGAAGGCTATTTCGGCTCGCGCTATCGTCAGAATTTGCTCCGACACTTTACCTTCTTACAAGAGAACTCAAACAAAGTAAATACCAATTCGATCAATCAATAGTAGATTATCAGAGCTGCCACGCGGAGCAGATACGAATTACTACAACTGTATAAAGCAGGGCTGTGAAGTCGTATAAAAAAAAGATGACTCCTTAAAACTAAAAAACTACTCCGACTCCGAATTTTTCAATAATTTCATTATAACTTATATATTATATATGTATTCCATCAGATCATCTTAAGTCAGCCAAGCATGCAGTGTCAACACTGTGGACTGTGGTTTGAATACACATCATTAATATATATATCTTTTAAATGTTTCGAGCCGCTCATTTTACACGACTCCGACCAAAACACTGCGACTCCACAGCTCTGGTATAAAGTTTGCTAATTCACCGTAAGCAAACATTCGAACGTCTACGATTCCAGTGGATCGTTGGCCGCTTCTTCATTGTCGTTGATATTTTCAGTTTTACAAACAGCCTCCCGGCTGCGCTGGAGCTGATGACTACGACTCCACATCCCTGGTTTAAAGTTTGCCAATTCACCGTAAACAAACAACCGAACGTCTACGATTCCAGTGGATCGTTGGCCGCTTCTTCTTCTTCTTCGTCATCTTCGTCGTCGTCGTCGTCGTCGATATTTTCAGTTTTACAAACGGCCCCCTGACCGTGCTCGAGCTGGTGCGCAGTCAATTCGTCGGCGTCGCCGCACTCATACGGGCAATCCTCACACTTGAGCACTTTGGCGCTCGAATGTGTCATCTTGTGAGTCTTTAAGTATTTAATGTGCCGAGTCTTGAAGCCGCACTCGTCGCACTCGTGGGGCTTCTCCCCGGTGTGTATCATCTTGTGTATCTTCATGTAGCAGTACTGTATGCACTCGTAGTTGCAAACCTCGCAGCGGTACGGCTTCTTCGCCTCGTGCGTCAGCTGGTGCTTCTTCAAATTGCTCAACTTCCGGCACTTGTACTGGCAGACACTGCACACAAACGGTTTCTCGCTCGAGTGTATCAGCATGTGCGATTTCATGTTGCAAAGCTGCCGGAACTCGCTGTGGCAAATCTCGCACTTGTACGGTTTTTCGTTTGTGTGCGAGAGCTTGTGCGATTTTAAATGGCTGACCATTCGGCATTTAAACGAGCAAAGATCGCACTCGAGCGGTTTCTCATTCGAGTGGATCATCTTGTGCGTCTTCATATTGCTCAATTGCCGGCACGAGTACGAGCACACGTCGCACTTGAACGGTTTCTCGCCGGTGTGGATCAACTTGTGCGATTTTAAATTGTAGAGCTGCCGGCACTCAAACGGGCACTGGTCGCACTTGAGCGCTTTGATCTTCGTGTGGACCGCCCTGTGACTGTTGAGGCGCGACTTGCTCGGGAATTTCCGCAAGCAGACTTCGCACTCCATGTCCTTGACGATCGGGTGCTGCTTCTCGTGGTTCCGCAGGTCCTTTCTCGTCGTGCAGGTGTACGTGCAAGTCCTGCACTTGTGTATGATTATATTCAGGAGCGGTTTGCCTTTCAAAATCTCCATCGTGTACGAATTTTTCTTCAGTATGGCCATCTCGAATTCTTTCGGCATTTTCGGCAACGCGTAAATGTTGGCGATCGTCCTCTGAAATGTGAAACGGACAAAATGAATTATGCAATTAGCATTCTTAGGACAACACTGCAACAATACCAAAGTTGATCAGATTTATTGTGATAATGCAAAACCAACATATCTCAAGCTAGCAGTTTTTGTATGTTATATGAATTATTTTTATTCATGTCTGTTCCCAATGTGGATATCTCAACAGATTTTTTTGTACGAGAACTGTTTGTTAGTCAGTCGCTCAACCTATCTTTTTCCAAAGAGATCAGTAGGGATAGAAGGATAAGGCTAGGACATGACTAGTAGTTAGCTCATCAATCTCGTGATGTGGGAGAGATCAAGACATTGTATATACATCCATGCCTTCCTACTGAAATTCATAAATCGAGAGTGATTAGTGGTTAACTATTCACTCTCGCTACCAGTGGCGGCCGGTCAATGTGGCATTGGATCGATGCACACCTTGTATATGCAGGGGCGGTTATATTTCATGAAATAATATTCAAACACAACATTTATACCATTCACTCATTTTAAATTCTTAATGTATTTATTGTCTATAACAAGTATTTTAGAAATTTAGAAAAGAATGAATAAAAAAAAAAAAGTATGTGGGTATACAAGGGGTGCATTGATCCAATGCCACATTGACCGGCCGGCACTGCTCGCTACGCCCAGTTATTGAAGTGTGGGAATATATTAGGAAGGGCGGGAGGGAAATTAAGACATCACAAACACCCATGCCTTCGAACAGAAATCGATCGAAAAAATACTGTTCATACTGGGAATCGAACCCGTGAGATCCGGCACGGATGCCAGCAACGCTAACCGCTGCGCCATAGGAACCAACAAGGACTCTGAAACAACACTACCATTACTAAAATATGGCAATGTTCATTGTATTGACGCATTCGCAACGGGGTGAATATGCCCAAAGTACTTGATAAAAGTGCGGTGTTCTTTAAATCATGTACATGTATGTAAATCCTTACAGGACCAGCGGTAAGGATCGGACGGCTCGAAGGGAATGTAAGACATCACAGGCATTCATAAATCTGTGCCAGGATCCAAACCTGCGAGCTCCACAAATGAAGGTAAGGGCGTCGACCACTCGACCAAATAGGTTAATAAAGGTTACAAAGAAAACAGTGATTCAATACCTCGGAATTGGACACTTTCTTCGAACTCTCTCCGCCTGCTGGATTTGAATTCGATGGTGCTTCAGAGGAACTAGTTTCGGCCTTGACTTTGACTTTCGATTCATCGCCAGCCTAAAAATAAGCAAATTACTGTGCCAAGTGGAAAACAGAATGGTGATTAACCCTTTGTCTTACCAGCATAGATCTTTTTCCATTTTCATATTTTTTAATGAAGTTTTGTTGTTTATTCAGATATGGGTACAACTCACATATATCAGTAATTTTTGGCAGTTATTATTTATTACAAATGAACAAAGCAAATTATTAAAAATGTTAATATTTGTTAACGAATCGGTAGCCATGTAATATTGAGTCGATTGCCGTTCTGGAATCGACGTCAGTATAGCGTCACACGCCCAAAGATGAAAGCTAAAAATGATCTATGCCTGGATTCAAAGTAATAGCTTCCAGAAAATTATTCAAAAGTGATAATGAATTATTTTACTTTCCACTTTTAGCTATACGTTTTTTTATAAAAATAAAAAAAAATTGTATTCTTTCCGGACTGATCCGTATCAAAGGGTTAAAATAATGGCTATATCTATCCTGTTTATTATTCAGACAACTTCAAAAAATCGTTTTTGGAGTTTAAAATTTAACGCTCTAGTGATCCGATAATTTAAGATACACCAAAAAAATACTATCGATAAATTTTGAATAAAATCAAACAAAACATTATAATGTCTGGGTCAGTACACAAATATTTCATAATGTGCTACAATTGAACCTGATCTAAGTGCCTAATCTGCAGACACCTGTTGATAGAATGTATACATCTCGGGCAATACACGAAAGATAACTTGACTATTGTTTTTAATATAAACTCAAAACAGGGTATTTAGATCTGTCTCACTTATGAACTGGAAGATCAAGTCATACTTACAAATGTACTCAATAAATATCCCCCCTTACAAGTATTTGTATCTATGCTTTACAATATGCTACTCTTTACGCAAAAATATTTACTAAATCCGACAAAAAACTTATGAAAACTCTCTATGGTGTTTTTTTCTAAGAAGTTCTATTTTACAAGCTATTTTGACTTCTTCATAATGATATTATTTTCGTATTTTGCGTAAATTGTTTACCTGATTGACGTGTATGGTTAACTCTCGCGGTTCGGAGACTAGAAAAATACGTCTCTGCCGATGGGGGTCGTTTAGGGACCCCAGTGGTTTCCTCATTATTGGCCTTATTCTTATGAATTTCAAAAAAAAAAATAGTCTAAAGGCTTTAAAATATCTCTCTGCATCATTCCTCATACATTTTTTTTTATAAAAATCCGTGGTTTTTTAACCGCTTCGGTACCGTAAAGCCACTGGTGGCCGCTACATACGAACGGCGTGCATACCTTAATGCCACCGAAGACCACTAATGTAACTTAAAAATAATTAACTGTATATATCATTTTATAAGAAAACTTTTAATATTCATAAATTCAGTCCTATTTTTTAAAACTATTCAAAAATTATTAAAAATATGCGGTAGGCATGTGAGTGAATGTTTTTTTAGCTTTAAACATCGCGGTACTGAAAAGGTTAATTAATAAATAATCATATTTTAAGTTGCGCGTAAAAAAGACGTCATCCCAGCACACATATGAAATTGGAACTGACGAGTTTAGACCAGCTATCTTACGAACGATCGCTTATCGCGTATTTATATAAACTACAAAAGGTCCAAAAAACTATGATATAAGAATACCTTAATTATAAACATTGTATCACCCATATTACAATAGATATTTAAGAAAATGTGGGTATTGGGGTCGCATTTCTTGAGCTTAGAACCGGAAAAGTTATTCATCATTTTTTATATTCTTATATTGTAATTAGTAGAATTTTGTTAATTTTCGCGTTAAAAGAGAGTAGAATGTTGTAAAACAGATTTAACTATGCCCGTAGCGGCATTCAGTTAATTTTGATATAGAACACATACCCTCAGAGACTTAGCATACCCAATGAAACGAAATAACAAAACGTATCTGACATATTTACGTAAAAACCAACCTCAAAGATTTTGTCAACATCTTTGTCAGGTTCCTTCGCGGAAAGTTCTGGAATATCTGGAGGGACTATCGGCACCTCGAACCAGCGAGGGCTGGACGGCTGCCCTTCTTCCTCTATCGGTTCTCGTTTTATATCCATATTTCGATTCGATTTATAAAATCAATATTGACGAAACCTATTTGTGTGTATATTGTGTCCATAGACGGACATTCTTTATTGTACCATAAACTGTGGCTTGGGAAATGTTGTTGCCAGTAGAAAAAAAAAGAGACAAACGTTACTTTTTTTTCGTTTATGATTTATTACTTTTAGGCTGTTCACTGTTAATACTGGATTGAAAAGCATTATATTCAAAAAATAAAACACTGAAACATGAAGAAAAAAAATAATTTTAATGACTAAACAAAATTTTAAGCCTTTGACTATGTAACCAATAACAATATGAATGTAGGTTACCTGAACTAAATGTTTAAATACAAAAACTGCTTGTAACCAATGTTCCCTCTAAGCTACGCGCGTTCGCGGCCGCGCACAGGCTTGAAATCCCCCGCGCACTCGTCTCGAGTCCGCGCGCTCTAAAATACAACTATCCAAACACAAAAGAAATTTTAAAATTGTAATAACCCTCATTTATGAATAGGATTCTCTCTCGTTCTGTTAAAACATGTGTCGAGGGTTGTAAATACGGATGACCGAACTTTCTTTATTGCTACACAAGTGTTTCTATCCGAAAAATTTTATACATCTTTAAATGTGCCGACATATTCTTAGAACTTGTTATTTTACAACGAAACAAAATCCAGATGACTTTTTTAAATGAATGAAATTTACTAGGCCTAAGGTATAATATATTACAGAAATCGTATTTTTTCAAAAATAATTTGTCTTCTTTGTGTCTTTGTAATGTAAGTATTATGCTGTTGTTTTTTGGACTATTAAACGATTAAGCAATATTGGTGATATAAAAACACGTTCGTTGGCTATTCTTAATAGATAATAAACAAATGTGCTGCTACTACACTAATTATTGAAAAAAATTTCTCAGTAAAATAAAAATATAGCCAGTTATTAATTTTAGTAGATGCATTTTTTTATGGTTTAAAATTCAATTGAAAAACCCAGTCAATGTTATGTCTGCTGATGCTTTTTAACGAGAAGAAACACGTGCTACATTTTTAAACTCAACCATAAGGAGAATAATAAAGTTATCAAATTTAATTAAATATTAAAAATGTAGTGTTTGTTAATTTTATATATTGTTATTTGTATATTTCTATTTGAATTTTACTTTTGTTATCTACTGTTAGAATACGGGAGGGTTAAAAAACACTAATTAACAATAATACGTTTTGAAAATAGAGTTTTACGTTGTCAGATTTTGTTTTAATACACTTCATTTATTCTTAAAATGACATTACAATTATATTATTGTATAAGAATTAAATCCCATTGAAAATTACAAGACACAATTCAACGTCAAAGAAATTTCTGGCATACTTCATGCTAAGCTATTTATTACGATGTTAAAGAAGGCCAGGGCCCGTTTCTCTGAGCAACAACAAAAAATGTCCTGGTTTTGATGTCAAGATATCCAGCATCTCTACTTTCAAGGTACAAGGTCGATTAAATAAAAACGGAATATGATCCAGAGTGTTGTTTCGATATAAAAGTGTTGATAATAAAATGACATTTATTCAATGCTTGTATTTTATCAGTACTGATTAACGGTAGCGAATCATGACATTTAAACTCTACACTGAGATTCGAGAATAGATACTTGCGCTGGATAATGGAAATCGGAAATAGGAAACGCAAAAGACAGTGCCTCGCCGGGTCAGAAGTCGTGGAGAGGCGTTGGAACTGGCCGGGTCACATGCTGCGGATGCCTCTGGAGTGCCTTAATCATGACTGCCTATTCCGTTGATTAGTGACCCATGTCTTTGCAAATGTGTGAAGAAAACAACAATGATCTTTTTTCGACTATGTGCTTGGTCAAAAATTAAAAATAAAACATCATTTTTTTTAAAATAAATAATCATTTATTGATAAAACATTATAAGATCACTTATATATGAAGTCATTTTATTTGCGCAACGGTTGCGCAAACAGTCTTTTTTTGTTGTTTTGTGAACAAACCGAGCCTCAATCAATGCCAAATGGAATGCTTTATAACAGTTAGGTTAGGTTAGGTCGAGCGTGGGGAACCTGCGGCCTTTTGGATACTCCGGTTTTGTAATTCTGTAAATTGGTAAATTCCTGACATATTCTGACCGTTAATTCCTGTTTCCGGTCAAAGATTCCCTAGTCAATGTTTACTGCGGCCTTATGTCGAATCAGAAGATTAATGCAGCCTTTAGAGAAGAAAAAGTTCCCCACCCCTGGGTTAGGTGATTGTAAAATGTAAATTTTTTCTATATTCAATGAAGGCCACATACCTTATATGATATGCAATCAAATCAAAATATATAACTGTGATTGCGAATCGGAGAACGGATGCAATTTTTGGGCCAGCGTGTGACTGAAAGCAAAGCACAAAAAAAATGTGCGCCTGTATAACAATATTGACACATGGTTTTTAAAGAGGCCTAGAACACTAAGCTAACGTTCGACACGGCGCTAGATATTTTAATTGAATCCATTCTGAAAGTCAATATTTTGGTACCAAAGAAAATAAACGAATTCTAATTTCGTTAATACCAGTAATGCAAAGTCTAATACAGGTAGATCGTTCGATAAAGTTCGCTGTTTAGGCCATCCCCAAAATTGGTGAAAGACATTGTCGTACTTTATTTAATTTGACTAACTGCATGTCATACGTGGACGAAATCAAAGCGGCACGGTGCGGCACGAAAATATCGAATTGTCTCCACCGCTATAGAGTGTCCTACGTGACAAAAAGCACGCCGCGATCAGTTTATTTGATGTTTTGATTCGCTTTAAGTCGCGTTCCAACCGTGTTCTCAGTGACTTCGCCCAAGCAAGATGGGTCTTTGAACTGGCAGTTCATGCACATTCGCGTAATTGAAAGGCCTGAAGATGTTGAAAGGCGAAACCCGGACCGTCAACGACAAGATTAATGGAAGAGTACTGGATTCAGACATAAGGAATCATTTTTATGAAGCTTTATACCGAAGTGATATTTATAAAGGTAAAAGATTTTTTTCAGATTTTTTAGCGTTTCAATGTAGCTCCAATAAATCGCGGGTCTGCGCGACTTTAAATAAAAAACTTGACAATCACTGGGTACAAAATTTATTTTCCCAGAATGTCACCAGAAATGTTATTCAAAATTGTTTATTCAGGGTTGTCACAATGTATATATTTACTATAAGTTATAATATATTGATCAATTTGATAAGCCCGAGCTGTTTAGGTGTATGCCATATACAAAGATCAGTGGATAGCCTTTGCAAAAAACTGTTGAATTCATTTAATATATAATATGGATAAACTAATATAATTTTAAATGTTCAGTCACTATTGGGTTCACAATATTTTTTTGATATTGAAAAAATATTTAATTTCTAATAGAAAACATCTTGACGCACAGGTGCGTCGTCAGTGTGTGGAGTCAGTAAGCGTCTGACGCACCCGTCGAGTCGTTGGCGTGCAAGTGGTTAGATTGTACATCACTGATATAAAGTAAGTTTGAGTCGGATGATAAAATTCCAACTGTTGACAGATTATTCGAACCATAAACAGTCAGTCAATTTTCATTGAATGACGGCCATTATAGACAAACTTTGTCCCGATTAACGGACAACATTATCATATTTATCTTCCTTCAAAGATATGTCTAACAAATACACTGTTATTACTAGGGTATGCAATCCCGGACCCTCTCTGTCACCCCGGAATTCCGGGATTGACAATTTTTCAATCCGGAATGAACGTTCATCATAAAATCGTGTATAAATTGGGATGCGCGGGATTGAGAAAACTTTCGGTCGGCAATTTTGAAATCCTGGCATTTTTCATGTCGATTTCAAAAACCCAGAAATTTGCAGATTTCCCAGATTTCCCTGTTTTTTTTAGCTCTTCCATGTTTCATTTTCTCAATCCAGAGGTCCCGGGGTTGGTACTGTCGCAATTCCGGGATTTCAGGATCACAGAATTGAACGGGATCCCGGGATCGGATACCCTAGTTATTGCTTATGGTGAATTTCTGATCCTCAGTCTGTGGTCTCTCTTATTAGTGCGTGATGTTTTCCCGATGATCCCCTCGAGGACAATCTTTGAAGCGTTCTGTCCGCTGCACCTGCAAATAATATATTGAAGGCTTAATTTCAAAGCTGTTCAGTTGAATTATTCATTGTACACCCTGTATTATGGATCCATTGTCCAGTTCATTAATCAGACAGCTCTAAATAACCTGTTTTGGAATAATACTATTCATCTGTGCCCGAGGTTCATGCATTTTATCAACATGTGTTTACAGATTAGGTATTCGCATCAGGTTCAGTAGTAGGTTATTAAAAGATGACAGGGTGTAGTTATCATTAGCCAACCCTAGTCCTGTCCTAGCCCTATCCTTTCTATCCCTACTCTCTTCGAAAGAAAGAGCGTTAAAGAAACTGAGTAACAAACAATTCTCATAGAAAATATTTCTTGGTATACCCACATTAGGAGACCATATGCTCCCCATTGAGAGCGGATATGGATAAATAAATATATATTTATTGTCATTTTTATACAACTGCATATCTGACAGCATTCTTTTATTTTTTGTAGTTGTCCAAGTAATGAACTGGACGAGTGATGAGGCCACCATGCGGCGCATACTCGATTCTTTGTTTTCTGCTAAGACATAGGTTCCCAACCTGGGGGTCGCGAAGGGGTTTTTGGGGGGGTCGCCAACTTATACAGTCAACTAAAAAATCCATCCAAAGTTCCATTTGTTTCTACATATCTCTGCGAAAGTGGATTTTCAACGCTTTTTTATTTAAAAACAAAAGTAAGAAACCAATATTTTCGTTGTTTTTTTAAATTACATTAATTATAAATGACTTTTGGATTGTATGGGGGGTCGCGAGTCACATAGATTTTATGAAAAGAGGTCGCCACCCGAAAAAGGTTGGGAACCTATGTGCTAAGAAGTCGAAATCTTAAATCATATGAATGTGTTTTGTAAAACCATTACTTTGGAAATATTTTGTCGCACTGAAGCCCTTTGGATCCCTTCAAGGTCTCCTCGAGGAAGACTTCCATCGCTTTATCCAGCTGAAGATCACCGATCACAACCCTGAGCCCCAAGCTAAAAACAAAAAAAAATATTGAATGTTTATTTATGTGTCATTTAACCTCTTCCATTGGATGTCGTCAAAACGGACACGCGATATAACCCGGGAAAATTCCATTAAAAAAAAACAATGAATTCTTTCACTGAATATGCATGTTTTATAAATATAACACTTGTGTTTGATATTCGGGCATAATAAAAAATATGTGATCCGTTTTGGAACATTTGTAAAAATCAATTGGACCGGTAAGTGGTTGACAAACAACCAAGCAGTACCTATTTAGCCTGGCTAAAAATCCGTATGGGCCGCCCATATTGGAAGCCTTGTTCAGGTTTCTGCAGTACAGCGTCCACATGCAGTCCAGCTCGGATGGCCCGCTCTGAATATGTCCTTGCCCTGCCGTTCGACTCGTCGGAGAACTCAGCTGAAGTTCTGTCAAGTTGGTAGTTCTTGATCTAGGTGAAAAGAAAAAAAACATTTAATGACAAACAATTGCTTAGTACGAAATTAGATTTTTATTACCTGGATCACGGCTTCCGTAATACTGGTATTGCATTAGCCTTGAGTATCGTAGTGAATATAATGTACCTGGCTTCCCGGAACGCCCTCCCAAGGTGACTGGCAGCTCTGGCCGTGCTGAAAGCGAACTCTGCAATGTCGGCCGACAGATCCACGTTGGCATAAAACCCGGAAGTCAGGGCAGTGGGGTCGTATTTTTGACTCTGAGGATCGCGTATCGACGCAGACCTGGAATATCAATTCATTGATTACTTTAAGGAATGTTCCGCTGTCATTGATTTGGAGAGCAATTTGGAGTTCTTCTCTGAGGCCGAAGCTCCATCCCCAAGTTTGCACTAACTAACCAATGTTTCGCCTTTCGACGTCTTTAATTGACTGAATAAATAGTTTTTACCACAGAGAATATATTATACATGTATTTTTCAATCCATGTCCGCTCCCAATGTCGAGCATATGGCCTCCTAAATGGAAGTATCAAAACAAAAGTATTCACTTGTTACTCAGTTTCTCAACCTCTCTTTTTTTAAGAGAGTAGGGATAGAAAGAATAGGGCTAGGACAGGACTAGTGGTTAGCTAATTGCTCTCGCAACGCCTTAGAATTGGAAGGGATGGAGGGAACTTATAGACATTACAAACACCCATGCCTTCAAACAGAAATCGATAAATATTGATAAAAATTCATATAGATCGCCATCAATAACTTTTGAACCAATATTTTTCCTGTAAGAGTTATTAGATAAACACTAGTCCTTTCCCAGCGCCCGACTTTGTCTTTGTGTGAAAAAGATAGGTAGTGCATATAGCACATATTACGTGTGAACAAAAATACAAACAACAAAGAACAAACAAACTTAAAGAACGAAAAACAACTCATTTGCCTTCGTTGAATGTATAAATGTAAGGATGCACAAAATTCTTGGCGTAAACAGCGCAAGCTACCAACATACTGTTAGCCGTGGAAACTATTCTAGAAATCTGGATTTTAAAAATATTGTCTCTTACCAAACTGACGTTGAATCACTCCTGCCAACTGCGTTGTGCATTTCCAACTCTTGATATATCTTCTTCACTTTCTTAGGGTCCATGAAGAGGGCGTTCATGGCGAAGATCTCCGGGTCACTGGTCAATTCTTCGTTCGCAGTCTCCTGGAAATAAATAAAATGTTTATCAGTTATTTCGATACGTCTGGCGATGGAATTGTTCTGTAATAGCTATCAAGTGCTTAACGTTTTTGGTGGTGGTCTGCTCCTAATGTGGAGCATATAGTCAGTAATTTTCCACAGTCAGGAGACACAAAAATGTTCTGTATCGCTTTCAATTGCCATAAAACACCACTGGAATGGTTTCTTTGTCATCAACTGGTGTAGCTGTCAAGGAAAATGGATCGGAACCCAGGAATCGAACATGATGCAAGTTTGCAAGTTTTCTTACAATCGATCCTTGTAAGGATCGATCGATCTTTTTTTTTAGATTTTCTTACAATCGATCTTTGCGTATTTTTAACACACTCACAATATGCTATTTTCAGTATTTGTTTGGTAATTAGTGACATCAAATATTTTGGTTTGCTTTCGGTGGAATAAAAATGCGTTTTTTTTCTTAGTTCAACCCTATACTACGTCTTTCTTCTTTGACCATATTCGCTCCCTATGTGGAGCATATGATCGCCACGCAGCACCTCCATGTTCCCCTGTCTCTCGCCAATTGCTTTGCTTCCTTCCATGACATGCCAACATCCCTCAGTTCCGCCGGAATCCCACCGGTCGAAAGAAGAGGCAGGCGGGATTGAGGCTTTCCGGAGGCATCCGCAGCACGTGACCCAGCCAGTTCCAACGTCTCTCCATAGCCACGGACGTGACAGGCGGTGTCATGTACGTTCCCATATCTCCGAATTCCTCACAAAATCAAACCACCTCACCCCCATTATCTGACGCAAGCATCTGTTCATCTGTTGTCTTTGTCAGGTGCCATGGTTCGCTAAAACCCTATACAAACAATGGAAAATAATATGAAGAAATTCAGCTTTGGTACATTATATTGTATGTATTCAAAATTGGACATGACGATGTAAGTATGGTTTTTAAAAATATATGTTCCACAATAGACAGTGTCGCAGTAAAATAAAAAAAGTGTCTCATTCAATTGCAAAAAAATGATCTAGAAATTACATTGGTAGGCCTCAAGTGTCAAAAAGTTCTTCCAGATTGACCGGCCAGTAGATAGGCCAACATGTAAATCAGAAAGTATAGACGTGGACATTCAGGGCTTCGAATATAAATCCATGAGCTGATTGAAAAATCAATTTAAGAAACTGTGTATTGAGATTTGAATCTGTGAGTACAGCAACCCAAGCCAACGATGTTGATGTTTTAATGATGCGTGTGAGATAGTGACAATGATACCAACCTGGTCATCCCACGCCATCAGTTGGATGTTCCTCAGCAGCATAACGTCGAGAGCCAACAGGCCGAACGACACCACGCTCGAAGTGTTGGCGAGCATCTTTCTACTTCTTTCGGGGTCGAAATCGGTGCTGTTTTCTGAGTAGTACATGTTCTTTAGTCTCGCAAGTAGAATTCCACTGTCGCCTTCAATGATGGAGTAGTTCAAAGCTTTTAGGACCTGGAATAAGGTGGTATGTACATAAGCTTAAGAATGATGAAGTAGAACTGATCGTTTTTTTATGGTCCGTGTGGAACAATCAACAAGGGAATCTTAGTTTTGCATTTTTGCGGAAAAAACAAAAAATCCTAATTTTGGATGAGATTCACTCCCCCAATTACGCTACCCCGAATTACACTGTCCCGACTTCAGTGTAAATGGGGGTTTTACTGTATTAAAAAAAGTTTAACAATTTACCTGCGGCACGAATCCATCATGAGACCCCTTGCTGGAGGGACCTCCCGGCCCGTCGAAATCCGTTGTCACCCAATCGTACAGCTCCTGGATCTTCTCCAGCAGGTATCTGGTCCAAGTGTTTGTTTCATAGTCATAGTAATAGGCGTGGGCATCATCTTCACTGTAGAAGTAGTCGTCGGGCCCGTAATCTTCGGAAAATACGTGCGGGATTGGTTTTGACGCGCCTGCAGGGGATAAAGATAAATTTGCAACCTCAGTACAGATATTTTTATCTGGATCAGCTCTCTTCAACATTTTTACACCCTGCGGTTCAATGAAGAAATCAAAACTACCGACACCGCACTAGAAGAAAGGTGTAAGTAACATAATTATATTTCTCAGTAAACTGGTCACTTGGAGCAAGAAAACCCTACTATGATGGATCTTTCAAATTCAAATCACAGTAGAAACGGCATATTCTTCAATTGATTTATCGATTTATCTTAGAAAGGGTTGGGTGTTTGTGATATCTTAAAAAATCCTTCCACCCTTTCAATTCTAAAATTGACGGAGAAAAGCGAGAGTGATTATTTAACGGCTAGTCCTGTCTAAGCCTTATCCTTCTATCTGTACTCTCTTCAAAAAAAAAAAAACCCAACTGGTTAACAAGCAGTTCTCGTAAAAGAAACTTATGTTAAGATGACTCCATTAGGAAGCCATATGCATTGACTAAGAACATAAATACCTTTTTTTTTTAAAGTACTATGTAAAATTTAGTAATTTTCCAATTATTATTTTTTTATCCATGTCCGTTCCCAATGTGAAGCATATAGCCTCTTAATGGAGGTAATAAGTTTTTCTACGAGAACTGTTTGTTACTCAGTAGTTCAACCTCTCTTTTTTCAAAGAGAGTAGTATGGTTAGAAGGATAAGGCCAGAACGGGACTAGTGGTCAACTAATCGCTCTCGCTACGGCCAGTTATTGAAGGATCGGAAGGGTGGGAGGGAATATTTTAGACATCACAAACACCCATGCCTTCGAACAGAAATCGAAAATCGATTGAAAAATTGCGGTACGGAAGCCAACAGCGCTAACCCGACACTTTGCCAATACCTTTATCTAAATCTGGAACTTCAACTGGTTTTGGTGACGCTGCACTGTCTTTCTTGCGGATTTGTTCGTGGATTTCTTGCCTCAATACAGCTGTGGGATCTGGTCCCGCCGAGAGCTGGGCCAAATGAGTTGTTACCTGTAATTAAAAAAATCGTATATTTACCATCATTGGTAATGCCGATGCGCCAAATACGAGATAAAGCTGATGATAAGGCACTCGAGATCAACTCAAGGATGAATTACATACCATACATTCGTGTCCAAGATCTTAAATGTGATTTAGACCATGCCGAGACATAAATTCAGTACTATCTAAGTCAGTGGTTTCCAACCTTTATGCTACTACTCCTCCATATAAAGAAAAAAACATCTTCGTGCCTCCCCATCCTTAATTTCATATAATAATAAAGACACGTTTTAAAGGTTAAATAAATATTTTGAACTGTGCGCCTCCCAGGTTGGAAATCGCTGATCTAAGTGATAGTGTTAAGTTCTTGCCAGAAGTCGACTTGTTTTCATCAGTAATGCGACAATAAGTCCTCTACTTATTGAGGATATTTTTGAGTATCCCACCATATTGTTTCCTGAGAAATGAAATATATAAATCTGAATTTCCTCGTGGGGATTTGAATGCTGAACTAACTTATTGATAGTGTTATGCCATGACCACACGACTACAATAGCCGACTGGTAAGGAAATTCAAAATGGCCTGCCACATTGCTTTCCAAAATTGAAAATATATAAATGTTCCAGACAAATCTGGACATGACCTACCCATATTGGGCACGCGCAGACACGAATAATTTTAAAATTCTCTAGACATAACGCACGGACATGGACGCTCCCTGGTGCGTGCATAGCACGACACTACAACATCTATCCGATCGATCCTTGATTACACCGTGAAGCTGTCATAAAATTGAGCATCCTAACCCAACGATAAATAGCATTACTCGACGATTGCATAGACTATCCCCATACGTGAAACGTGGGAGCACTTCCGTCTCACCTGCCTGGTTGACGACGTCAAACCCCGAAAAAATAAATAAAGACACTGACTGACTAATAATAAGAATCAAACAGTCACCGAAGAAGGGGGGAAAAGAAATAAAGCAAGAGCTCTTCTCTCTGTAAAAGATGTAAGACACTAGTCAGGACATGGACTCTAAACTCAAATACATCAATAAGCTGCTTACCTGGTCATCTGGTGAGGATATTTGCGTGTCCCTCCATATTCCTTCTTGCGATTTATTCCCTGACAGAATATCATTTAATTTGACTTCTTTTTCTTGTTTATCACTGATATTTTTGGATTCATCAAGTTCATCAGTTTTCTTGACCAAAATAGATTTTCCAAACTGTCGTGTTGGTATATACGGATGGATGTCTTTTGCGTTTGTTTCTAAAAGTCTTCCACTTGAATTAGCCAAGCCTTGGGATCGATTTTTAGTATTCTTCGGGTGGTTTCGCTCATCGTCATCGTTGAAGGTTATTTCGTTTTTGGATAACTCTGCAACGTTTTGGTAGATATTCTATAAAAACAAAAACAAAAAAATGTTAAAAAATTTAATACAAAACAGGTTACTATTTTTAATATAAAATTCAACGTGTTTTGCTTTTTTGAGAGGCACCTTCAAGCAAACTAACATATAGAGTTTATTTGAACTTAAAAATGAACTTTGAACACCGAATTGGGATCGCAATATCTTTGATAGATACAGCAGTAACTTTGTGGAAGTTCATTCTTGATATAAAATTAGATTTGGTAACTTTGTTACTTCACTTTTTGTGCTACAGATTGTGGCACGTGTTTCGCCTCTTTGATAAGCATCATCAGACTATCGCAACGTTAACGAATGAACTAAAAATTTATTCAAATCTTATGTTATAAATTACAAAATTAAAGTCGGTGTTTGTCTTGTAGTACTGATTGTAAACTAATCACTTTCATTGTGCCTGGTAAAACCCAGGATCGCAATACCTGGCGAGTGAATCAAAATCAATATTTCGATATATTGCAATTGTTTGAGCGAACCTTCAAGTGCTCGGCGGATACTGTGACATCTTCAATGGGACCAGAAGACACTTCTCCTCGCCTTAGAAGCCCGCTTGCCCAACCTGCGGCCACGACCAACGCCGCAGCACACACTACCAGACAAATTCCCGAAGCCAAAACCCTGGTCCCGCACATGGAATCCTGGAAAAATGGGATAACTTTCATCAGACATCTTACAAAATGATCCCAAACAACGTCTTAGATGCGTATTGAATTAAGAAACTGATTAATTGAATTAGCATTTACTCTGTATAACTCCATTATAATAAAGTATTTAATTCCAGTATAACAGTAAGTATTATATAACTTGTTTGAAAGCTATTTCGACATTATGCAATCGTTAGAACACACATCCAATCTTGAAAAATGAGACGGAGATACCTCCATTAGGAGGTCATGTGCTCTGCATTAGGAGTAGGCATGTATTGACATAAGGCAGCGGTTTCCAACCATTATGCTACTATGCCTCCCTTTGATGAAGAAAATATCTTCGCGCCTCCCCATCCTTTATGTCATATAGTAATAAATACACATTTTAAAGTGTAAATAAATATTTTGGACTGCTCGCGCCTCCCAGGTTGGAAATCGCTGACATAAGGTATACTTTGCCGGGTCCTTGATCGAGTGATCAACGTCGTTAGCTTCGGTTGTGGATCCCAAGGGCTCGAATCCCAGTGCGGACAGATTTTTCAGTCGGCTTAAAGATTTTATTTCGGTGGTATTGTTTCCTGGTGCCTAAATTTCTCTGTGAACACTAGTCTTGTCGCAGCCCTATCTTTCTGCCCCTGACTCTCCGAAAGAAGAGAGTCTGAGCAATTGTGTGACAAGTAGTTCTCGTATAAAAACCGTATGTTAACTTTAATATTTTTAAAATAAAACACAGATTTTGTCAACAAACCAAAGGCGGCAATTTTGCTTATTGACGAAGCCATTCAAACAAAAATAAGCCTTATCGCTGAACAAAATTGTCTGCAGCTGCAAAAAATGCTGGGTCACGATTTTCAAAATAAATCTGCAAACGTTGTTTTTGCTTAAGTCTAGTATCGGTGAAATGGCAAACCAAACTGAGCACAAACCAGCTGTCGGCTGTCAAATGGTCGAAAAACAAACCTCTAAAGAAAACACTCATTTTCATGTTCGCTTTGAGCGAACCCGGTCCTGATCTGTATTTATTAAATACGTTCAATTATCATAAACAAAATGCGTTTTATTCAGGGCTGCAGAATCAGAGTCGTAATGTAGTAATGCATTTTAGTAGATATTCAAAAATACGCAAATATTTTACTTAAATATTGACTGTGTAAAGGAAAAAGGACGTAACCCTCAATTCTACAAAACAGCTTTTTTTTCGATAATCACAATGTATAACAACTTGACACACATTCTATCAAAAAGATGGAAGCTGAAAATGCCGAATTAGTATCTAAATTTAGTTTTTAAATTTGAAAAAGATGACCTTGTAAAAAATTAAAACCAAGAAAAAACACTGAAATAAAGGTTTTTCCGAAACAATTTCTTTAATTAATATCAGTTTATGCCAATTAAACACCAGTTTAGAAGTCTCCGTGCACATCAAGGTTGTGTATAATTCATAATTTTCATATGTCACAAAATCATCAGAACACGTTTACGTGTTTACTCCTGTAAAATTTGATGGGTTACGTCCTTTTTCCTTTCCACAGTCAATAAAAAAGTGTCCACATTTTTTGAATTGATTTTATAAATATTTTTTTGTTTTTATTTTTCCTCTGTTCTGTTTTATCACGGCTTAAAACTTCACTGTAATAATAATTAAACCTCTACTTTCTTTTTTACGGTTACCACTTCTGACGTGTCCGTTTCAGCTGATGAACGGAACCGGATATAGACGAACAATTAATTGAAAGAATTTTACATACCGCGTTTTGATTTGTGACTTCGTAACGTATCTACATGGAAGATGGTCACGGTGCGAAAACATGCTAATCGACATTTTGGCTCACTCACCCGCGACTTCTGCGCCAGCATCGCGCAGTGCTGGTGAGGCCCGCGATTGATGCCGGCCTCCATGTGGCCCCTGGCGTCCATGTGCTGGCCGCGCGGTATCATTCCCCTGGCGAGTTTGATATTTTGGGCCGACATTCACCACCACTGTAAGAAAAACAATAGCGACATTCAATACTTTTTTTTCAATGGATTTAATATGTTGAATTTATATTATTTTCTATCATCAAACGGGATATGGAGACAGTGGCGTGGCTATAAATTTGGGGCCCTGATTAAAATTCCCTTTTTAATTCATTCATTTATGTGTTTTTTTTATTCTGTCAATTATCTTTTCTACATAACGTTAACTATTCCCACGCGTGTGACTCACGTTCGAGTATCTACATACAGGGCCAGCTAGTGGTGTGTGCAAAGAGTGCGGCGCACACAGGCGCAGAGGCACCGCACAAAAATTTTGCAATTCTTTTTTTTTCAATTTTACAATTTTTTTGAAATTCTGTTACGAGCTAGTTTTTCGATGCGCACACAGGCACATATATCCTCGAGCCGGCCCTGCCCACATACATAGATTTATGCAAACAAAATACAGTGGAACCCCCAATTACACTAACCCGAATTACGCGTTGGCTTGAAATATTCGCCGCAAATCCCCCAATTGCACTGTCGCATTTCATTGTCGTTGCTACGAGACCGTCGTCTGTACGGCGAATACAGTCAAATTTTGGCTATCATCTTGTGTATTCAGCACGTGCCTGGATATACACGTATAGCCGGACGACTTTCTATGTGTTGGATTTTGGCGCGCTTTGCATTTTATCACTTTGTAACTTAATATTTCTTCCATATTTTTTTTTTGCAAAACTAAGGGAAATCTTAGTTTTGCATTTTTTGCGGAAAAAAACTAAATCCCTAATTTTGTTTGAGATTCACTCCCCCAATTACACTACCCCGAATTACACTGTCCCGACTTTAATGTAAATGGGGGTTTTACTGCAGTACACAAAACGGCCGCAAGCAGCGGTGGGGTTCCAATACATTAACAAGGCACTCGCTCAATCCCCAAGCAATTATTGGTGGTCCGGTGAAGGGGTGGATTTTTAACACTCATATGCAATATTCAAATAATCAATCTATTTTTACTTAATACATTTATAAAACGTCGATGTAATATTCAAAAAAGCAGTTTCGCTTAAATTTGACAAGCGCTGGCGTCAATGAATCTTCGGGAAACTCTGGTCTTGGACAACACGATTATGCTAATTGAAAGCGCAGAAGGCGTGTTAAATGGCGAAGCGTGCTATTTTACAGTAAGTGTGTAATAATTATTCAAAATGGTGTAACACGCACCGCGAACCAGCCATTTACAAAACATTGTTACAGATAACATGTTACATACACAAAAGTTGAACTTGGAGTTCTTGGAAATACAACTTAGCGCAAACGGGCCATAGGTACGAAAATATAAAATACATAATCGGCCAGTATTTAAATAATCAAATGGTCAGTTTGTTATTGGGCGTAAGCAGCATAAATCTAACACTTTGCGGAAATGCAATTCTTTATATATATATTTTTTTTTATTCAACTTATTGTGTGACAAAACGTGACACGTGCTTCGCTTCTTTGAGAACCATCATCAGACAGAAAATCGCAAGGTTTACAAATTAACTAAAAACATATTCTAATTTATTTTTTTATCCATGGGAGCGTATCCCAATTAGGGCATCCAATCCCGGGATCCCGTTCAATTTTCTGATCCTGAAATGCCGGGATTGAGATGGTCGCGATCCCGGGATTTCGGGATTGAGAAATTTTGAGGAAATTCTCGAAATTTACCCGAAATTTCAATCCCGGGATTCAAAATAAATCAATCCCGAAATCCCGGGATTGGATACCCTAATCCCAATGTGGAGCATAAGGTCTCCTAATGAAGGTATATCAACAAAAGTTTTTCTACGAGAACTGTTTGTTACTCAGTCGCTCAAACTTTATTTATTTTTTCAAATATAGTAATAGGGATAGAAGGATAGGGTAGGACTAGTGGTTAACTAATCGCTCGGATCGGAAAGGATGGGAGGGAATTTTTTTTAGACATCACAAACACCCATGCTTTCGGGCAGAAATCGACACAGAACAAAAATGCTGTTTGATTTGGGGCTCGAGCCCGTGAGATCCGGCACGGAAGTCCACACCGCTAACCGCTGCGCCACATGAGAGCATCCAATACCGGACATTTTGTGCCATTTCGGAATTCACAATCGTTCATTCACTGGATTGATCATTCACCATAATATCAAGCCAGAATTGCATGAGATTATTGATGAAAAAAGTGGGTAAATTAATAACTTCCATAATGTTTGACAGATTGACAGGTGTGACTGATTGACAGATTCAACAATTATTGAAAATGTAAGACATTTTTTTTGGTGGCCCTTGTTAAATTTCTTAAGATACAAATTATGAAATGCAATTCAGAGGTTTGTCCTTCTCCACTACACACAGGGAAGGAGTTAGATGCAAACATTGACAACACTAATTTATAAGTCAATTTATTTCATTCTCCCGATGGGTACGGTTTCCAACCAAAATGACACCAACCATGGTGATCTGCCTATCTTATTTAAAATGTTTTTTTTTTCTATAAATGATTTTATTTAGCTATTCATTCTTTATCAAAATTGTACATTTCTATCAAACGATCCACAAACTCTGAAAAATTATTGCTTTTTTAGACACCTTGCGTGTTCTTTAATTCTTGCATTAAAATTTCCATCTGTCTGCTCTTAATATGTAGCTTTACGGTATTGACAGGTCACGCGATAGATACCGCTCTGAAAAATTAACTCTATCTTATCTTAAATATTTAATACAGTAAAACCCCCATTTACACTAAAGCCGGGACAGTGTAATTGGGGGAGTGAGTCTCATAAAAAATTAGTTATTTAATTTTTTTATGCCAAAAAAAAAATATGGACGAAATATTTGGTTACTAAGTGATAATATGCAAAGCGCGCCAAAATCCAACAGTCGCCCGGCTATACGTGTATAGTCTGGCACTCGTTGAATACACAGACGCTAGCCAACATTTGACTGTATGCGCCGCACATACGACCGTCTCGTAGCAAAGAACAATGGAATGCGACCGTTCAATTGGGGGATTTGCAGCGAATATTTCAAGACAGAGTGTAATTCGAGGTTCCACTGTACAGTTTGCCCTTAGTTGTTGATTGTGTTAAAATCGGGTTGTTAGTGTGATGTATATGTTGTATTAAAAATGAACTTCCACAAAGTTGCCGCTGGGTACACAGAGAATAAAGAGGCAACACAGTTCTGACGATCGAGCACAGCCAACATAACTCTTAATCAATTTAAAATCGCGGTTATAAATATTTATATTTGTTCAATAATATGTTCAAATGGTATTGAATGAATGAATAAATACCCGTGTAATCAACACGGCGATAATGTGTTACGAGAGTGTTGTTGTTCGCAGTGATTTTAACGCGTTTTTAGCACTGTTATGTTTTACACTTAGTGCACTTTAAATCCGTTATTCGGTTTGAAGTAATTGCACTATTATTTAAACAAGAAATGCATCCATTTGTAGAAGAAGTGTTAATTAATCTAACGTTATGGAGAGGTGTCTCGAAAATACTCAATTCTTGTCAAGCTTTTTTTAAATAATTTATATCCGTTCTCAATTTAGACTAAATGGCTTCCTAACGGAGGTATCTTAACAAAGGTTTTTTTGACGAGAACTGCTTGTTAGTCAGCTGCTCAACTTCCCCCTTTTAAAGGGAGTAAAGACAGAAAGATAGGGCTAGGACAGGACTTATGGTAAACTAATCGCTCTCTCCCTGCCTTGTTGATATTATGATAAGAGCGGGAGGGATAGATATCACAAATACCAACGTCTTTCAACAGGTCTTATCTTAGTTTTAATAATTCATTTTTTTAAACCATCGGACATCATGATTTTTTTAGCTCTTCCCAGAATTTCTCCATTAGTAGGTCATATGCTCCACATTGGAAGCAAACATGGATGAAGAAAAAAACAAATGAGTGAAACGATCAATTTCGTAATGCCGGGATCGTAACATTGTGAATCCCAAAATCCCGGGATTTATTGCGGTCGTCTTAATCGCAGAACGCCCTGATTAAAATTATCTCCTCCCCTCATACACCATCCAAAAAGATATTTGACAAGAAGACATTAAGAGGATATAGTACCTTTACGCCTGAAAACAGAGTAAATCGATCGTTTGCCATCGACGAAATCTCGTGAACCGTTCACTTAAAAAATTTTTTTTTTCAATAATTACATTTTCCAAACGCTTTTTTACACTATTGCATTTTTTTTTTATGAAAATAGTAAAAATGTCAAGATTACACGGTAAAACATTGACTTGGATTTTTTTCAACTACTTTACGCGAAGATCGTTTTAAGGTTTATTATAAGATACCGAAGTTTGAAGTCTTAGAAAGAAATACAGATAAAGATTGGTTTAAGAAAGTGATTTGAGCAGAATTTCTAATTTATCGAATATAATGATTATACAGCCATTTGAAATGTACCATTTTTTTCACCTTTTCTGACTGATTTTTAAAGCATAATTGTATCATATATACTTCTAAAAAAAATTGAAATAAAAAACCATTTTATTGTTTACATTTAAAAGCAAAAAAAAATAATAATAATGATAATACCAATAAATGGTAACCATTTTTCGGAGATGCCTTTTCTTACCTACTATGCATCAGTTTGAGCTTCAGTCTGAGATCGTACGTGGTACAGAGTGGACGTATCAAATGTTTTATTTAAAAATATTAAATCACTGGTCAACGAATATTATAGGTAATCAAAGCAATGTTTTTTTATTCTGCCAAAAAAACGCGTTGGGGTTAGGGTTGCCCAAAGCGCTGACAAATAATATTATTATTTATAATACAATAATGTATTTTTCAATAGCGACGCTTGTAAAGACCAGTATTACTTTAGCTCATGGATGTTCAACTGGTAGATCGCGATCGACCGGTCGACTCCAAAGCATAATTTGTTTGATCCCGAAAGCTTCCGTGAATTTGGAAAAAATATACAATTTAAATATAAAATATACAAAAATTGAATTATTTGTAAGCATATACCTATCTAACTGTATGTATTTCGCATTTAAAATAAACATTTCTAAGATTGAAGAAGGGAAAACCCCTACTAAATAAAAATTGTTACAAGAATCATGGTAGAAGTCGATCGCGAGAAAACTTAAGATTGAAAAGTCGATCTTAAGAAAAAAAAAAAGGTTGGACACCCTTGCTTTAATTTAATGCAGCGATTTCCAACCTTGGAAGCGTGGACTATTGTAAAAAGAAGCGCGAACAGTCCAAAATATTTATTTAACGTGTCTTTATTACTATATGAAAATAAAGGATGGGGAGGCGCGAAGATATTTTTTTTCAAAGGAAAGCGCATTAACACAAAAGTTGGAAACTACTGGCTTAATGGATAAGTATTTTAAAATAATTATTTGGCAATGCTTTTAAACAGAGATTCTATCTATAGATATTTGTATCTAATAGTAATAATAGATGAATAAAAGCATTTTTACATTAGTATTTATGAATCATTTCTATGTTTCAAAAGTTTTATGCCGCTTACAGATGGGGAAGATTTTCGCTAAAAAAACAAAGTCGTTTAAACGTAAAAAAAAAACATTATTATTAGAAACAAAAAAAATATTGGAAAAGATGTTAATATGGCACAACCCTGCATGTCATCGAACATGCAAATTGCCAGTAAAGAAAGTTCTCAAACATTATATAAAGAATTACAAATATATCTATGCATTCAATATAAATTATTTGAATGACTACTTTTGATCTGGTCTAATATTCATTTAGTTTCTTCCTTATTGAGTTAGACTATAGAATATTGAAGTAAAACTATTTCTATTCAGTAAAATATACACCCAATACTTTTTTTACTCGATTATTTTGGATAAACCGTTACGTTTTTTCATACATTTTTGGTACTTTTTTTACACGGATTTGAAACCGATTTATCAAATTATATGAAATGAGCTTTTTTTACGCGCCACTTTCTGGAACCAATGTGTCATCCTGAGATTTTGGATCTTAGATTCAAAAGGTCAATAGAAATATATAATAGAATCCGCAATACATTTTAGATGCTATTAATAAAAAATGTAAAGAAGTCACTGTGCGACATGTTCAATCGATTTGTTAAGAACGATTACTTAACATACAATGATTTAAAAATATTGAAGTTTTTTGTCTCACACGATAAGACATAGTTAAGATAATTTTCGGATTAAATTCATGGTCAACTATAGCGCGAACCAGAGATAACTATCAATTGCAACTTATAATTCTTTTAGAACTCAATACTTTTCTATTTTAATCTTGTTATGTCAATATTATTATGTTTTAAACTTTTTTATGCAACAAAATTATTTTTCAAAACTGTATTCATCAATATCATAACAAATCATATCAAATCAATATCATAAAAAATAGGTTATAAAAAATTAAAAATAAAAACTAATTCTATATATTAGAGAAAGTTTGAGAAATTTGTATTGTATGGTTTGTTTAGCGTCTCTTGTTACCTTTGGCAAAAGCCGTCTCATGATTTAATTTATTAGTACGATAGCTTACTGTTGCTTACATGTAGCAACACCTCATATGAAGCATTTTCAAGGAATATATAATTAACGTATAGTTTCAGTTACATATAATTGTTGCAACAGATATTTGGGGAAGTAAATTAGATTGTCAGTCTTTGCTATGAAGATAAATAAATACTTATTGATTTTCGTCGATATCTAATATTAATACAAATTGTTTTATATGAAAAACCTTTATAACTGTCTAAATACCCATTCGTGTGTTAGGTGGTATTGTTATTTTTGTAATGAAATAGAAAAATGTTTTGCTTGTTTTGATACTGTAAAAATACGTATTGTGGTGGTTACTTATTTAAATCAGTGCAATATTTATGCTGTAGGTCAAATTAAAGTTTTGCATTCCTACTGAGTCGCCTTAATATGTCACTACCGAATGGTCTCTGGAACCTCTCACCTGGAACTGTATTTTGTTGCAAGCGGTTGAAATTTGAATTTGACGTTTGACAAAAAAGAACAACTTGATAAAACAAAATATGGCCGCAACAAAAAGCGTTCGATTGTTTCATCGCGGAAGTGTATGTTTTTATGACTTTAGATAATAGCGATCATTTCCTCATATGTTACATGTGAAATTCTGTCACAGTTCCCACGACATCATATATTATATATAGATGTCACTTACAGGTGTAATCGTTATCAAAAAAAAAAACCATAGACAAACGACATAACAGTTTACCGACGGTTGACACACATTTTGCGATAGCAATTTCATACATTAAAAAAAAACAATGATTTGAATGACAATTTGAGGGCTCGAGAAGCAGAGGTAGTAGTTTTTGTAATACTAAATGATTTTTATTCGAAAAAAGTGGCATTTTAATACAATTTAAATTGTTTCGTGAAAACCGTTGAGAAAGCTTTGTTCAAATTCGTTATTCCACTTTTTGTGTCACTAATTGAATCACGTGTTTTGATTATTTGAGTAGCATATTCCGTCTGAATCTATCGTTATCTTTAGGCTTGTCCGAGCGGTGGCCTGCCAATACGCTAGTAAATGTTTCAAGATACGATAGAGTTAGTCTGAAGATGCTTCTCGAAAAAACGAAACACGAGTCACAATTATTTAAGTAACACAACGTGTGAAGTAAATGTGTACATATATGTGTATAAAGCATATACAAATATATTATTTATTTTCATCCATGTAACCTGTCCTGAACGATTTATCTCAACACAAGTATTTTTACGAGAACTGTTTGTTAATCATTCGCTCAAATCTAGCATTTGCAAATAATTCGAGTAAAAAATATGTAACCGTTCTTTTAAGTCGACCGTGTTTTAAAAAATACTTGTTCAAAATACAAATTTAAATGAAACTGTGTGACATTTTAGTCTACCAGATATGTCACTCGTATTAAACATGTATTTATTACGCACACAAAAAACCCCGTCGCGTTGAATGGGTTGACGACGGTAATTTAAAAAACCTAAATGTCCACTTCACATTCATATAATAATTCCCATTATGCATTATGGCAACACCAAAAAATATAATGTTGGAAAAAAATAAAAAATGACACATTAAAAATGATTACAAAAAAAACACACGAAGAAAGGTAATCGCCGTGGCCCAGCGGTAACGATGTCAACTTCCGTGCTATTAGCCTTTTCGTCGTTAACTTTCAACAAACGCGTATCTCAATTTTTGTCAGTTTTGTGTTTTTATTATGTAATGAATTCAGAATTTCAATACAAACATATTCTTTTTAACACGTATCTTCACTGTCTTCTTTCTCTTCGAGGATTAGCTGTAATATATTAAATTCGAATCGTTCAAATTAAGTACATTCACACAAGTTTTGTCACTGATGACCAGGGTTTCGCCTTTCGGCATCTCCAGGCATTCATGTGCACAGATGAACTTGAACTGAGTCAGTTCAGCGTTTATCAACAGTGTCATTATTTTATTTATTTACCCGACAGATAATTACAAAACACTTTTTGAATTGTTTTTTTAAATAGTTTCGCGGGCTCTTATGCACCCGCAGGCTGTGCAGGTTTGAGAAACCCTGGACGCTGCTGATTTTTTTTAAAAATATTTGGCATTACATCCAATGCTAATGCGAGACATAACGGGATAAACTCGATGAGATTTTCGTTGTTAGTTATTCGAGATTCTGGCAACACAAAAATCCGTGTATTTTGGCTCAAATTGGAAAAAATCTAAATTTGACATTGACCATGCCCGGGAATCGATCTATCGATTTTCTGTTTTCGAAGGCATTGATGTTTGTGATGTCTGAAAATCCCCCCCCCCACCGTTTCAATCCTAAAAAATAATGTAGTGAGAGCGATTAGCCAACCACTAGTTCTGTCCTGCCCTGTCCTTTCTATCTTTACTACTCTATTCGAAAAAGAAAAGTTAAACGACTGAGTAACAAACAGTTCTCGTAGAAAAATTTCTGTTGAGATACCTTCATTAGGAGGGCATGTGCTCTACATTGGGAGCGGTCATGGTATTAAAAATAAAAACAAATAAACAGGTTTTTTTTTTGAAAATTATTTTTGAACTATTTGAAAAATTCCCGCATTTTTTGTTTGGGGGGCATATGCTGTACATTTTAATGACAGTATTTTAAACGAAATGTCGAAATATTGATTTACTCGCCAGGTGTTGCGATCCCAATTGACCCATGTTTTGCTTTTTGTTTGTAATGCCTTTATTTTAATACTTTCAACATCGGCGTTCACTCTGAAATACCGAAATAATCGTTACGATATGCTTTTTTTATGCCAATGCGCCAAATATTTAATCATCATACGATATAAATTCGATGAGAATTTGCGTCGCAAACACACACCATTCATAAGAATGAATCGATTTTAAATTGAAAAATAACCTAAATTTAACATCGACCCTACTTAAAAATATATCAGATATGTTGCTGGCCCTTAAAGAACCAATTGAAAAAAGATATTTCAACACTTAACGCCTTTTGATGGACGGTATAACTCACGACTATATTTAGAAAACATGTTTTTCACTTGGTTATTAAAGAGCCAGCAACATATCCGAAGTATTTTTTAGTAGCGTCGTTGGCTTCCGTGACTGATTTCGCAGATTCGACTCTCTATAAGACCAGCATTTTTTCAATCTTTCCTGTTTGAAAGCAATTTTTTCACCTACCCTTTAACTATACTCAGTACCGGCGCGAAGCTATTTGGCGCCCTAGGCAACGGTTATTGGCGCGCCCCCTTTTCAACAAACTGTGGAATATTTTTTTATATGCATGTCCGCTCTCAATTTGGATCATACGGTCTCCTATGGAGGTAGCTCAGCAGTAGTTTTCTACGAGAATTGTATGTTAGTCAGTCTCTCAACCTTTTTTTTTCGAAGTATATAGAATACGATACATAATTATAGCGAACAGATACAAGCATAAAATAACGTACTATTATTTGTTATTAGATAATAAAAAATAATTTGGTTACTCAATTTATGCGCCCCCTAGCGATTTGCGCCCTAGGCGATTGCCTATTTCGCCTGTATGGTGGCGCCGGCCCTGACTATACCCTAGTGCGGCCCTAGCCCTATTTCTATGCGTATTCTGATTTCGTAATAAACGAGAATTTGAGCGACTGAATAGCAAGTCGTTCTCGTAGAAAAAAAATCAGTTATAATAACTCCATCAGACATCGATGATTAATTCATAATTAAACAAACAACTTACATTTTAATGTTATCCAGTTACGTTCGTCCACACTCAATTTTTAATATTAAATACCGATTTTTTTTCCACTGTCAACACACAATAAATATTATAAATCAATAAAATAGTGTTTTCAAGGCGTCATTTTGTTGAAAATATTATATTATTATACGCTGGTTCTGCGTAAAGGTGCTATGTTGCGCGAGTGTCGTCACGAACGGCAAAACACAAACTGTCAGAGAAGTTTGCAGTTTGGAGAAGGTAATATGTACATAAATATGTTGTACTTTCTTCGTGTGTACTAGGGAATCTGTGATAGCAAATCTCGGGAATAAATTCCCGGGAAATTTACGGTTTTTCGACAATCCCGACTACCGGGACATTTAAATAAAACAACCCGAGAATAGACATGATGTTAAAAAAATGGTATAAAGCAGATTTTATTGATTATTTACAAATGAGGAGCAAACATTCAAAAAGTGTTTTGTCACACAAATACAAAGCTTGGAAAATGATGATTTAAATGTTGCAAAAGCAACGGTTTGTATGAATGTGTCAACTTTATGATTTCATTTTAATATGAAAAAAAACCTTTTTGAACACTTATTTTGATTTCCATTCATAGGTTTTATTATGGGCTATTAGAATTTATATAAAACGCCATTTTTCAAAATTTGTGACAAAACACTTTTTGAATGTTTGCTCCTCAAATATGGTTTGAGAATCTATATACATTTCGGAAGGCAATAGAAAAAATGTAATAAACGTTTCAAATTTTTTAATTTATTAATAAAAACACAATAATCCTTTGTACTTCATTCCACTTTATTTAATATGTCAGGACCGGTTTCGCTCATTGCGAGCATTGTCAACTGATGCTGATGATGATGAAAATGCTCGCAATGAGCGAAACCGGTCCTGAAATATTAAATAAAGTGGAATGAAGTACAAAGGATTATTGTGTTTTTATTAATATAATGTCTTTCCACCAAGTATTGACAGTGAACACCCTAAAAGTTCTTTAATTTACTTATTTTTTCCCATTTCCACTCACAATGTGAAGCATATAGACTTTTAATTAAGTTTTTCGACGAGAACTGCGTGTTAATCAATTATTCAACATCTATTTTTTTCAAAGAGAAAAAGGATAGAAGGATATGACTAAGATAGAACTAGTGAATAGCCAATCGCTTATTTTTGAGGATAGGAAAGAGGAAAAGGAACATAACACATGATAAAATCAAATAAAAATCAATTAATTAAAGTGGAAATGAGTGCAAAGGAATATTGTGTTTTTCTCAATATAATGCCTTTCCACCAAGTATCGACAGTGAACACCCTAAAAGTGTGCAATAATAACCATATAATTATCGGTTTCATCAGAAAAATCAATCGAATCTCTCGAATTGTGTGTAATAAAATCCAATATAAACATTTACAATGCAAGATTGTCATCTACTTCAATATTTTTGTTTAGACTAACCGACAATGTTCATGCATAGAAATATTCGTCTAATGTTTTGTTCTTAAAAAATACTCCAGTACTACGGTCTCGGGACGCGAGAATTTCCCGGGACATTGTGACCATTTTATGTGTCATGTCCCGGGGTCTAAAAAAACCCGGGATTTTAGAATCCCTAGCGTGTACTGTGTGGCTTTGAGGTATATGACTGGAGCGATAATTACAAGAATGGATGCATTTTTAATGATACGAAAGGCGCCGTCAACATTTAATATTTATTGCATGTATTTAATTATACAGAATTTAAATAATATAATGGTAACTATTTAAGTCACTCTGTTTTCAGGGTATTCAATCACAATCGTTGTCGGCTTCCGTGACGGATCCCACGGGGCCATGCCATGTCCCAGAACGGAGAGAATTTTTTACAATCGATTTATCGATTTGTGTTCAAAGGCATGGGTGTCTGTGCAGTCTATAATTACACTATTATTTTATGCAATAGATACGTTCCGATTTTGTCGAAATTGTAGTGTACATGGCGCAGTGGTCAACGTCGTCGGCTTTCATGCCGGATATCACGGGTTTGAACCCCAGGTCGAATAATTTTTTTTCAATAAATGTCCAAAAATTAACCCCCACCATTTCAATTCTAAAAAACAACGAGTTTTAGTGAAAGTTATTAGCCAAACATTAGTCCTGTCATAGCCCTATCTTTTATATACCTATTTTATTAAAAAAAAGAATAGGTTGAGGAACTGAGTTACAAGCAGTTCTAGTATTAAAAAAACTTATGTTGAGTTACCTGTATTAAGAAGCCCGATAGTAAATTACACAATATAGTATTAATAATATGTATTTTTGCACGGACTTTTATGAGGGACTGGACAAAAATCTAGCAATAAAAATGTTAACTTCCATTCCGTTTTCCTTCATTTTTTTTAATTTGTGTTTGGGGGGACTCGCATATGAAACAGCCTTGGGCCTCACTAAATCCAAGTTCGGCCCTGCCTCCCAACTATCCGATACTTGAAAAGAGCGATTAGCGACGTTGACCACTCGGCCATGGACAGACCCAACACACGTAATACTTATTTGAGTCACGAAAAGAATATATTATTGAATTTAATATATTTCGGCCGCGGACTTTGATTGGTGACCTCTGGCAGGTATCATTACCATCGTAATGACTAGAAAGAGACAATGTTGTGTGAAAAAAGGGGCAACAAATGAACTGTTATTGTTCTAGCGATTGAATCGGCATTTAGTTTATGGAACTCCATTATATTAAGGTCAAAATATGAAACTTTTTACTTATGCAAGAATTTAGTTTTCAGGCAATTATTAAAACTACTTTTAAACTAGTGCATCAAACCCTATACCCTTTTTGGAACTCACTATCTTTCAATTGCAATTGGTTGTTTAGAATATATATTTTTTAATCCATGTCCCCTCCCAAAGTGGAGGATATAACAGACGACAGATATTTTATTTTTAAGCCACAGTTGCGAGTTTCACTTCGTAATATTATTTTTATTTGAACGAAGTCTCGTCAAAATTAACCAAAATGACAGTCGAAATTTCTCCAGTAATTAATTTATAATATTTTATGCAGTTAGAAAGGAGTGAATTAAACTCAAATAAAAACGGAATTCAGATAGTGTGTTTCCAAAGTTCCACTTGCACTGTCTGTTGCAGATACGACAATTCTGCTTAGCGCGGCAATACAATAGTGATAACTAGGGTATCCAATCCCGGAGCCTTTTTCCAATCCCGGGATTTCGGGATTGGTTAATTTTCAATCCCGGAATCCCGGGATTGGATACCCTACTGATAACGTATGAACAATAAAATAGAGTTAAATAAACTCCCTAGTCGGAGCATGTGGCCACCACATGGTTCCTTCAAGTTTATCTGTCCCCGCCAGTCTTTTTGCTTCCACCCATGACATTTCAACGTCCTGTATCTCTTCAATCCCGGGATCCAGGGATTGGATGCCTTACTGATAACGTATGAACAATAAAATAGAGTTAAATAAACTCCCTAGTCGGAGCATGTGGCCACCACATGGTTCCTTCAAGATTATCTGTCCCCGCCTGACTTTTTGCTTCCACCCATGACATTTCAACGTCCTGTATCTCCGCCGAGTACACCCTATAGATCAGGACTTCCCAAACTATGTTTCGTGGGACGTAAATAGGCGTTTCGCGAAAATTTGGCATGGTTACATACGCTGCAATATATTTAATCATCTTCTACTTCATATTAAACATCGAGTAATAATCACTGATGTTCAAAACGACAAATATCTACACGCAGGCGGAGATTTTGACTCACGAATATCTTTGCTTTCTCATATTTTTATGAAAAATGTTTTCAATTAATTAATCAATAAATAATAAGTGATTCTGTAACATACATTTTTACGAGAATGCATTACCCGACATAAAAAAATAAACTGTGTTCAAGTAACATTTCCAGATTTGCGAAGTGTTTCTTTGCACAATAAGTTTGGGAAACCCTGCTATAGGTGGTCATCAGTGGCCTTCCACGGCGGCGGGATCCATCCGGTTAGTAGAAGTGACAAACTGAATTCTGAATTCAGCTTTTTTTTATTACGGTAGAAAAATTTGGCCTGTCCATAAAACATAAGCATTCCCTTTACATTATATAATGCTGGCTTAACACACACTTCCATATTGACTGTGGAAAGGAAAAAGGACGTAACCCACACATATCAAATTTTACAGGAGGCGTAAAAAACGTGTTTTAATGATTTTGGGCCTGAAGTGCACGGAGACTTCTAAACTGGTGTTTAATTGACATAATCTAATATTAATCAAAGACATTGTCTAATAAAAACTTTTATTTCAGTCTTTTTTCTTGGTTTTAACTTTTTACAAGGTCATCTTTTTCAAACTTAAAAGCTAAATTTAGATACTAATTCGGCATTTGCAGCTTACACCCTTTTGATAGAACGTGTATCAAGTTTGATACATTGTGATTATCGTAAAAAAAGCTGTTTTGATAAAACCGTAAGTTACATCCTTTTTCCTTTCCAAAGTCGATATGCAATTGGATGGTTTTTATGCTTTGAAACGTAAGAAAAGGGGTTGTACTGAAGTACATTAAGTAGTGTTTTAAAACATACATACATAACCACCCGATCGCACACGAGAGGCGATTGATTGTCGTGCATGAAGCATGACAGTTCTAGATTTGTTTGCAGTGAGTTAAAGAAATGGCAGATATGATTACCGTCTGAAACTGTGCATTATGCTCTCGTCAACTCGTCACGGAGAACATCACATCGTCTTAACTTTATGTCCCGTGTTCCATCTTAAATATAAATTAAATAAATTATATCAATGTGCCATAGTGTAACTAGATACAACACAAAAAAATATTGGGAGATTCGATCCACTAATTTACCAAAATTCTAGAATTGTTTATAAAAATATATTTAATATATTTCATTCTAATTGTTATAGTTCTCACATGAATTTCGAAGCTGCTACAGTGTGGATCCAAAAAACATTAATTACTGCCATTCTAAAATAAACACATTACCATATCGACTATGGAAAGGAAAAATGACGTAATGTACAGGATTTTTTCGATAATCAAACTTGATACACGTTCTATCAAAAGGATGCAAGCTGCAAATGCCGAATTAATATCTAAATTTAGCTTTCAAGTTTTAAAGAGATGACCTTGTAAAAAAAATTAATCAATTAATCTGTAATAAAGGTTTTACCTAGACAATTTCTTTAATTAATATTAGATTATGTCAATTAAACGCCAGCTTAGAAGTCTCCGTGCACTTCAAGGTTGTGTTTAGTTCATAATTTGCATATGGTCCAAAATTATCAAAACACGTTTTTTGTGCCTCCTGTAAAATTTGATATGTGTGGGCTACGTCCTTTTTCCTTTCCATAGTCGATATTCATTTTGCAACTGGTAAATATCGATCGGGTCCTATGCAACGTTCCTTCTAAGCTGCGCGAGCGCGCGGCCGCGCAGCAGTTGGCATCACAATGGTACTACAACACAGTTGTTCAATTAATATTCGAGTCCCAGTTCGAGCAGCATTTTTTCGATCTATTTATCGATTTCTGTTCGAAGGCATGGGTGTTTATGATGTCTAAAAATTCCCTCCCACCCCTTCCGATCCTTTAACAACTGGGCGTAGTGAGAGCGATTAGTTAATCACTACTGTCCTGTTAATCAGTATTAATATTATTACTACTTTACTTTGAATTTTCTGACGTTTTTATGTTATCCGAAAAACAGGGTCTCCAAATTTTATTGCGCCTGGGGCCTCCAATTTGCTTAATCCGCCAATGATGCTAATCCGTTTATCCCTACCACTTTCTTGGAATAAAAGAGGTTGAGCGACTGAGTAACAAACAGTTCTCGCAGAAAAAACTTCTGTTAAGACACCTCCATTAGGAGACCATATGCTCTACATTATGAGTGGAAATGGATTAAAAAATTATACTAAACAAAGGGTGTAAAAAACAATTGGTAATGGAAATATGAAGAGAATTTACAGATAAAGATGCAACATATGAAAAAGTGACAATAATGATCCCACAATTTATCGACAATTACTGACAATGATGACGGCATTGTAATAATTGTCGCACGGTCTCGAAGTGTTAACAGAATCAAACCCGAGCAGTGGAGATCTATAAATTGATAATTCCCATCTTTTTTTATTATTATATCTTTATTTTGCAACCAGAGCGTGGAAAACGAACTGTAGTCCTACGCATTTTCATAAACAATATTACCTATGCCGCGCATCTCATAGGCAGGGGCGTATTTACGTAGGCAGAAGCCTGGGCCCCTTAAAGCTCATAGAATACGTCATTTAATTGTATCGGGCACAAGCTAAGACTTAAAGTTAATAAAAAAACAACCCGGGTTTCGTCTCTCGACATATTCAGGCAAGTGCTGATTTGAATTTGTGAATTTTAACTGACGTTTGTAGTAAATAGTTTTTAATAAATGAGAAAAATTATGTTTTTAAACCCTTAAAAACATAATTTTTCTATTATTTTATTATACCCATAATGGGTGGGAAAGGGGGAAATCAAGACACCACATACATACATGCCTTCTTACTGAATTACATAAATCGATTTAAATATCAGTTTATAAAACTGTCCGTACTGAGATTCGAACCCGTGACCTGCGTAACCGAAGCCAACGACGTTGCCCATTCGACCACGCAGCTGGAAATTTACAGAATTAAAAAATCAACAATAATTATTATAAGATTATTATTATTATCCATGTCCGCTCCCAATGTGGAGCATATGACCTCCTAATGTAGGTATCTCAACAGACGTTATTTATACGAGAACTGTTTGTTACTCAGTCGCTCAACCTCACTCTTTTCAAAGTGAGTAATAGGGAATTAAGGATAAGGCTAGAACAGGAATAGTGGTTGGATAATCGCTATTGCTACACCAAGTTATTAAAGGATCAGAAGGATGGGAGGAGAGGAAATGGTGTGAATTGACACCACAAACTCCCAGTCTTCGGTCACAACTGTGATCCGACCTGGAATCGAACCCAGACCTGCGCGATCGGTAGAGCAAGCTCTAACCAACTGGGCTATGGAAGTTAACCTTTAAACGCCCGTGGACTTTTTGCGAAATATTTGCATGACCCGTAGCTTTTATAAAAATAATTATATCTCTAAAACTAGTCAGCCTATGTTGGTAAAATAAAACGCATTAGCAAGATGAAAGATTGTTCATAATTAACGAAAGCTTTATTTACAATTTTTCACATTTTTATATTATTATACATTAAAGTTAATGAATTAAAACAATGAAAATTTGAACCATAAAATTACAAAAAAATAAAGAATTTTCTAGGTATGGAAAAAAATCTGTATCCCCATTGAAATATGTTGTATGGTGTGGATAAAGCTGATTTATTACGGTCCGCCTAACACAACGCGTTTTCCAAGAGTCGACCTTGTAACGCAGATGTTTATATTACTCAATATGACAAAAATATTGAAAATATGCATCGAAACTGAAAATAAAATTATAGATCAAAGTCATCATTTATGTAAGCTAATATTCATATTTTGAATACTATTATCATAAATCAGTGTAATCAGCGAAATGTACCATAATAACTGGTCCCGTACAGGACCGCTGGGCGTTTAAAGGTTAATCGTCGTGAGCTAAAAATCTGTCAATTCAGATTAAAAGTGGCTCTCGACATCAAAAACCTAAGGTCTTTTTTTATCCAAATCCGGCTCTGATTATAGGTAGATAATTGTTGTTTCTTTGTCACAATAAATGAATAAGTATTGTGATATCTTTTACCTATCCGATGTAGGGCAACACTGCACGCAGAATCTTCCCATGTGCGTTGGAATCTAAAACAAAGACAAATGAATTCAATTACTATTGACAAGTTGGTATAAAACAAACAAACTATTTGTGAATCATAATTATTAAAAAATATATATTTACTTTGGTAAACATGCTACCCTTTTTCTAGTTAAAAATTAAATTGGGGTCGATATATTTGATTAACGGTATTATCGACTAACGTTGCTCGATGTATTTTCAAATCGTCACTTGTGACTAAGGTTTCCATGTGTCCCGGATTGGAATCGCTGTCCCGCATCCCGGACGAGTACTAAATTGTCCCGGAAATTTAAAGAAAACTATTTAACTAACTAATTCCTGTGTTTTTGAAAACGAGTCACGCTGGTTTTTTGGGCAAATCGGTAAATTTCTGGGTTTTTGTATTCGAAAGTCAGTAAATCGGACAAATGTCCCGGACTGATTTGTAAGAAAACTGGCAACCCTACTTATGACCCGGGTTTCACATTTAGGCAGCAAAAATCCACCCTTTAAAATTAGTAGGTGAACACGGCATTCCCTCCCACCCTTTCCAATATTTTAACAACTGGTTGTAGCGAGAGAAATAAGTTAACCACTAGTCCTGTCCTGGCCTTACCCTTCTATCCCTACTACTCTCTTTGAATAAGAGTGTTTGAGCGACTGAGTAACAAACAGTTTTTGTAAGAAAAAAACCGTTGGTCCACATTGGGAGCGGACATGGATAAAAAAGAAACACCGCATTAATAAAAAAAACTACATTATCATCATCACTAAGGAGTGATTTTTATAATTATCTTTATCTTATGGTTTCTTAAAATATCATCATTCAAGGGCTCGTGAGTTTTAGAATCTTTTACCTTTGAAAGTGTTTATCTTACTTAACACATGTAAACGTGGTTAGTGACTTTTCCCTGACAGTGACGACACATACATATAAATACAAGCAACAGCATAACATGTGAAAATCGAAAACGCATAATTATTGACAAAGCATTTAAATATATCTTGACCTTTTGACATAGAGAATTTTTAAACCCGTTATTGCACAGTCCGACAAAAGATAGAACGACATGCGTCATTCATAAACTAACGAATCTTCTTTTTCAGATTATCTTTCTGGAAGAAAGCACTAAAACGAAATAGTGTTTACTTCCAGGCGACATTTGATATTTTTAGAGGGCTTTGGATGAATAATGAAATAAAACAACTCCGACCTAGCTTAAAACACATTTTTTTAGGCCAAGTTGAATGCACTGGCGCCACTTTTGACCCTAGCAGTTTAAAACTCAAAGTTATCAGGTTTTTTTCAACCACGACTCCAGTGAAAACATTCCGGCTCCACAACTTCGACTCCGACTTCACAACCCTATTTTTTTATTTATGTTGTATTTAAGTATTTAGAATATAATCCAGGGATGGGCTGGAGGGGCTCGCACTATTCCCTAGTTAAATTTAACTTAGGCCGGCGAGCCCCTTGTTAATTAAAAAGAAAACAATATTATATATATGTAAATATCTGCAATTTCTTACACATATATTATCTACGACAGCTTCAGTATACACAGTAATACATTTATAGCTATTTACGTTGATTAGCTTGCGGCAAATTGCATATTGTTACATATTATAAATGTTATGCAGTAAAAATCGATTGTTTATTTAACTATTGCATATAACTTCAGATTAGTGATAAAAAAAATCACTCCTCCCCGAAAACACCGAGAATTGCTTTGAGATTGAGCGAGCCCCTTAATAACGTATCGGCAGTCCACCGCTGATGTAATCTATTACAATTAGTGTGTTCTTTTCGACGGTACAGTATAAAATGAAAAAAAATTTGGTAGAATTAACTCAACATGCCGTTTTTTCAAGGTGGTGTTTTCTACCAGAATAGCGATAAAATATACAATGGTAACGTAAGAAAGTAAGTGTTTCTTTTTGTGAATAATTAAAACTACAATACTCTAGTACTGCATTTGACGTTAAGGGGTTGAAGGAGTTTTTATTTTGTAAGCGTATAATTTATGTATATTTACATTGTGATGTTTGGTGGTGTTTTTAGGTCAAGCAGACAAAATGGATCAAACGAATTCTCGCCTTTGTTGACCTTTATACCAAATTTAACTTCTTGGCTCGTTTTTAAGCCATTTGTGTTCTCTTGTATTTGGTAGCGGATGTAAATTCATATACGGTACGCAAGGCTAGGCGGAAGGGGCTTACTTACCTTCCTTCACCCACCACTGCTGTTTCATCCCAATCGGCAATATCCAATAGCGTAGACAAAAATAAACAAGTCAATTGTAATGAATGAAAGTTTGACTACCTCTGTTCTAGATAAATAAAAAGCTTGTATTAGTCAAGATCTAATCGTTCTGAGTTCATCAGTTCTGAACTGGTCAGTTCAAGTTCACCCGTGCACTTGAGCGCCTGAAGATGCCGAAAAGCGAAACCCGGGTCGTTAGTGACAAAATCTGTGAGAATGTACATAGTTTGAACGATCCAAATTTAATATTGAAATTCCACCAAGCACCTTCAGTCGAAATCTTAAATTAAATGGATACATACATTATGAGTTTTAACAAAAGTTATGTTCGTTATTATGTTTATTGAATAATTCACGAAAGTTACTCTAATTTATATGGTCAGTATTAAAACAAACTTTTGGCAAGTATTTTATTTAGTAATAATAAAAAATATTCAGTATATTATTTTATTGATCTGTAGTTTAACCTTAAGGACAGTTTTATGTAGTTTTATTTACCTAATCACATTTACACACTCATGTCTATTAACTAAATTTAAAATATGTACATACTGTTATGGTTATACTCAGCAAATATATATACTGATTTACTTTTAAATTTTAACTGATTAATGAAAACATATATATTGTGCTGCAGATATGCCATAACATTTATTTTTTTCAATACGTCTTTCATACGATGTCTGTTTCGTCATGGCAACCCAGTATCGTTTAACAATGGCGTCGATCGCCGTCTCAGCAGTGTGTTAGATTTTCTTATATAATGAACCAACAACAACACTAGCGATATCCCGATAACAAACCGACCCTACCGCATACAATAGCCGACATTATCGCCTAGATATCGCCCGTTTATCTTTCGCGTTCGCTCAAATATGGCGGTCGTCGCGGATTGCTTCACCATAGGCAGCACGGTGCAATGCCGGACTTGCTACGACCAGGAGATCGAAGGAGAAGTGTTGGCATTCGATCCGCAGACCAAAATGCTCATATTAAAGTGCCCCTCGTCGAGTGGAATGCCGCGTCTGAACGACGTCAACATTGTGAACCTTTCTCTCGTGTCGGACGTGCAGATCAAGAAAGAGGTGTCTTTCGTACCGGAGGCACCGCAGAATCTAAACTTGCAAATGCTGGACAAGCGCGTTAGGAATCAAATTGAAGAGAAGAGGAAACGGGTCAGTATTAACATATTAAATGACTTGCCGCGCGTTCGCTACAGTGACGAAGAACCGGCGACACATCGTTCGGCTGTTTGACATCTACTTAACTTAAATTCTTGGCACGATAACCCAAATGACAACGTCTTCCATCATAGATAGCTAGGGTTGCCAACATTGTGATAATACCATCCATACACGGGGGAAAGCTCCATAAAATACTACGGTAAAATTAATTACAAACATGAAAATGTCAAACTATTGAACATTAGAATCAGAAAAACCGATGATTTACGTTAAATTTGAATATAAAATCGTCATTTAAAGAGAACTCTTTAGAACAACCCATTTTATCATCCCTGTAGTGGCAAAAGTTTGCAAGTTACAAATTTATAGTTTTGAGAAAACTGCTTTTATTTCTTTACGTCCATGTGAAGCATATGGCCTTCTAGTAGAGATATCTTAACCGAAATTCTTCTACGAGAACTGCTTATAATTCAGTTGATCAACCACTCTTTTGACGAGAGTAAGGGCAAACATTCATGCCGTCGAAGGGAAATCGATGCTGTCCACACTCGGACTGTCCAAGCTGTGAGGTTCGTCACGGAATTCAACGACATCGACCACTGCACCACTGTTAACCTTTTCACCGCTCATGACCGCTATGCATGTCCTAGCGAACATGCCCTCAGCGCGCGTGACACGTATAGATGTCATGGAAATATCGGTAAATATGGCATATAGTAGCACGTCGACTAATGCGGCGAAAAACTTCACAACTACGCTAAAAACAACGCCACAATTTAAAGTTATTTTTTGAGAACTTGATAATCGTGTTAAAACCACACATTATTACGAAGAACACTGATAAATTATGCGAAATATTTTTCAGTACATCGCCTCTGTTTTCCATTTTGGCCGCGCGGCCAAATATATTCTCAACGGTGGGCCACAGCAATTTATTTTTGTTTTGGAGAGCCACGGGTATTGATAAAACGATACAGGGAAGAGCACAATGGCGGACGTCGCACAGCTATCACGCTCCCAAAAAGGTTGAGAAACACTGATCTATATCACCAACCTGGGGGTCGCGTAGGGTTTTCTGGGGGAGTTCGCCGACTTTTTTCAATTTTGGATTTGGACATCCGCGGGAAAAGTATAACCGAGGATTTCAAATTCCTCGGTGATCTAAAAAAAAGAGACAATCTGTGGAAAAAGTACAGCAAATCGAGGATTTCAAATTTATTCGGGGGTCCCCTAGTCACATGGCTTTTGATAAAAAGGGGTCGCCACCCGAAAAACGTTGGGTACCTGTGATCTACATATTTTAGGTAAGAACCAACGTTCCCTCTAAGCCGAAGGTTTAGATGCGCGGAAATTTCAAAGGCTGCGTAGAGGCTGCGCGGACCGATCAAATATCAATTGAGCAACTGTCTTGTAATGCGCGCCAACCCGGAATGAGTGCGCGGGGATTTCTCAACTGGCGCACGCGCGCAGCTTAGAGGGAACGTTGGTTAGGACTAGTGGTTAGTTAATCGCTCTTGCTATTTTAGGATTGGAAGGGAATTTTTAGACATCGCCAACATCCATGCCTTCGAATGATTTAATTTAAACATTGATAATACGATAAAATTCTTGTGCATCGAACTACTCATTAAGAACAGCGCACGGGCAGATAAAGGTTAACGAGCAGTTATCATGTTTTATTTTGTCTCTTTCGTGTTAGTAATACAAATAAATGTTCCTTATGTTTGCAGGTGTCGGCGCTTTCGTGCGAGGATCCCGAGGGGCAGCGGTTATTCCTGACAATCTTAAAGACAATCGAGGACATCAGTTGGGCGGGAAAGAATATCGTAGTCTTCAATCAATTAACAATCGCTCCGCCCTATAAGGTGTGCACCCAGTCTTGTAGTCAGTAATTTTTTGTACCAATGGCAGGGCGAGGACTCAAACTGTCTTTCCCCGCATCCTAAGTGTTGATACTTAATTAGGTTTGTTCGCCAGATCCTGTAATACTTGAGCTAAAAGTAATAATGCCGCACCTGTTTACTTCGCTGGTGGTGCTCACAGATTTGTTTTTTTTTTTACATTCTATAGATTTTTTGATGATTAAAAAGCATGCATTAATTAACCTTTTGACCGCGGCTCAGATCCAGATTGGTTCAGATTGGGCTGTTATAGCAGTCAACCGCGGTCTAAGGGTTAAGTTTCAATTTAACCTTTTTAAGAAAGTAAGTTATTTGAACGAATTTAGTAATCTTTTGCTATGGACTTCAAAACAGAGAAAGGAAAAAAGATGTAACCCACAGTTTGTTCAAAACAGCCTTTTTTTTCGATAATCACAATGTATCCAATTTGATACACAATCTATCAAAAGGTTGTAAGCTGCAAATGCCGAATTAGTGTCTTAATTTTGCTTTTAAGTTTGAAAAGAGATGGGCTTGTTAAAATTTAAACCTAGAAAAAGACTGAAAAAAATGGTTTTTCCAAGATATTTTTTTAAATCAATATTAGATTATGTCAATTAAACACCTTTTTAGAAGTCTCCGTGCACTTCAAAGTTGGGGATATTTTATAATTTGCATATATCCCAAAAGCATCAAAACGCGTTTTTGTGTCTCCTGTAAAATTTGCTTTGTGTGGGTTACGTCTTTTTTTATTTCCACAGTCGATATGGGCTTGAAGGGTAAAGGGATATGGTTTTGGAAAAAGAACCCCCCTTGAAATCAAAATATTAATATTTCATCCTCCGGGTAACTACCACTGACCGCCAAGTAAATAGCGATGGATTCTCATTGTTCTACGCGTTGCCTTTCCAGGTCGAGGACATCCACGGCGACCCCGACTCCCAACAGTTCATCTACATTAAGAAAGTGGTGGAGAAGCACGTGCGGGAGCGCGGCTGCGCGGGCCCCTCCCACAGCATCACGCCCCCGCAGCAGAACCAGCCGCTGTGACAGTCCGCGGGGCCCAGGCGACGGTTCGCCAGCCACTACCGCGCCGCCTATTCCGCTCAAGGCGACGCCCCCTCCCGCCCCTCTTACCCCAGACGCTAGATTGCGGCGGCGCCGTCTCGCCGGGGCCCACCTACCGGAACTGCAACCAACTTAATTCTTACTCTTCGATTCAAATGATCTACTTTACTTGTAATCCCTTCGCACAGTTCAACCTTCTCCGATCGTTTTCCCGCATGTATCATATGTGTAGTTAAGAGGGCTGAATGATGCAGCCTACGTAATTAACAACGTTAAATTTTTTTGTTACTTTGTGGTAATTCACATCCCTTGAATTAGGTAAAAAAATAACAAATTTTTAAATTCTACGACAGCTGTAATATATTACGGTGAAACATATCGACATATTTAGTTCTACAATTTTTTATAATACGAGTTTATAGTTATTTCGGCGTGCGCCATCTTCAGAACTATGTTTTAAGCTTGCATACATACTGCCTTAGAAGCAGTGGTGTGGTGGGGCCGGGTCGACGACCTGGCACCTGAAAATAAGCCAGGGCGCCGCCCTGCCACCTTTTTGACTTGTAACATAATTTTCAAGTGCATACATATGTACTCCACTATACCACTGCTTAGAAGAGATGCATAATACATTGTTCGCTCTAACTAGGGCACTCAATCCTGGGATCCCGTTCAATTTTCTGATCCCGAAATTCCGAGATTGACACGGCCGCGATCCTGGGATTGAGAAATTTTGAACAAATCCCGAAAATTGACACGAGATTAACTAACAAAAAAAGCGATGTTCTGTGACAATCTGGGAAAAAGTATACCTAATCGAGGATTTAAAATTCCTCAGTGAGCAAATTTCAATCCCGGAATCCCGGGATTGAAAATTAATCAATCCTGGGATTGTAAAAAGGCTCCGGGATTGGATACCCTAGCTCTAACGTCCTAATTTGTATTACAATTATTTTATTCAATAAATGTAGCCGAGATAGCTATAAACTCTTATATTAAAAATTGTAGAACTTAATACGTTGATATTTTTTTTTTAACCTTAATACAATAGAGTTCTACCAAGTAAATGCCAATTCAATCAATAAGCTGTAATATATTTTCAATAACGTGAACTCAATTCTGGTCGAGCTTTTTTTTTCTGATTCATGTCCGTTCTCAATGTGGAGGATATGGCATCCCAATGGAGGTATATCAATAGAGTTTTTTTACGAGAACTGATTGTTAGTCATTTTCTCAACCTACACTTTTTAACGTGAGTAAGGATGGAAAGATATGGGCTGGCACAGGACTAATGGTTAGCTAATCGCTCTCGCTTTGCCCTGTCGATTTTACGATTGTATGATAATGATAAATATCACGAATAGCAACGCCTGAACGGCATTATTTTTAGTATTTTTTTTCAATATATATTTTTGCCAACTGATGCCAACGGGCCAAATATTTTATAGTTGAGAGACCATACGAGAAAAGCTCGAACACCCGTGTCTTAGGTCTCAAATTTTAATTGAAAAATAACCTAAATTTGACATTGACCTTATCGGGAATTGAACCCAGACCCACCAGATCGGTAGAGCAAGTTTTAACCAACTAGACCGCAGCGATTTGAAACACTAAAAATGTCGAGAAAAAGGTGCCGAAACGCTGTTCCGTCGCTTTACATGGGGAAACAAAGCACTGATTTGAAGTATGCAATTATTTTGATTGTTAATTACGCGACATTATTCTGAATGTCTATTCTTGTGTTCTGTATTTAAAACACTCACAACTTGGCGGAACGTAGGATACATGCGGGAAAAATTAAGAAGATTGAAGGTTTACTCGGTGAATGATTTAAAATCGGCTCACTGACGCGTTCGGATCCCGCGCTCCGATAATGGTTTAGTAATTTTTGAAACACGTGTCACGTACAAGTCTACATCAATATTTTAATTGCGCTGATTAATCCTTCAAGCCAGGAAACAAAATACTCCATAATTGCATAAGTCCATCATTTTATGTATATTTTATAACAAAATATGTTTTCGTGAATAGGCGCTTGAAGGGTTAAAACTGCTTTTTTTTTTATTGACATAGTCGTTTATGTTCAGTTCTCGTGCTGGAATACTGTTGTCGGTTGGTAGTAACGCCTCTGAGAGACGCCATCAGGGGTAAATAAATGTGTACTGATATGTTATAGGCCCACCACCCCTAAGCAATACAAACCTTATATTAAAACTAAAGCTCTTTGACACACATCACAACAGATATTTGAATTCACAATTGGTTATTCTACTAAAAAGAGCGATAATATAAGTTTTTTTTATATTTGGCAAGGGCTGTATAACACACCAGTACCACATATAGAATCTATCTTTTTTTTTTTTTTTTTTAAATCTTTTCCCTAAAACGTTTCAAATTACTGGCCGGTTAAAAATATTCAAATGATTAGATTTGAACCGATTATGCTTGTAATTTTTTTTTAAATATAAATAAACCGCGAAATATTTTCAGTTCCTTCGGGCTGAAGACATACTAGAAGAAATCGGAGTGGACGGATGATGCAGCTACCGTTTTGTGACAGTTTCATTGCAATCCGTTGTCAATTTTTTTATTTAGATTGCCATTCTCATATATTTTGTATGGAATTCTTGTTGTTTCTTCAGTGCACAATCGAAAACAACTCTAATGAAAGGGTTTTATGTAAAATTTGACATGCTTTTTTTTTGTATCGGAGATGGGCCATTTGTATTTTTTTTATCACAACTCCACTGTCATGGATTTTGAGTGGCGTACACTTTGGCAGTCATTATTTTTATTATTTAATTTAAATGCAAAAATACGCAATCGCAAAGAGTCACTTAGTGCAGTAGCTCAAAAGATAACGGCGATTGTTTTGTATTGTCTCTAGTCGTCGCTGAAGTATGTTTTCAGCCGCTGATTCATCTTTTTTTTTCTATATGGCCATCGGGTTTTCCTAGTGTAGTGCAGTATTGAATGTTATATTGGAGGTATTGGTAAAAAATTCCGTTGGACCATCGTGATCGGCTCCACTATCTCCCAAATAAGTGTCGCCGCTTGCCGGTAAAGCAGTTTTTATTAATAACTGGTTCCGATCGCCGATGTCCAACTATAAAAATATCTCAGGAATTTTGTATTTGAATGGTTTTATTTTATAAAAGTCAAAAAAAAATATATTATATTGGTGAAATATATAATAATTGATATTTTATTATTTATTAAACAACTCCCTTTATATCTGGTCTGCGTGAAACTCTTAACTGTGACGCAGAGCTGCCTCCGAAATTCCCTGTCACTGGCCAATTCCTCGCTTCCACTCATGACATAAGAGCATCCTTCAGTCCTGCAGGGTACACCCTATGGATAGGACACAACAGTAATCCTACCGGATGGACGACGAGGCAAGCAGGATGAAGGTTCTCTGATGTGATCTGTAGCACCTGTTTGAAACACTTTCATCTTCCGTCGATGTCTGTACACCTTAATACACTATAAGCGGGCTTCGGTAATAACTCACTGGTACGTACAGCGGGCGAAAATCGGCGGCAGGTGAAAAAAAAACAATTTTTACAATAATCGCTCTACCTTCCAAACCAGGGGTTATTTTTTAATGAAATTTTAAATGCATACTTACCACATGTCGGTGCTAACTTTTGCATTTGTTTTTCAACGAATAATTTAATGTTTAATTTTTAACGCGAATATTCAGACAAATTATCGGCGAATATTTCGTCATCACTTTCGTTATTTTCTAAGCCATTTTTTAAGGTTTAAAAAATGGTAAATAAAACACAAACGAATTATAAAGATGTATTTCAAAACTAAATTTAAATCGGGGTGTTTTCAAATTCGACGCACACATGATATGTTTTTTTCTATCCGCACATGTGAAACGGGCTATGTATAATACAAATGCATTTTGACGGCTTATCAAGTCTCGCTTTTTTGTTCACTCGACAGAAGGGTAACTGAGTGTAAGAAGACAGCAAATATATTTTTGGAATCTTCATATGAATTAATATTTACATTCCAAAAACAAACGACCAAATATGCTTTAAAGACTTCATGACAATAGCTGAGATGTCGTCTTTTCTGCTCACACCAAAAGAAATTTAAATGCACGAAGAAGACAGACATATTTTAACACATTCACAGTCCCTTTACCATCAATAATTATCACAACCGACAACACACACAATCTCATAAAAAAATTGCAAGAGTATATGTTTAAAAGAAATTGTCTCGAAAAAATCTTTATTTCAGTCTTTTTTCTTGGTTTTAATTTTATACAAGGTCATCTTTTTCAAACTTAAAAGCTAAATTTAGATACTAATTCGGCATTTTTAGCTTGCGTCCTTTTGATAGAATGTGTGTCAGGTTATATACATTGTGATTATTGAAAAAAAGCTGTTAAATTGGAAATTGAGGGTTACGTCCTTTTTCCTTTCCACAGTCGATATAATATGAAGTGTTGGTACATAAAGGAAACGAAGGATTATTATTGTTGATGTGTGTGTAAGCTGGAAATGTCCTCAATAATCATATGAAATAGTCGAGTAGATATACCTAATCCAGCTTTAAACCGGATCCAGCGCAAAAGGTAGAAATACCTTTCCCGCCGTTAAGCAGCAGTCGAGCTAGCGGGTAGAACTACCTTTCCCGCTCAATGTGTGTTAATATGGAGTATCCAACAGAAGTTTTTTTACGAGAATTGATCGGAACCTTAAGAACGAGAAAGAAAGTATAGAAATATTACAGTGGTCGGCAAACTCATTAGCCAGCTGAGCCAAATATCAACTATACCAGAGTTTCCCAAACTATGTTCCTCGGAACCTGAATAAGTGTTACGCCAACACCTACGCAATTTGAAAATACCTTTTGCAAAATTTATCGTTAAGTAATAAAGTTGATTCATGAGTTCAGAATCCATTTTCTGTGACCGCTTAACCAGTAGGCTTAAGCGCAAGTGATTAAAAAATGTAATCGATTTAATCAGTGATTCTGATTTGAAACAAAAAACAAAGATTGGTCATAAATTGATTTCTGGATGAGTTTGTCAGAAGAGTCCTCCAATAACATAATTGTTTGCATTTGAACTATTAGGAATTACCCAACCTAAAAAAAAGCCAAGTGTTCCGTTAAAAATTACAGATTTCCAAGTGTTCCATTGCAGAAAAAGTTTGGGAAACCCTTAACTATATGATTTAAATTTCTTTTGGGAGTCAAATTTTTCAAATATTTAGTTTTTGTAGTAGTAAATATCACGGACAGACGGCCAGCTAAGCGTGTATAGCTTGGCACTTGTTGAATACACAGACGCTAGCCAAAATTTGACTTTATGCGCGGCACAGACGACCGTTTCGTAGTAACGTCGATGGAATGTGACCGTGCAATTGGGGGATTTGCGGCGAATATTTCAAGCCAGCGCGTAATTGGGGGTTCCAGTGTACTCCTATGCTGGCTTTTCTTAAAAGGTTTGATTGAGCTACGTTCACTGAGATGCCCCCTTCCAACTCTTAAGTTTTAAGACCGAAATCTGACTTCTGCACGTGGGACAAGAAGTTTCAATCGCACTGTATGTTATATTTTGTGGAAGAGCCGCACTCAAGGCGCCGAAGAGCCGCAGTTTACCGACCACTGGGCTAGGAGAAGACAAGAAATTAGCTTTGCCCTGTTCTTAGTATTCAAATGGTTAAATTGATACATGCTGAGTCAGTCTTGATCGAAAATAATTAATGTGGAGATGGTACATTTTTTTTATTCTTTAATATATCGACTGTGGAAAGGAAAAGGACGTAACCCTCAATTTTCCAAAACAGCTTTTTTTCGATAATCACAATGTATACAAAGGGATGAAAGCTAAAAATGCCGAATAAGTATCTAAATTTAGCTTTTAAGTTTGAAAAAGATGACCTTGTAAAAATTGAAACCAAGAGAAAAAACACTAAAATAAAGGTTTGTCGGAGACAATTTCTTTAATTAATATTAGATTATGTCAATTAAACACCAGTTTAGAAGTATCCGTGCACTTCAAGGTTGTGTATAATTCATAATTTGCATATCGACTGTGGAAAGGAAAAAGGACTTAACCCTCAATTTTCCAAAACAGCTTTTTTTCGATAAACACAATGTATACAACTTGACACACATTCTATCAAAAGGATGCTAGCTGCAAATGCCGAATTAGTATCTAAATTTAGCTTTTAAGTTTGAAAAAGAAGACCTTGTAAAAAATTAAAACCAAGAAAAAACACTGAAATAAAGGTTTTTCCGAGACAATTTCTTTAATTAATATTAGGTTATGTCAATTAAACACCAGTTTAGAAGTATTCGTGCACTTCAAGGTTGTGTATAATTCATAATTTGCATATGGTCCAAAATCATCAAAACACGTTTTTTGCGCCCCTGTAAAATTTGATATGTGTGGGTTACGTCCTTTTCCCTTTCCACAGTCGATATGTAATGTTATTCTACCAAGAATTGTCAGTGAACATGGAAGAGATTACAAGTCTTAATTAGCTGTGGCTGTCGATATATGTCCCGGGATTTTTCAATCCCGGTGTATTTTAGTTCTTTTAGAGAATTGGGTGTATTCCTAAAAAAATCCATTTAGAGAATTAATTACGTTTAGATTTTCTGGCTTATTCTATAAATTGGTTGGAATTTATTTTTCACGCCAGTAAATTTTCTGACTAATTAAAAATGCACCAAAAATCCCCCCGTTGATGGCAACGGGTAAGCCCGTTGCCCACTAGTTTTTTTTTTAAATAGCGGCAACACCAAGTCTAGCATATTATCTCGGTTATCTACAGTTTATCTATGCACCAAGAATTCAAAACAAAAACTTCGATGGTTGAAACACAAGTCTGCTCGGAGTTTCGCCTATCTTTTAACTTTATCACATACATAGTCGGAAATGTGGCCGTAAAATGGTTGAAGTCCTTCAATAAACGATACGGTTAAAAGCGACGCCATTTATCTGGGCATTGCATCATTATTTAGTGCCTGAATATCTTCCAGTTACGAACTTCAAAGACGATCCCAGCTGACAGCGGTAAGTAGAAACATGCAAATGAAATATTTACCGAACCCAGCGCAAGGTCGGGTTCATCGATATTTGCTCGAATGCGATTCTGTTGTGTTTTTTATGTCATTCAGCGTGTCGTGGATTATTTCGTCGTAAAACTTCACAAACTAAGCTTGAAACAACGCCATGATTTAAAATTATTTTTTGTGGGCTTGATAGCCGCGTTAAAATCACACATTAATATGAAGAACACGATGAATTATGATTAATATGAAATATTTTCGCCATACTTCGAAAATTTGCGGCCGCGCAGCAGTTGGGAAGCCCCCGCGCAATCGTTCCGGGTTGGCGCGCACTACAAGACAGTTATAGACCATATTTGATATGCATCGACGACTAGCTGTAAGCCCGTTGACCTGGGAACGGGAGGGATTTTCGTCACATTTTTAAACAGTCAGAAAATTTACTGGCGTGAAAAGTAATTTGCAAGCCTATTTATTGAATAAGCCGTGAATAAACGTGATTAATTCTCTAAATGGATTTTTTTTTATGAATACACCCAATTCTCTAAAAGAAGATAAATTACACCGGGACTGCAAAACAAAATATGCCAATAGCGGATACAATAAAATATATATTCATAAAGATCATAATTAACCTTTATCCGCCCAATGGTCTGTCTGCCCGCGGATTTGCGTCGTTCAATGCCCAACGGTTCATTTCGCTATCACTGATTTATGATAACATTATTCAAGATATGAATAAATATTAGCTTACATAAATAATGTCTTTGAGATACCGATCCATCATTTTATTTTCGGTCTCGATAAATATTTTTGTCATACGAGGTATTACTAAACATATAAACATCTGCGATAAAATAATACAATCGATAATAATACTTAAATCGAAAATTTTAATTAACTTTGATTATTCCACGTATTGTGTTACTAACTGTGACACGTGTTTCGCCTCTTACAGAGGCATCTTCAGACTTACTATCGCAAAGTTTGCTTGAGTAATGAAGCAAGATTGATTCTAACATTTTAAAATTATGAAATTGCAAAATGGAGTTTGGGTTTTTTTCCTTCTAATATTTTAATCTATATATTAATAGTCGATAAGGTCCGTCTGTATGAGTGTCTGTAAGGTGTCCTCGACCTTCCAGTCTCCACTTTTTTCAATAAAATAAATTAAAATAAAATAACATAAAATAAAATAAAATACCATAAAATAAAATTAAATTAAACTAAATAAAATTAAACACACTGCAACAAAAATCTCACGTTGCTGGGCAACGGGTTTACAGCTAGTCTATATATTAATAGTCGATAAGGTCCGTCTGAGTGAGTGTATGTAGGGTGTCCTATTAATCGCTCACTTTTCACAAATAATCACAGATGTGTGCGTACTAATTAAATAAAATAATATAAAATAACATAAAATTAAATACTATGCAACAAAAATCTCATGTTGCTGGGCAACGGGCTTACAGCTAGTCGTTTTAATTCTTCTATTTTAATTTGCACAATGTAAAAAAAATACAAATAAAGCTTTTTTAAATTATAAACAATGTTTACTCAAATAGGTTGACTAGTTTTAAAGATTAATTTTGACGTGAATACGTTTTTAAAATTGCTTCTATAGGGAGGCAATTTAAAAAAACGAATGATAACAAAATCGGGGGATACAGTTTGGTGTTGCAGCTTCATGTCTATCATCGCTATCCAAAATTTAATTGCACCACTGGAAAGCTCAAGGATCAAAGAATTTATTGGGCTATGTAAGGACTGTGATGCATTGCGCGTGGCGGAGGGTGAAGCGCCGCCATTTCGCGGTAATTTTGCTGCGTATCGAGATTTCTATTTCGTATAACTTTTGACTCATAGAAGTTGCGATGTTCGTTCAAGTTTCAATCGTTAGTTCTTGGCAAAATCTATCGATTATAGATAAAACATTAGTGAAATATTGTGACTTTGACTATAATTAGGTGTTAAAATATAAAAAAAAATATCAAAAATATGTAATGTCGGGCTATACGCGTCAAAAAGCCAAATTTAAATACAGAGATTCGTATACGGTTGGAAAGGGCTTCTCAAGAGCAATCTAATGGTACCATTAAAACACCATATGACCGAGTCAAGCAGTGCCGGCTACGTAAAAATAGGGCTTAATATCACCTATCACGAGACGTATTCACTTACAACACACGGCCGTGTCCACGACACAGCCACGCCCCATTTTTTTTAACGGATACGGGTGGCGCATATATTTCTTGAAAAAATGCTCGGACAATGTGCTACTTCTTTAGCGCATAGCGCGCGGGCGTTTAAAGGTTAAGCTGCCCTGCTAAGCTGCTATATCCAATATTGACAGCCCTGCAGTATTAATATTTTATCATTTTTAGAATGTTTCAAGTATGCAAAAAAAACATTTCGGAGAAGAAGAAGAAGACCCCGCGACATGTGTCGACAGCCCTGCAGTATTTAAATTGTATATAATATATTTTTTAGAATAATTCAAATGTTTCAGTATGCAAACAAATATATTTCGTAGAAGAAGAAGAAGACCCCGGGACTGTCTAAACCAGGTGTGGTGAACCTGCGGCCTTCTGGCCAATTCTGTAAATTCGTAAATTCCTGACATAAATCTGACCGTGAATTCCTGTTTCCGGTCAAATATTCCATAGTCAATGTTTACTGCGGCCTTATTTCGAATCCGGAAAATGAATGCCGCCTTTAGAGAATAAAAGGTTCCCCACCCCTTGTCTGAGTGTATGCAAAAATATATTCTGAAGATTTAAATGAGATACAATAATGTATCATACCATAGAGACCTTTTATTTAATTTAATTTATTTATTTTTAATTGAACACACTCATTATTTGACATATTCCATTTTTGAATTTTTAATACAAACAATCGAAGTCACTTTGAATCGCAAATATAGTTCCGCCTTCGAATGTTTAATATATATGATCTATTTTTATCGTCTCGTAATATCTGACGTTACCTCAACGGTAAGCTGATAATCCAATGTTCCGTGATCGATCCTTAGCCACGAAGGTTCTTTTATGTGAAATCAAAGGTTCAGCGATTTTCCACAACACAAAATGTGCTTCTTCAAATGTCAGTGTAATGAAAAAATATGTCTAGTATGAATAAAAAAATAGCGACAGCAGGCAGGGAGGGTGGGCATCTTTCTACATCATCGACTCGGCCAACAAACCTTATCGGCATATAATATATAGACTTGATCGGTCCGCGCAGTCTTTGATATTTCCGCGCAGCTAACCTCTTGTCTTAGAGGTAGCATTGGTGACGACCCTGAACAAAAACAATTGATAGTTAATTACACAAAACATCAAAAGTTTTCATTCGGTTTACATAATATTGACTAAATAATATGGATTGGAAAAAGGCTCCGGGATTGGATACCCTAGTGCGCACTGCAAGACAGTTTTTCAATTAATATTTGATCGGTGCGCGCACTCTTTGAAATTTCCGTATAGCTAACCTCTCGTCTTAGAGAGAGCATTGGTGACAACCCTGAACAAATAATTGATGGTTAATGCCAAGTTTTCATTCGGTTTACATAATATTGACTAAAAATAAATAAGTTAAATCATGTTTTATACAATTTCTAATGATTCTAAAACCGCTGGCGTGGTGTACTAGATCGAATATTTCGCGCTGGCGGGTGAGTTGTCAATTAGTATATAGATCGGTAGTGGGGACCTATGGCTTCCTCTCTCCCTTTTTAAAATGACACCACTGACTAAGTGACCCATCTTCAAAAAAGTTCGACATCCTAGTAAATTTGAGAATAGCCTGTCATGTCCGCTACCAACGTGAGGCATATAGACTTGTTTTTTCATTTTACTTTTCTTAGAACATTTTATGTTTGTTATGTGGATGGACACACCACAGACATCGAATCCGTTGGATACAAATACACTCAACTTCCTTGTTCGGAAGATTGGCTCCCTGTTATAACCGTACTATTCTCGTATAGAAAGACCTCTAAAAAAAGGTAATAATGAAGACTCGATACGTACATTACACAAAATAATATTATTCTTGTTATGAAAAAATAATACTAATCATAGCTAGAAATGTCTGACATGTATAATATGTCGGTATCTAATGAAACATTTTGTTTGGTATTACTCGAGTTGTTTTTTTTTCGTTATTAGTAAATCCAATTCTGTGATTTTTCGTTCAAGAAGTTCCTGTTCACGATTTCAAAGAAACCGGAAGACAATTTGCAACCCTCGGCTTCGTCGGCCATCCCTCAGCCTTCTGTGCAGCCATTCTGGAAGAGAAATAATCCCCGATCCTCTGAAGAAGCCGCCTTGTAGGTTTTGCCGTCTCCAGAAGTAGTTTCAGAGAATATTGTCAACGTCAACGACGGTCCGGCAAAGAGTGCATCAACGTGGTTCCGAAGCAGGCACTAATGGGCAACACTATAGAACCCTCCTCTAAGGAGACTTCTGCCGATAAAAAACTGTCAGCTAACGTGACTGATGCTGAATCTACTGTTGTTTCTGACAGTTCTGTCAATGCGATGGCATGTTCACTCGACGTTTCGAGCAAAAACGATCCCTCGAAAATGCTGAATTTCGATATTGATTCTCTGATAAATAAAGAATCAATGTTAAATCCGCAGAGCGACGCTAAAAAAGCAGACACGTTACAAGACAACTGCTCGACGGTAACGACCTCGTACGAATCGGCGTTCAAACAACTGACGAAAGAAATCAAAAACTTTGCTAAAATTCTTGACAAAGTTCAGGCGGACATGGCCGAGAATGAATACCGCGCTGATGAGGGCGTCGTCAAAAGTGTCCGCGGGTATTTAAAGCAGCGTTTGTCCGAGTTGATCGCTAAAGTGAATTCGTTTTCGTCCGTCGCTTTGGAAGGCGATATCAGAACGGCGTCTGTAATACCGAGTGTGCCTGAAAAAGTGTCCGACGCGTCGATGTTAATAAATGTTAATAAACGCGTCGACTGTAATGGACACTTCATGATAAACCGCACAGAAATGATGGATAGCGTCATGCTGACACACATGCAGAGCCAATTTCATAGATCAGTAGTTGGCAATCCAGTTTCTGATAGCAATACAACAATAGAAAAAACAATTTCTGTTGATAAGACGAAAGAGGTTAAAAAAGATGAGGTGTCGGTGAGATTCTTGATGATAAACAGGATGACAGCGTGTCTAATCGACGACAGTCTGTTGAACTGTGAGGTTTGCGGAGTGGCGTGCGACGCGAGGGATCCAAAGTCTCACATAGAGCTCAAAGACCACAGTGACCGTCTCGTCGCCTACAATCTGAAGGAGCAACGGGAGCTGATGATGAATAATCTAGATGCGTTCGCCGGCTTCAAGCTGACCGATCTTAATTACGTCGTTAACAAAATATTCGTCAACCCGATTGGAAAATTTGCGTACTGCGGCGTGTGCAGGAAGGAGGTGCCGGTTCATCAGAAAAACATTGAAGGTGACCAGATGCCTTAACAATAGTGATCCGCCTATCTTATTTAAAATTTTATTAACCAACGTTTCCTTTTTATCAATAAATTAACCTTTTATTATTTACTGGTTAGAGCAGAGGTTACCAACCTTTTTGGACCTTAGAGCGCAATCTCAAATATTGGCATTGCGGCGAGCACCACATTTTTTCAAAATCTCAAAACCCAGGAATTTACCGATTTGCCCAAAATATCACTGTGACTCGTTTTTTAAGCTCACCGAGGAATTTGAAATCCTCAATTCCCTAAAAAATAGTTGGCGGGAGCCATGGCCCTGCGGGCACGGGGTTGGTGACCCCTGAGCTTAGAGTATAAAAATAAATAATCAGGTAGCGATAATAGCCGATCTCCATTGTTGAGTTTTTTTCCATTAGAATTTACCATACCTAATATAATTGATAAATTAGTAATTAGCAACTTTTATCAATTGTTTTTTTATACAATTGAAATAAATACACCCTAAAGTAGGCAAATATTTTTCAAATGCCAGCGACACTGCGGTCGATGTGAGCTTTGTTTCGATATATCGAGATAGTAACAGCGAAGGTGATATTATTAAACGGTGGAAACTCGATCTACCGTTCTCGCATTGTTCGTTTTCCCGCATGGACCGTTTATTTTTCATAGTCCCGGCCAGACACCCATAAGAACAATGTAAAATAATCCCGCAATAATCGTTCCCCGATTTACCGTTTTCCTCGATCTATTGTTTAAATATTTTGGTCCCGTCACAAATATTATCTCGCTTGACCGTTTTCGTTGAATATTTCTCATAAATAATCTTGCCTCGCATTTCGTTTAGCGTTTGTGTCAGTGGAACCCCCCCGATCTTCCGTTCTCGCCATCTTTGTTTTATTGCATGGATCTTTTATTTTTTACTCGACCAAGATCCGTAATAACAATGTTTAATAATTCCACGTTAATCATTCACCGATTTACCGATTTCCTCGATCTATCATCTAAATATTATCGTCCTGTCCCAGTTACTATCCCGATCGACCGTTGTTGTTACATATATTTCTTTATTCATTCATAAATAGTCCTACATCGCATCTGGTTGCGCGAATTTTTCTAACTCAAAAGCCAAAACTAAAATGCCTAAATGAAAAAAACTAGAACTCTAACTGAGAAACTGAAAACAATTCAAGGCGTTGAAAAAAATCTAAAATATTTTCAAATTACTATTTGTTGAATAATTTCACAGATCACATAGATTCGCCGAATCATAACAAACTACTGGTCGCTGCTCGGGATGTGGCCCCCAACAAAAAGAAGGAGTATGATGACGTGCTGGTCGATTTCCACGCCAAGTCTTCTGTGCAGCAGCAGCAGCAAAAGCCGCAGCCTTCCAGCAGAATGGACAGCGTCGGAGTCCCCGAAGAGAGTTCTCTTCTAAGGTTAGCACAAAATCCTTGACTTGCCGAAAATTACTTTAATTCTGAGCAACGAGACTTTTTTGCACTACCATGTGGTCTCGCTCTTGCCATAGAGGGATCGTTGGTCACAACCAATGTTCCCGCTATGCCAAACATCCAACATGTGGCCGCACACATTTTTCTATGCCCGCACAGGCTGCACTCGCCAAATCTTTCACATTTAGCACCAGTGAGTACATACCTACATATTTGCACACACTTTTTATTTTGCTGAAAATTTACTGCTAGCCGAAGTTGAGGTCCGCACACACAAAAGATAAATTAGAGGGAGCGTTGGTCACAACGTTCCAAGGAGGGTTTTAAAAACAAAAATTGTTTAAACTCCGCAAGAGAGGTAACAAAAGGAGTCCTACATTTTTCGATATTCTAAGTTTTCTTCCGGGAAAAGTAAGGTTCGGAAAATCCGTAATTTCCCAGGTTTTTTAAAATCAGCCAGAGAGCAAAAATTTTTGAGGTTACTATTTCGGAATCGTTCAACTTCTCACTTTTCTCGCCGCTCATCAATCCCGAGATCCCAAAATAGTCGTGTTCCGAGTCTTGAAAAACGACTGATTTTTAATACTTCAACAGGTACGTGCTTCTGAATCACGGCTTCCGTCACTTGAATGGCACGTACGCTTGCCTCATATGCAACGTGAATCACATGTCAACCGTCAAGAAGATCAGCGGCCACTTCTCTAGTAAGCAACATTCAGAGATATTGAACAAAATGGACGAGTGGTCGGGGGTCTCCTTCGACCAGAAGGCGAAGCTGCTGGAAAACTTTGTCTCCGCTGCGTACGATGTTCAGCCGATAATGTACGAGTGCCTCATCTGCGGTGGCTTTGGGCCAACTTCTCAGCTGAAGGTATTTGGTCTAAACCTATTGCCATTCTCATTTGTTTTCACATCAATCATTGATTTTTGGCAGCCACATTAATTTTATTGTTCATTTCAAATGAACTAAAGAATGCTTTTGATGGATTCGGCGGAATCTTTGTGGAAGTTCATTTTAATATAAAATAACTTAATTTATTCCACGCATTGTGCTACAAACTGTGACACGTGTTTCGCCTCTTTCAGAGGCATCCTCAGACAGGCTTACTTTCACAAATGCTTGCTTAAGTACGAATGATTTTAATTTCAGTAGAAGGGGTGAAAGGATCGAAAAGGGTAGAAGGAAATTTTTAGACATCGCAAACACCCATGCCTTCAAACAGAAATCGAAAATATGCTGTTTCTACTGAGTCTTGAACCCGTGAGATTCGGTACGGTAGCCCAGACCGCTGCGCCATGGTGCCCGCGTAATAATGAGTGTAAAATTTCATTTCTTGTCTATACCCATCCCAGAATCAACATCAGTATAGCACCACATGTCTGCAGATTGAAGTAATAGCGACTAGAATAAAAGTCGTTCTTTCGAAATTATAAGTATTTTTAGTTAGTAGAAATATTTAAAAATATATTTATAGTCAAAAATAGCTCACTCAAATGGTTCAATTTAAGTCTGTTACCGACCGACAGACATTCAAGACAAAGTTAAAAAAAAATGTTAAAATTTAGAAGAGATCAGTAATGCTTTTTTGAATTTACAGGGAGCCTTGAATCACATCGCATCGGATCGCCACATCCAACTGAAGGAGCAGTACCTACGTCAACCGGCCACCGTCCAGCAGCCTCCGCATCTCGAGTACGCCAAAATCGTGCACAGACAAGACATGACCAAGATGTACTGTATGCCCTGCCGTATGACACTCAACAGTATCGTCGCCGCGTTCGAACACGTCAAGTCAATACCTCACAACCCGGACACGCTTATTGAGTACATCCACAATACCGGAAACAGCGCCTACAACTGCATGGCGTGTTCGATTTCGATCAGAGGCGACGTAGCGTTAATGTCGCACGCCGCGTCACCGGAACACAGCGCTGCCAAATTTGCCAAAGCGGTGTCGAAAATGAACCTAGATACAAACGCGTCTCCGATTTCTACAGTGAACCATATGCCTAAAGGATTTGTAGTCGTAGAACAAGATGGCAGTGTTTTAAAAAACAGCGCTAATAAGAACAACGTGAACAACAAAAGTAAAACGGTGGACAACGCTGCTAGTAATAAAGACAAGAACAACAAAGAAAAGGACGTAAAGACCGCCAACGCAAAGAATAACAAAAATGTCAATCAAAAAGTTTTGGCCGAAGAGATGGTTTTCTTGAACAATAACGGAGTCGTGCACTCGGGTAACGACACGTATTTTTGCAGGCCTTGCAGCAAAGGTAAGATGAGCCGAGAGGAGGCCTTCGAGCACATCTTCTCCGTCCAACATCCGTCTATCCAGTTATTTAAATAGACGTTTGTTTGAACATGGGACCAATTAAAGCCACCTATAGTGAAAGCCATGCTATAGAGTTGAAAAATGGTACATTTTTCAGATGAGCTGTCCGGATTCATAATATTCAAAGTAATATCACATCATTATGAAACCATTTGTTTCTGTTATATTGTAGGAAATACCTATTTATATTGTAATTATATATCTTTTCAATTAAATCTTTTTCAAAAAAAGAAAAAAACATTTTCTAAGGTTTTTAAATAAAAATCTCGGAGAACAAAAGCAAACAAAGAAGGCAAATCATTTTATTAAAATTATTATTTTTTTACAATATTTCAATACAGAATATGAGGGGTATAAAAGCATAACCGCCTACAAGCACAAATGCAAATTGTTCAGTAATCGAAAAAAACGATTTAAATGTTCCCTTTACATTTTTTTGAACGATTTCGAATTATATTCACATCCTTTTAGATTTGTTTTTAGTTTGGTAATTTTATATCAAGCAATTTTAGTTTCGTTACTTCAAAAAAGACAATCATTTTTTCAATAGAGGAGGTTTTGCAGCTCAAGTTTGCAAAGTGGCGGTTTTGTCGTTGAAGGTTTGTGAATGTGGCGGATTTGCACTTCACCATGCGTGATTTATCGATTTAACCACTTCGAGACCAAAACTTCAAAATAAAGTAATAAATATGACTACAATATTTATTATTTTATATTCTTCATAAAAAAAAACAAAATTAAAAAAAGTATATTATACAAACAAAATTTTTAAAAAATATATTACCAGCAAACAAAACGGAAAAATACATCAATTTTTGAGCTTACTTAATTTGAAATGTTAAAATTTTAAAAAAAAAGTTAAAGTTATAAAAAACTATTAATTTTTCAAGGAAAAAAAATATTTATTTGCATTATAAAATAGTGCCTAAAACTAAAAACATTGAAAAAAAAAGTATCAAAACATCAGTCGTGAGAGTAAACAGAAGTAACAATTTCAAGAACAAAAAAATAATTATGTGTTCATGAAATGAGATAGTGTAACGATAATTAATTATTGTCAAATAAACAAAGTTGTAGACCAGTGATTCACAGGTTGGGGGCCGCGGAATTTCTCCGGGGGCCGCCGCAGAACATGGTTTGTATTGAGGGCCGCGGACTATTTTTTTCAGATTTCGAGGGCTGTGGAATGTAGACAACGACAAAAAAATCGTCGAGGCGATTTAACTTTTAAAAAATTCAAAATGAATGCATCTTGATATGCTTTTTCATGTTTCGAATAAAATGCATTGCGAAATTTTCTAATATCTTGCGATCCAATTTCATTACACTTAAGCTTTTTGTTGTTTTTGTGATGACAATTCCCAATTAATCGTAGTTCTGGCAATGTCTTCGCTGAGTATCTATAAAAAAAAATATTTTATTAAAAAATGATCCAGGGCTCGGCGCTTAATGTGTTAACAAATGACAGTTAAAATCAGTTTTATAAAGTGAATAATTATTACCTTTTGCGCTTTTGTATGTTCCGTTTCCACTGATCCCTGTTTACATCGCGCTTTCTTGCACTAGTTTTAGGCACAGGTGATACATTAACATCCATTTTCTATGATAAGTTTTGAATTATTTGCAAAGCGAACACAAAACGTTTGTATGGCAACGAAGCACGGCGGCAATATACGATTGGCGCTAGTATGTGTTTACTGTATCGTGATTGGTCAATTTCGAATGTGGCGCTTTTGAACTTCACTGAAGTGTAATAGAGGCGGTTATGCATTTAATCAACACTTTTGATGTCGATTTTGAATGATTTGGAGACGAATTTGCACTGGTTTGAAGTTTGTAGGGCATAGAGAGTGAGTAAAGGATCATTAATCAATCATTTTCTCAAAAACGGTCAGGTATGGATAGTGGCGGTTATGCTTTTATACCCCTCATATGAGGTTGGATAGTTCATTAAGAAAAACAATGTCATTATTGGGATTTTAATCAATTAATATTGTCGACTGATTTACTAAAAATTTAATTTTCCGAAATGACCATGGGGAGGACTTTTGGATTTCTGTCCGAGAGGAATGTCCAGTTCTTTACACGAAGGCACTGAAAATTTTGTTACAGTTTTCAACATAATATTTGTGCGAGCTTGGTTTCTCAACAATAAATAATACAAAAACTAAAAAACGTAAAGTATTCGACCTAATATTTTTGATATCTGCAAAAGCCAACAAGCTCAGGTATCACGTCAGTGGCGTATGGTGAGTGTTAGCTTTGGGTGTGCTGTGTATGAAAATAAAATAAAAACTAAACAAAACAATAAGGTGTATTAAAAAAAAAGGTCGACTAACTGAATCACTATCAGTTTTCGTCGAAAAACTTGTGGCAAAATACCTCCATTTGTAGGACATATACTCCACACTGGGAGCGGACATGGATTGAAAATGTTTTGAAAACTATTTGTAATTTTATAAGGGCAAAATAAAATAAAGAAGTAAAAATATTGGACCTCCTGTGTGGTCGAGTGGTCAACGTTGTTGGCTTCGGCTACGGAGGGCCCGGGTTCAAATCCCGGTACGGACAGTTTTATAAATTTATTTTTCAATCGATTTATGAATTTCAGTTCAAAAGCATGGATGTATGTGATGTCTTGAATTCCCTCCTCTCACCCATCCTATCCTATGAACGGGGCGTATCGAGAGCGATTAGTTTACCACCAATCCTGTCTTAGCCCTATCCTTCTATCCCTACTCTCCTTGGAAAAAGAGAGGTTGAGCAACTGAGTAACAAGCAGTTCTCGTAGAAACACTTCTGTTGAGATAAACTCCATTAGGAGTCCATATGCTTCACATTGGGAGCGGACATGGTTTAAAAAAATATTAGTTATAAATTATATCACGCCAAAATATCAATGAAAAATGACCTGTTAGAATAATCTAATACAAGAGTAAAGATGTGAAATTTTCGAAAGAACGCCCGAGAAAGAGGAGTTGTCAAGAAAGAGGACGACTTCGGAACTTAAAGTTGCGTACAAATATATTCGCTTCAAGCTACGCGTACCTAGACTGCGTGTTTGTATGCAGTCGTATGGGAAGGCGGGTCGTGCGCTTGGGACAACGCTCGCCTTTTCAAATACAGTATACTACCGCGCAACAAATAAACTTTAAACATATTACTTTATGTTCTAGATTTTGCGGGAGTATGCACACCTGAATATACGTTCCTGTATCACATTGATTGATTTTTGATTGATCATATAAATTCCATTTTGTTAAGCAGGGACGTCATTTTGGGTGGACAAAGGGGGGAAAATAACCCCCCCCCTATTAGATTTGCCACCCAAAGAGCCCCTTCAAATATTTTTAATAAAACGCGTATAAATATAAAATTGTTTCTAGGAAAAAATTATCTAACTAAATGTATTTTCAATATTAAACATTTTTTATATAATTTAACTTCAAAAGAAAATATGTAAAAAAATGTATCTAACTATTATTTTTTTTAAATATGTAATGAAAATTATGTACACATATTTTTTTCGACTTCTTAATTCTGGTGCACCGCCACTTTTCCCTATGATCAAAAGTGCACCGTGACTTCGAAAAGTTTAAGAAACACTGGATTAAATCATCATTTACTTGGTATATTGCCATTATTATATGATAAGATGCAGCATTTATTTCATAATATCACAATAGGCGTCAAAATCTCATTGTAATGTATTGTTTATGTAATTTATAATTAATATTCTATATAACTGATATTTAATAGAGGGAAGTTAAATTTTATTTGTTTTGACCACCATCGCATTTCTTGCCATTCGCTATATTACTTACAATCATTATTTAATTTGCATATATGAACCTTCCGATGTAAATTGTAAATTAATAACACCAACGAATCACAGAATACCCATACGAGAAATCTTTCAAACATACATGTTATATTTAACGAAAAATAAGCTCATAAATTGGAATTTAGAGTTGATCTACGTATAACCGCAATTTGTACAATTTGTACAATTTGTTTGTAAAGGCTGAGATTTCACGGCCCGCTCATAATTTGCTGATTTTCCACAGCACTGCTTGGAACTTAAGACTGCTATGATAGAACACAACAGTAATCCTACATATTGAAAGACGAGGTTGAAGGATAAAGGTTCTCTGATTTGATCTGCAGCACCTGTTTGAAACACTTTCATCTTCCCTCGATGTCTGCACACCTTTTTTTTTACGAGAATTGATAGGAACCTTAAGGAAGAGTTTTTCAGAGAAAGAACTATTAGGGTAGGACAGTGGTCGGCAAACTCATTAGTCAGCTGAGTCAAATATCAACTATAACAGAGTTTCCCAAACTATGTTCCTCGGAACCTGAATAAGTGTTACGCCAACACCTACGCAATTTGAAAATACCTCTTGCAATATTTATCGTTAAGTAATAAAGATGATTCATGAGTTCAGAATCCATTTTCTGTGACCGCTTAACCAGTAGGCTTAAGCGCAAGTGATTAAAAAATGTAATCGATTTAATCAGTGTTACTGATTTGAAACAGAAAACAAGGATTAGTCACAAATTGATTTCTAGATGAGTTTGTCAGAAGAGTCCTCCAATAACATATTTGTTTGCATTTGAACTATTAGGAATTACCCAACCTCAAAAAGAACCAAGTGTTCCATTAAAAATTACAGATTTTCGAAATGTTCCAATACAGAAAAAGTTTGGGAAACCCTGAACGACTATGCTGGCTTTTCTTAAAAGGTTTGATTGAGCTACGTTCACTGAGATGCCCACTTCCAACTCCTAAGTTTTAAGACCGAAATTTATCTTCTGCACGTGGGACTAGAAGTTTCAATCGCAATGTATTTTATATTTTGTGGAAGAGCCACACTCAAGGCGCCGAAGAGCCGCAGTTTGCCGACCACTGGGCTAGGAGAAGACAAGAAATTAGCTTTGCCCTGTTCTTAGTATTCAAATGGTTAAATTGATACATATCGACTTTGGAAAGGAAAAAGGACGTAACCCACAGTTTTTTCAAAACAGCTTTTTTTCGATAATCACAATGTATCAAACATGATACATTTTCTATTAAAAGGATGCAAGCTGCAAATGCCAAGTTAGTATCTAAATTTAGTTTTTTAGTTTGAAAAAGATGACCTTGTAAAAAATTAGAACCTAGAAAAAAGACTAAAATAAAGGTTTTTCCTTGTCAAATTCGTGAATTAATATTAGATTATGTCAATTAAACACCAGTTTAGAAGTCTCCGTGCACTTGTGTATAATTCATTATTTGATATGTGTGGGTTACGTCCTTTTCCCTTTCCACAGTCGATATGATAAGCTGAGTCAGTCTTGATCGAAAATAAATAATGTGGAGATGGTACATTTTTTTTATTCATTAACCTTTTCAGTACCACGATGTATTAAGCCACATATGGGCAAGCACCGGCCCGCCGAGCTATTTTGTCCGGCCCTGATTCATCTCGGTGAAGTTCCAGGGAGGGATTAAATAATGGAGATGACACGTTCATTGTATAAATAAAAAAAATATATTACAAGTAGCAACGTGTTTTATTTAATTTAATATTACTTTATTATGTTAAATAATTTGGTCCGGCCCTTGACTCATGTTTTTAATAATTTTTGAAGAGTTTTAAAAAAAAATAGGACCAAATTTATGAATATTAAAAGTTTACTTATAAAATGATATACATATTTTATAGTTTAATATTTTCAAGTTACATTTGTGGTCTTCAGTGGCCTTACGGTATTCACGCCGTTCCTTTGTAGCAGTCACCAGTGGCCTTACGGTACTGAAGCGGTTAATATATGTAATGTGTGGTCGAGTGGTTAACGTTGTTGGCTTCGGCTACAGAAGGCCCGGGTTCAAATCCCGGTACGGACAGTTTTATAAATTGATTTTTCAATCGATTTATGAATTTCTGTTCAAAGGCATGGATGTATGTGATGTCTTGAATTCCCCCCTCTCACCCATCATATCCTATGAATGGGGCGTATCGAGAGCGATTAGCTTACCACTAATCCTGTCCTAGCCCTATCCTTCTATCCCTACTCTCTTTGGAAAAAGAGAGGTTGAGCAACTGAGTAACAAGCAGTTCTCGTAGAAACACTTCTGTTGAGATAAACTCCATTAGGAGTCCATATGCTCCACATTGGGAGCGGACATGGTTTAAATGTTATTCTACCAAGAATTGTCAGCGTACATGGAAGAGATTACAAGTCTTAATTATTATCTACTTGAACACAGTATCCATTTATTTTTGTTTAATAAAAACAATTGTCATTAAATCGAATTATATGTTTCTTTTTTTAATATATAGAATAGCCAAGTTGCACAGCATTCGATTTGGTTGACGCTCCAAAGATAGCAATAAAAAATCTATCTATATATTAATAGCCGATAATGTCCGTTTGTTTGAGTGAGTGGGTGAGTGTTTGTTTGAGTGAGAGTCCTCATTTCACACCTTCCAGTCTCCACTTTTTTATTCATACTAAATTTATATATTAAAAGTCGATAAAATAATCACTCGCTTTTCACTTTTCACAAATGTGTGCGTACTGATGATGTCCTCGAGACATCTTCTTCTTCTACGAAATGTATTTTGTTTGCGTACATTTTCAAATTAATAGATAATGAAATGAAATAAAATAAAATAAAATAAAATAAATGAAATTAAAATAAAATAAATTAAAATAAAATAAATAAAATAAATAAATAAAATAAATAAAATAAATAAAATAAATAAAATAAATAAATAAATAAATTAAAATAAATTAAATTAAAATAAAATAAAATAAAATAAAGTAAAGTAAAATAAAATAAAATAACATAAAATAAATTAAAATAAAATAAAATTAAGCTAAATAAAATTAAACACAATGCAACAAAAATCTCACGTTGCTGGGCAACGGCCTTACAGCTAGCCTTTATATTAATAGCCGATAATGTTGGCTTGGTTGGAGTGTTTGTAGGTCCGGGATTTCGCCTATTTTTTTCATTTTCCGATTTTCATTAATATCCATGTTGACGTCTAGAAACATGGTTAAAATTAAATACTGCAGGGCTGTCGATATATGTCCCGGGGTCTTCTTCCACTTCTCCGAAATAATTTGTTTGCATACTTGAAACATTTGAATTATTCTAAAAAAATGTAAAATAATAATACTGCAGGGTTGTCGGTATTGGGTATAGCAGCTCAGCAGGGCAGCTCAATTATGATTTTTATGAACATATTTTGTTTTTCAATCCCGGTGTATTTTAGTTCTTTTAGAGAATTGGGTGTATTCCTAAAAAATCCATTTAGAGAATTATTTACCACTTTTAGGGTGTTCACTGTCAATACTTGGTGGAAAAGCATTATATTAATTAAAACACAATAATCCTTTGTACTTCATTCCTCTTTATTTAATATGTCAGGACCGGTTTCGCTCATTGCGAGCATTGTCAACTGATAAGAAATATAATTTAAAAATAGCATTGTTAAATTATATTTCTTATCAGTTGACAATGCTCGCAATGAGCGAAACCGGTCCTGACATATTAAATAAAGTGGAATGAAGTACAAAGGATTATTGTGTTTTTATTAATTGAATTATTTACGTTTAGATTTTCTGGATTATTCCACAAATAGGTTTGCAATTTGTTTTCACGCCAGTAAATTTTCTATTTAAAAATTCAACAAATATCCCTAACCCCCGTTGAGGCCAACGGGTAAGCCCCTTCCCCGCTAGTTTTTTTAAATAGCGGCAACACCAAGTCTAAAATAATATCTATGCATTAAGTTTTCAAAACAAAAACGGCCGATGGTTGCAACGCAAGTGTGCTCGGAGTTTCGCCTAACATTTAACTTTATCACATAGTTGGATATTTGACCGTAAAATGGTCCCAGTCCTTCAATAAACGATACGTTTAAAAGCGACGCCATTTATCTGGGCATTGCATCATTATTTAGTGCCCGAATATCTTCCAGTTACGAACTTCAAAAGACGATCCCAGCTGACAGCAGTAAGTAGAAACATGCAAATTAAATATTTACCGAACCCAACGCAAATTGGGTTCATCGATTTTTGCTCAAATGCGATTCTATTGTGTTTTTGGTATATATGCATTCAGCGTGTCATGGATTATTTCTGCGAAAAACTGAGCTTGAAACAACGCTACGATATGTTCACTATTACGTCGCCATGCTTCGAAAATTTGCGGCCGCGCAGCAATTGGGAAGCCCCCGCGCAATCATTCCGGGTTGGTGCGCACTAGGGAATCTAATCCCGCGATCCCGTTCAATTTTCTGATCCCGAAATCCCGGGATTGAGATGGCCGCGATCCCGGGATTGAGAAATTTTGAGGAAATTCCTAAAATCTACACGAAATTGCCAAATTCAAGATTTCAAATTCCTTGGCGAGCTAAAAAAAAAAAAAACGAGTTTCTGTGAGATTCTGGGAAAAGTATACCAAATCAGAGATTTGAAATTCCTCGGTGAGCTAAAAAAAAAAATGAGTTTCCGTGAGATTCCGGGAAAAAGTATAGCGAATTGAGGATTTAAAATTCCTCGGTGAGAAAATCTCAATCCTGGGATCCCGGTATTCAAAATAAATCAATCCCGGGATTGGATACCCTAGTGCGCACTGCAAGACAGTTTTTCAATTAATATTTGATCGGTGCGCGCACTCTTTGAAATTTCCGTATAGCTAACCTCTTGTCTTAGAGGGAGCATTGGTGACAACCCTGAACAAACAATTGTTGGTTAATGCCAAGTTTTCATTCGGTTTACATAATATTGACTAAAAATAAATAAGTTAAATCATGTTTTATACAATTTCTAATGATTCTAAAACTGCTTGGGTGGTGTACAACATTGAATAATCGCGATGGCAGGTGTGTTGTTAATTAGAATCTAGATCAGTAGTGGGGACCTATGGCTTCCTCTCTCCCTTTTTAAAACGACACCACTGACTAGTCGGTGCTTCCCAACCTTTTTCATGCCACGAACCCCTAAATCTGAAAACAATAATCTGCGGACCCCCAAAAGAAAAATCCATACTTTATCACAAAGAAAGTTGAAAGAACGAACATTTTCGCGGACCCACCCCAGGTTAGGAAGCACTGGACTAAGTGACACATCTTCAAAACGGTTCACCATCTAGAACAGCCATACTCAACCTGCGGCCCAATCAGCTCTTATGTACGGCCCAAAATAATTATATAGTCACCAAATATTTTTAAAAGATAGTTCACATTAATTTTTAAGTAAACGATTTAATATATTGAATACATTGGTATTTTTGTGCACTTTTTACGTATTGTTCATTGTATTTTTTTACCATGAAAAATACATGAATACATATCGACTATGGAAAAGAAAAAGGACGTAACCCTCAGTTTCCAATTTAACAGGTTTTTTTCGATAATCACGGCGGGAAAGGTATTTCTACCTTTTGCGCTGGATCCGCTTTAAAGCTGGATTAGGTATATCTACTCGACTATTTCATATGATTATTGAGGACATTTCCAGCTTACACACACATCAACAATAATAATCCTTCGTTTCCTTTACGTACCAAAACTTCATATTATATCGACTGTGGAAAGGAAAAAGGACGTAACCCTCAATTTCCAATTTAGCAGGTTTTTTTTGATAATCACTATGTATCAAACTTGATACACGTTCTATCAAAAGGATGCAAGCTAAAAATGCCGAATTAGTATCTAAATTTAGCTTTTAACTTTCAAAAAGTTGGCCTTGTAAAAAATTTAAGCCATGAAAAAAGACTGAAATAAAGGTTTTTCCTAAACAATTTCTTTAATTAATATTAGTAAATTATGTAAATTAAACACCACTTTAGAAGTCTCCGTGCACTCATCGAAACACGTTTTTAGCGCCTCCTGTAAAATTTGATATGTGTGGGTTACGTCCTTTTTCCTTTCCACAGTCGATATGTATATATTTACATAAAATAAAATAGTTTTATTTTGACATCATAATACATACATATATGTGCAGTATGGCATGTGCTATATTTACAGTTTACTATAAATATGTTGCGGCCCACGTAGACAAGCAAAAATCAGAATGCGGCTTGGAAGAAAAAAAGGTTCAGTATGGCTGATCTAGATCCTAGTAATTTGAGAATTGCCTGTCAAGTCCGCTACCAACATGAAGCATGTAGACTTGTTTCGTTTAACTTCTCTTGGAACATTTTATCTTTGTTTGTTATCCCTGGTCACTCTTTCTAGGTGCTGTCTAAGCACATTACACAAAATATTATTCTTGTTAAGAAAAAATAATACTAATCATCGCTAGAAATGTCTGACATGTATAATATGTTAGTATCTAATGAAGCATTTTGTTTGTTGTTACTCGAGTTGTTAATTTTTCATTATTAGTAAATCCAGTTCTATGATTTTTGTTGAAGAAGTTCCTGTCCACGATTTCAAAGAAACCAAAAGACAATTTGCAACCCTCGGCTTCATCGGCTGTCCGTCAGCCTTCTGTGCAGCCAGTCTGGTAGAGAAATCATCCCGATCCTCTGTAGAAACCGCCTTTGAAGTTTTGCCGTCTCCAGAAGTAATTTCAGAGAATATTGTCAACGTCAACGACGGCCTCGCAAAGAGTGACGTCAACTCAGTTTCGAAGCAGGTGCTAATGGGCACCGCTATGGAATCCTCTCAGGAGAATTCTGCCGATAAAGAACTGTCGGATAACGTGATTGATGCTGAATGTACTGTTGTTTCTGTCTGCGATGACAGTCCTGTCAAAGCTATGGCATGTTCGCTTAGCGCCTCGAGCACAAACACGCCCTCGAAAATGCTGAATTTCAATATTGATTCTCTGCTAAATGAAGTCAAAGAATTAATGTTAGATCCGCAGAGCGACACGATACAAGACAACGCCGTCACCGCGGGAGTTTCAGTAAGTGATACAGTCGTTTTGGAAGTAGCAGACAACGCTTTGCCAGCGACATCAGATAAAAAAATCTGGCGGCAGGGTATGTCAGACAGCGACAAAAACTCTACGAAGACGGTGTTCATCCGCAAGAGTTTGAATCCGACATACGACAGCTGTGCGAAGGAGACGACCTCGTATGAATCGGCGTCCAAAAAACTGATGAGAGAAATCAAATACTTTGCTAAAATTCTTGACAAAGTTCAGGCGGACATGGCCGAGAATGAATACCGCGCCGATGAGGGCGTAGTGCGCGGGTCTCTAAATCAGCGTTTGTCCGAGTTGATAGCTAAAATGAATTCATTTTCGTTCGACGCTTTGGAAGGCGATATCAGAACAGCGTCTGTAATACCGAGTGTGCCTGAAAAAGTGTCCGACGCGTCTGTTGAATATGTTTTTCCATCGGAAAGGAAAACTAATAATTCGGAGAGTAATGCTAGCGGAACAATCGGAAGTCGTGTTAATAAATGCGTCGACTGTGATGGACACTTTGCGGTAAACCGCACGGAAACGGTGGAAAGCGTCATGCTGACACACATGCAGAGCCAGTTTCATAGATCAGTAGTTGGCAATCCAGTTTCCGATAGCAATACGACAATAGAAAAAACAGTTCCTGTTGAAAAGACGAAAAAGGTTAAAAAAGACGTGGTGTCAGCGAAATCCTTGATGATAAACAGGATGATGACGTGTCTGATCGACGACAGTCTGTTGAACTGCATCGTTTGCGGAGTGGTGTGCGAAGCGAGGGATCCGAAGCCTCACATAGAGCTTGAAGACCACGTTGACCGCCTCGTCGCCTACAATCTTAGGGAGCAACGGGAGCTGATGTTAAATAATCTGGACGCGTTCACCAGGTTCAAGCTGACCAATCTCCATTACGTCGTTAATAAAATATTTGTCGACCCGATTAGAAAATTTGCATACTGCGGCGTGTGCAGGAAGGAGGTGCCGGCTTGTCAGAAAATCATTGAAGGTTAGTGACGAGATGCTTTACCAATGGTGATCCGCCTATCTTATTTAAAATTTTATTAACTAACGTTTCCTTTTTATCAATAAATTATCCTGTCATTGTTTACTAGTTAGAGTATAAAAATCAGATTCTTAAACCCCGCTATGTTATGACTGATGATGCTTCTCATCGAGGCAAAATGCGTGTCGCATTTTGTAGCACGACAGGTGAAATAACAAAGTTATCAAATTTAATTTTATATCAAAAATGAAAGTGATCGGCAAAATATAATATCACTGCCAAATTCATAAATCATTTCGAATATTAGATACCCCCCTTAGTAAGTGTTCAGGTCTTCTTAAATTTGGGAAATATTTTTAAATTACTATTTTTTGTAAAATTTACAGATCACGTAGATTCGCCGAATCATATCAAACTACAAGTCGGTGCTCTGGACGTATGCTGACGTGCTGGCCGATTTCTTCGTCAAGTCTTCTGTGCAGCAGCAGCAGCAACAGCCGCAGCCTTCTAACAGAATGGACAGCGTTGAAGACCCCGAGTCTTTTGACAATTCTAAAAAATACTAAATTAAGATGTGTGCCACGCCTTTTCAGTAGGTCGTGAGTGAATATTTATTTCTATCGCTTTCGTTTCTAATCGAATTTCGATCTTTCACAATAAAATGAAACTCATTCTTGCGTGATTTCGCTGCTCGTTAAAATAAACCAACATTCATACAGTGTTAAGTAATTCTGATATCTTATTGCAATTGTACGACCTGATATGATGCGTTAGTGTTGCTTTATTTTTGATTTTTCGACGGCATTGCGGTGACCAGTGACAGCTCGCGGCTAAAATATTAGATTAAAAAAAAAATTACATTTCGCTCATAATTTATTTAGAATATCAAAAAGTGCACAAGATACAAAGTAGTAAAGTACGTTGAATCAAAGACATAAGACAAAGCTGCTATACTTCACTGAAACGACAAAACAACCCGCCCTGCACCTTGTGGTGGTATTCTAATAGCAAACTGGAGCGCACGCTACTGCGCCTTTAATGTCTATCGGCTGGAATTGTATAGCACCATTGCTCCTCTGATACATTACTGAATATTGGCGAGCGTAATGCATGCTAATGACAATGTCAATACATTTGTATTTATATTTTTCCAATTCTTGCGGCGCTGCAGCTCCGCAGCATGTATAAACAATTTGACACTGTCTACGACTATCTTAAGACATGTCTTTCCCATGCAGTATAACCCCCAATTATACTACACCGAATTACGCGCTGGCTTGAAATATTCGTAAATCCCCCAATTAGACGGTCACATGCCATTGTCGTTACTACGAGACGTTCGCTGTGCCGCGCATACAGTCGAATGTTGGCTAGCGTCTGTGTATTCAACACGTGCCAGGCTATGCACGTTGAGCGGGCGACTGTCTATGTGTAGGATTTTGGCGCGCTTTGCATTTTATCACTTGGTAACTAAATATTTCGTTAGTATTTTTTTTTTTTGGTAAAACTAAGGAAAATCTTTGTTTTTTGCAGAAAAAACCAAATCCCTAATTTTGTATGAGATTCACACCCCCAATTACACGGTCCCGACTATAGTGTAAATGGGGGTTTTACTGTATATGGTGAGAGCGTCTCGAGAGCTGTTAACTACATTACTTTGTATCGAATATTGTTAAATGTGTTCTTGTCTGATTGTCTTTTTGAAAGTAAATAATCAGATATATTATATATTTAAGAGCATTATTCTTAAGTCCCGCCATGGTCGTGGCAAATGGCTTTCATTGGTGTCACGGCATGCGTCAAACCCGAGTTTATAGAGAACCGACTAGACTATTTTTTAATTTATTATTACACTACCATCACGTCATTTGAATTATTTAGCCTAGTGAACAAAACAAAATGGCCGTAAGGTGGACAACACAGCGCGACTCCAGACAGCACAGATTTTGTATTACATACAGAAGCACAGAGCCGCGTGCAACATCTGCGCTGCAGTCTGTTGTGAACCCAGCTCAGGTTCCTGCTTGATTCCTACAAGCTTAAAAATGACAGAACCTTATTGAATTTGTGCAAACTGAATCTTGTTTAAACAGTGCTACTAACAACTCGGTTGTGCCGAGATGATAAATCAGCGGCTCTCAAACTTTTATAAATTTGCAAAAAAAGTGCTTTCTTTTATATTGTGTATCGGCTTAATTAAGTTAATCAAAAAAAATCTTTACCTTAAAACCAATTTTTTTATATTTAGTAATTATTTTTATTGATAATATTGAATAAATATATAAAACCTAGAGAGTCTTTTATTCTGTCATGTTTATAGCACGGCTGTGAAGTCAGTTGATTTTTCCAGAGTCGGAGTCGGAAAAATATAATTTAAATATTTTAAAAAATAATCATGATTGAAAAAAAGAGTACATACTGTTAATTCCGTACTAGAAATTGTTATAAGAGACGTTGCGTACGCCTGGGGTACTAACCCCGCGGGTACCATGGCGCCCACCGACCGATTCCGATGCGCCCTCGGAACTATTTTGAGATTTTCAAATTCCTCTGAGCTAAAAAAAAAAACGAGTTTCGGAAATATCTTGGGCAAATCGTAAATTCCTGGCTTTTGAGATTTTGGAAAAATGTGGTGCTCGCCGCCCTGCAAATATTTTAGATTGCGCTCTAAGGTCCAAAAAGGTTGGTAGCCCCTGCTCTAGACAGCTTTCTAGCAAAAATATAATTAATTATTTGTCATAAATAATAAACTAGTCATTTTTTGACGTGAATACGTTTTTAAAATTGCTTCTATAGGGAGGCGATTCAAAAAACAAATGATAACAAAATCGGGGGATACAGTTTGGTGTTGCAGCTTCATATCTATCATCGCTATCCAAAAATTAATTGCACCACTGGAAAGCTACAGAATCAAAGAATTTATTGGGCTATGTAAGGACTGTGATACATTGCGCGGGCTGGATGGGGAAGCGCCGCCATTTTGCTGCGTATCGAGATTTCTATTTACTATAACTTTTGACTCAAAGAAGTTACGATGTTCGTTTAAGTTTCAATCGTTAGCTCTCGACAAAATCTATCGATTATAGATAAAACATTAGTGCAGGGTCGGGGAACCTTTTCTTAACTAAAGGCCGCATTCATTGTTCTGATTTGACATAAGGCCACAGCAAACATTAACTAGGGAATCTTTGGCCGGAAACAGGAATTTACGGTCAGATTATGTCAGGAATTAACGAATTTGCATACAATTACAGAATTGGCCAGAAGGCCGCACCAGAGTAGTCAAAAAGCCTCAGGTTCCCTACGTCTGCATTATTGTAATATTGTGACTGTGACTATAATTAGGTGTTAAAAAAAAACATATATAATGTCGGCCTCAAAAAGCCAAGTCGAAATACAGATATCGTATACGGTTGGAAAGGGCTTCTCAAGAGCAATCGATTGGTACCATTAAAACACCATATGACCGAGTCAAGCAGTGTCGACAACGTAAAAATGGGTCGTACTATCACCTATTACGAGACGTATTCACGTACAACACACGGCCGTGTCCATGACTTAGCCACACCCCATTTTTGTTACACATTGTTATTTGTCGCCCTGTATCGTTTTATATTGCATCATTTGATAGTGTTGTGTTGAGCAAAATCGGTTTTTTATATAAAATAAATAACGTGGAGATAGTGCAATTTTTTTTTTATTCTTTAATATATATAATGTTTTTCTACCATTAATTGTCAGTGAACTTGGAAGAGATTACAAGTCTTAATTATTATCTACTTTAACACAGTATCCATTTATTTTTGTTTAATAAAAGTCGAGTTCAGCGGTCCATTTGTTGGCGCTCCAAAGATAGCAATACAAAAAAAAAACTATTTTTTTTAAATAGCGGCAACACCATTCATTCAATACAAAAAAGCCGATGGTTGCAACGCAAGTGTGCTCGGAGTTTCGCCTAACTTTTAACTTTATCACATTGTCGGAAATGTGGCCGTAAAATGGTCTCAGTCCTTCAATAAACGATACGATTAAAAGCGACGCCATTTATCCGGGCATTGCATAATTATTAAGTGCCTGCATATCTTCCAGTTACGAACTTCAAACGACGATCCCAGCTGACAGCGGTAAGTACGTGCAGACGAAATATTTACCGAACCAAACGCAAGGTCGGGTTCGTTGATATTTACTCAATTGCGTTTCTATTGTGTTTTTTATGAATGTGTTATTATTGTTTTTATCAGCGCGAGTGCATACTGTCGCTAATTATCAAGTTTTACAAGCAAATTTGACAACTTTATATGATGCAACGTTAAACTGCCTAAAACCTTTGTCTACTACAAAACTCGTTTTAAACACCCGTTATCGAACGAAACCGCTATCTAAACCAAACAAAAATGATTCATAAATACTTGTTTTGCTTGTTTTCGTCATGTCTTATTACCTGAACTGTTCATTTTATTTTTACGGATAAAAAGATCGTAGCTTTAAAAATCGGTATTGAACACGTGACAATGATTCAAACTTTTGTGAAATCATCTTTGTTCCAATTTCGAACTTCCGAAAATATTGTTTTTATTTTTTTTCATTTGAAGGCTATCTCGTGCACGTTTTTTTTCATACAAATATAAAGAAATAAATAAATTATCGATTTTGACATTAGATAAAGTACGTAATATTCTCGATCGTTCTTTCGAACACACGCTTTTTGGTTTGACCTGTTTAATAAACGTAATGTAATAATAAATAATACGCCATTAAATCAGGTTTTTCGGTATACTTTGGTTATTTTTACTATTATACTAAACTAAATTATATAAAACATTTTTTCTTTGTTATGGGTTAATCCGTAGAAAATATTACCAATTATTTCAAGTGACAAATATTTTTTTTTAATAAATAAAAACGTATAGCAGCTTAACGACCGCACGTTTTTTTTTATAAAATTTCACCTGGCAAAATGAAATTTTGCGAACAATTCACTATAATTTGTAAACAAATTGAGATATCTTTACAAAATTTAATTTTCTTAGCTTCCAGATACTTCGCCTATACGCATACATATATGAGTCCGCCGGCCAGCAACCTTTGTTTTTCAAAGACTCAAATACGCGTCCGCGGTCGTTAAGCTGTTAAAAGATACAGAAGTCGTAAAAAAAAATCTTTTGCAAATTATTGTTATTGTTGCAGATGAATAAAAGAATTTTGTACAAAAGGTTAATATTTGTAAACAAATCGTCAGCCATAAAATTCCATTTCGGCTCTTACCTTCAGGGATTGTAGTCTTGTACAGGGGCGGGGGAACCTTTTCATTTCTAAAGGCCACGTTCATTTATCCGATTCAACATAAGTGACATTTGTGATGATATGCACTGTATCGCATTTGAGTATCTTCAACTTTGTATTAAGATGCAAGTTATCGTCAATCTCTGCCAATGTTTATGACGTCAAATATCTAGATACAGGCAGACATTTTGAATCATTTTTTTTAAACCCATGACCGCTTCCAATGTGAAGCATATGGTCTCATAATGGAGGTATGTCAACAGAATTTTTCTACGAGAACTGTTTGTAACTCAGTTTCTCAACGTCTCTTTTTTTTCAAAGAGAGTAGGGTTAGGACAGGACTAGTGGTAAGCTAATCGCTCTCGCTGCACTCCTTTATTTTTGGATTTTTAGACATCACACACATCCATGCCGTCGGACAGAAATCAATTGAAATAATGACGTTTGACTAGGATTCGAACCCGTGAAGTCTGGCATGGAAGCCAACGGCGTTGGCCCCTGCGCAATGGACCGGACACATTTTTTTTATAAATATTTTTACTATGATCAATCTTGTTGGCTTCAATTGCGGAGGGCACGGGCTTGAATCCCAGCACGAACATTTTTTACAAATGTATTTTCAATTGATTTCAAGATTCTTGCCCAAAGGCATGTGATGTATTGAATTCCTTCTAACCCATTCTATCATAAAACTGTCCATAGCGAGAGCGATTAGCTAACCACTAGTCCAGTCCTAGCCCTAACCTATCCGTACACTCTTTGAAAAAAAAAGAGCTTGAGAAACTAAATAACAAGCAGATCTCGTAGAAATATTTATGTTGATATAAATTCCATTAGGAGGTTGTATGCTCAACATTGGGAGCGGACACGGACAAAAAAAATTGACATCACAATTAAATTAAATTGTAAACATCTAAATTTGCTATGACCTTACCGGGAATCGAACCCAGACCCGCGTGGTCGGAAGAGCAAGCTCTAACCAACTACACCACAGCGGGCGACAAGAAGCTATCTCCGTAAAGAATAAGTTTGCACATTTGTTTTCTTCAATTCCATTTGCATGTTAAAGTGCGTTTGTATTGTTATCAATGTTCATAGCAAAACGGAACTGAGATAAAAATATTTTTTTTTACCGTGGCAATACTATTGATTGTTCCGGATAAGGTTCAACGACCTTTTAATACGAAGAGCATGAGAAACTACAGATAACCCCCATTATATTTAATATACAGCAATTCCTTGTTTACGCATCTTACTTCCTCCTCCTACCCACCACTGTCTTACTTAAATATAAATATTAATTTGTATTGCATTTATGATATACCAATCGTAAAAATCAAATACAGTAATCGTGTTGAGTATTAGAGACTCACTTTGACCATTTGCACGCCGACGACTCGCCGGTGAGTCAAACGCTTACTGACTCCATGCACCAATGACGCGCCGGCGAACATCAATGGTACGGATATATATTATTACAACACAATTTTAAATAATCGTGTTGAATAATTCAAAAGTGATTATTGAATATGTTGGCTTGGATTTTTAATGAAAACGAAGCCGTGATGGTATGGCCTATAGTCACCGCCAACGTTCCCACTAAGCCGCAGGTTCCCAACCTTTTTTCGGATGGCGGCCCCTTTTTATATATATATTTTTTTAATTAAAAAAAAAATATTTGACATTACAGTTTACGCCAATGCGTCAAATATTTTGAAGTTGAAAGATCATATGAGATATACTCGATGAGAATTTTTGAAAGTCACATGAGATTAACTCGAGGAGAATTGACTTCACAGACACCCATGTCTTAGATCTAAATTAAAATTGAAAAATCAAATTTGACATTGACCTTCCCTGGAATCGAACCCGTACCCACCTGATCGGTAGAGCAAGCTCTTACCTATTAGTCCAAAGCGGACTTTTTATAAAAGCCATGACGCCCGAGGAATTAAAAATCCTCGATTTGCTATACTTTTCCCCCGGATTGTCTCCGAAACTCCTTGTGTTGTCCAAAATCGAAAAATTCAGCGACCAACAGGTTGGGAACCCGTGCTCTAAGCAGAAGGGTTAGCTGCGGGGAAATTTCAAAGGTTGCGTGAAGACTGCGCTGACCGATCAAATATTAATTGAGCAACTTTCGAAAGTAGTGCGCGCCAACCCGGAATGAGTGCGCGGGGGCTTCTGAACTGCTGTGCGGCCACGCACGCGCCTAGCTTAAAGGGAACGTTGGTCACCGCGTGCGTATTCACTCGAATCAAACTTCAGAGAGGTGCACGGCTCCACATTGATACGAATTCAGTACAAATATTTCTCATTAACGTGCGAGCCACGCGAATTTTACTAAGCGTGTTTGGAGCAAGAATCCACTTGCACCCTCTCGATTCATAGAAACTATGACGGGGCGCATTTACAGTATTGGCGTGGAACATGTTCACTATTTTGAATATCGATTATGATTAGTATTTACATGGGACTGCAATGCCCCCTTTGCTCTTATGAAAGAACCGCCTCTGGTGTTAAGCGAGGGATGGATGTATTTGTGCTTTTTAGTAGACCGTGCTATTTCAAAATTGTAGATAAACCCAAACAGTGTTATTTTGAATATTCGGCCATAGAACATAATTTTTTCTTTTTTAATTATAGAAGCAGTGATGGAGTTTTCATTCAAGAAGTTCCTTTCCACGATTTCAAAGAAACCGGAAAACAATTTGCAACCCTCGGCTTCGTCAGCCATCCCTCAGCCTTCTGCGCAGCCGTTCTGGGAGAGAAATAATTCCCGACCCACTGTAGAAACCGCCTTTGAAGTTATGCCGTCGCCGGAAGTGATTTCAGAGAATCTCGTGAGGCAAAGTTCAGCTGTCGAAGACAGTCCCGCAATGAGTGACATCAACGCGGTTTCAAAGCAGGCGCTAATGGGCAACACTATGGAATCCTCTCAGGAGAATTCTACTGATAAAGAGCTTTCGGCTAACGTGATTGATGCTGAATGTACTGTTGTTTCTGACAGTTCTGTCTTCGATGACGGTCCCGTCAATGCGATGTCATGTTCGCTTAACATTTCGAGCAAAAACGCACCCTCGAAAATGCTGAATTTCGATATTGATTCTCTGATAAATAAAGTCAAAGAATCAATGTTAAATCCGCAAAGCGACTCTAAAAAAGCAGACACGTTACAAGACAACGCCGTCGCTGCGGGAGTTTCAGTGAGTGATACAGTCATTTCGGAATTAGCAGACAATGCTTTGCCGGCGGCGCCAGATAAAAAAATCTGGCGGCAGGGTATGTCAGACGGCGACAAAAACTCTACGAAGACGGTGTTCATCCGCAAGAGCTTGAATCCGACTTACGACAACTGTGCGAAGGAGACGACCTCGTATGAATCGGTGTCCAAAAAACTGACGAGAGAAATCGAATACTTTTTTAAAATTCTTGACAAAGTTCAGGCGGACATGGCTGAGAATGAATACCGCACCGATGAGGGCGTAGTCAAAGGTGTGCGCGGGTCTCTAAAGCAGCGTTTGTCCGAGTTGATCACTAAAGTGAATTCATTTTCATCAGACGCTTTGGAAGGCGATATCAGAACGGCGTCTGTAATACCGAGTATGCCTGAAAAAGTGTCCGACGCGTCTGTTGAATATGTTTTTCCATCGGAAAGGAAAACTAATAATTCGGAGAGTGATGCTAGCGGAACAATCGGAAGTCGTGTTAATAAATGCGTCGACTGTGATGGACACTTTGTGGTAAACCGCACGGAAACGGTGGAAAGCGTCATGCTGACACACATGCAGAGCCAGTTTCATAGATCAGTAGTTGGCAATCCAATTTCTGATAGCAATACGACAATAGAAAAAACAGTTCCTGTTGAAAAGACAAAAAAGGTTAAAAAAGACGTGGTGTCGGTGAAATCCTTGATGATAAACAGGATGACGGCGTGTCTGATCGACGACAGTCTGCTGAACTGCGCCGTTTGCGGAGTGGCGTGCGACGCGAGGGATCCGAAGCTCCACATAGAGCTCAAAGACCACGGTGACCGCCTCGTCGCATACAATCTGAGGGAGCAACGGGAGCTGATTATGAATAATCCGGACGCGTTCGCCAGTTTCAAAATGACCGATCTTCATTACGTCGTTAATAAAATATTCGTCGACCCGATAGGAAAATTTGCGTACTGCGGCGTGTGCAGGAAGGAGGTGCCGGCTCATCAGAAAAACATTGAAGGTTAGTGACAAGATGCTTAGACAATGGTGATCCGCCTATCTTATTTAAAATTTTATTCACTACATTTCCTTGTTATGAATAATTAACCTTTTATTATTTACTAGTTAGAGCAGTGGTTTCCAACCTTTATGTTACTGTGCCTCCCCATCCTGTATTTCATATAGTAATAAAGACACGACTTTTGGACTGTTCGCACCTCCCTTTGAAATAGTCCACGCCCCACCAGGGAGGCGTGCCTCCAAGGTTTGAAATTGATGAGTTAGGGTATAAAAATCAACAATCAGTTAGTGATTTCCATTACCTAATATAATTGATAAATTTGTAATTAGTACTGTCAATGTTTGTATTGTACCCCCTTCCGGTGTCCAGTAAAAATGACAAAACCCTGACTTTTAGTTTGTAATACATAACTGTCGCCCGCTGTGGTCTAGTTGTGTAGAGCTTCTTCTATCGATCAGGTGGGTCTGGGTTTGATACCCCGTAAGGTCAATGTCAAATTGGATTTATTTCAATTTGAAGATCTAAGACATGGGTGTTTGTGAAATCAATTCGCCTTGGGTTAGTCTCATGTGACTTAAAATAATAACCTTTCCACCGCGTATGACCGCTATGCATATCCTAGCAAACATGCCCTCAGCGCGCGTGACACGTATAGATGTCATGGAAATTTCAAACCCTATACAAGAGCTATCTATTGTGTTAAAAGTGTATAACTTGGTTGAAAATATTACTAAATGTATATTTTACCAAATTCAATAGATGGCATCAGTCAAAAAAGATTCAATATAGACTAAAATAATTTATTTCTGGAACACACCGTGAACATACGTCACCAATTCAAGATGGCCGCTGTTGATTCATGGCGTTTCTCGTAAGAACTGTGCGCCACGTATTTACAAAATATGCATATATTATTATATTATTTGGGATAATGTAAATAAGCGATCGAGTGCGGGTGAAATTGAAATTATTCCGAGAATTTAATATTATAAGCATGGTATGGTGGTGGCGCAGTGTTCTCGGTCGCGCGTGGATGTATTTTGCAATATGGCGACTTCACGCCGCAATTCTACGAAGAATGATTATTGTTGAATTAAACCGAAAATACAAGAAATATATTGTATTTTAATATTGAAAAAGTTGCTTTTGATAATTAACATATTTGATTAGTTAAAAAAATATTACAGTGCTTGTTCGCTAAATTTGGTGACACGGGCAAAGGGTAAAACCCTGCTATGTTTTGTCTGATGATACTTCTCAACGAGGCGAAACACGTGTCACATTTTGTAACAACACAAGTGGAGTAACAATGTTATCAAAGTTATGAAAGTGATCGTCAAAATATAATATCCCTGCCAAATACATAAATCATTTCGAATATTAGATACCTCCCTTAAAAAGTGTTCATGGCTTAATAAATTTGAAATATATTTTTAAATTATTATTTGTTATATTATTTCGCAGGTCATGTAGATTCGCCGAATCATAACAAACTACTGGTCGCTGCTCTAGACGTGGCCCCCAACCAAGAGAAGAAGCATGAGGACGTGCTGGGCGATTTCATCGCCAAGTCTTCTGTGCAGCAACAGCCTTCCATCAGAATGGACAGCGTCGGAGTCCCAGAAGAGAGTTCCCTTCTAAGGTTAGCACAAAATCCTTGACGCGAGAGAGGTAAAAAAAATATCTTCCACATTTTTAGATATTCTGGGTTTTCTTCGGGGAAAAGTAAGGTTCGAAAAATCCGTAATTTCCCAGGTTTTTAAAAATCGGCCAGCGAGCAAAAATTTTTAAGTTATTATTTCGGAATCTTTCAACTTCTCACTTTTCTCCAAGGTCATCAATCGCGAGATCTCAAAATAGTCGTGTCCTGAGTCCTGAAAAACTAATGGGTACGGGGGTCACGGGTCATGGACTCAAAAGGGTTGAGAAACACTGCTTTAAACAAACAAACAATTTTCATTAGTGGAATAACCCTTAACTCAACATTGAAAAGCAATTCACATGCACCGATTTCTGGGATCAAATACTCGAAATGTATTAACACACCGTCGAGAAGTGCCGACCTAACCGACTGATTTCTAATACTTCAACAGGTACGTGCGTAAGAATCACGGCTTCCGTCACGTGAACGGCATGTACGCTTGCCTCATATGCAACGTGAAACGCATGTCGACCGTCAAGAAGATCAACAGCCACTTCTCCGGCAAGCAACATTTGGAGATATCAAACAAGATGGAGGAGTGGTCGGAGGTCTCCTTCGACAAGAAGGCGAAGCTGCTGGACAACTTTGTCTCCGCTACGTACGATGTTCAGCCGATAATGTACGAGTGCCTCATCTGCGGTGGCTTTGGGCCAACTTCTCAGCTGGAGGTATTTGGTCTAAAACTATTGCCATTCTCAGTTGTATTCACGTCAATCATTGATTTTTGGCAGCCACATTAATTTCATTATTCGTTTCAAATGAACTAAAGGATTTTGTAAAATGATTGATATTTGTCGACTTGATGGCTGCCACGGACGAGATATCTCATCAAGTTTCTTGTGCTCAACACGCCAGAGACGAGCTACCTCGTCAATAACTAATTGAATTAATAATTGCCAATTATAGCAGGCGTGCTAGGTACCAACATACTTTTTCTACAGCAGCCAAAAGGTTAACAAATCAGTAACCACGTATACATTTTTATCCATGTCCGCTTCCTATGTGGAGTATTTTTTTTTTTTTTAACCATGTCCGCTCCCAATGTGGAGCATATGGACTCCTAATGGAGTTTATCTCAACAGAAGTTTTTCTACGAGAACTGCTTGTTACTCAGTTGCTCAACCTCTCTTTTTCCAAAGAGAGTAAGGATAGAAGGATAAGGCTAGGACAGGATTAGTGGTAAGCTAATCGCTGTCGATACGCCCCGTTCATAGGATAAGAAAGGTGAGAGGGGGGAATTCAAGACATCATATACATCCATGCCTTTGAACATAAATTCATAAATCGATTGAAAAATCAATTTATAAAACTGTCCGTACCGGGATTTGAACCCGGGCCCTCTGTAGCCGAAGCCAACACCGTTGACCACTCGACCACACAGGCGACGTGTGGAGTATATGGCATCCTAATGGAGATGTCCCGATAGAAGTTTTTTTTCTACGAGAACTGTTTGTTGGAAGGAAATTTTTAGACATCACAAACACGCATGCCTTTGAAAAGAAATCGAAAAAATGCTGTTTGTACTGGGTCTCAGACCCGTGAGATCCGGTACTTTAATCCATTTGGCCCTCACCGCTGCGCCATGGTGCCCGCATGATAATGAGTGTGAAATCCATTCCCGGAATCAACGTCAGTAGAGGAGCACCACGTGTCTGCAGATTGAAGTAATAGCTTCTAGAATAAAATTCTTTCTTTCGAAATGAATAATTAATTAATTCTTAAGTATTTTTAGTCAGTACAAATATTTAAAACATTTAGTCAAAAATAGCTAACGACTCAAATGGTTCAATTTAAGTCTGTTACCGACCGACAGACATATTCAAGACGATGTTAACATTTAGAAGAGATCAGTAATGCTTTTTTTAATTTACAGGGAGCCTTGCAACACATCGTATCAGATCGCCACATCCAACTGAAGGAGCAGTACCTACGTCAACCGGCCACCGTCCAGCAGCCCCCGCATCTCAAGTATGCCAAAATCGTGCCGCTCAGACAAGACACGTCCAAGATGTACTGTATGCCCTGCCGTATGACACTCAACAGTATCGTCGCCGCGTTCGAACACGTCAAGTCAATACCCCACAACCCGGACACGTTGATTGAGTACATCCACAATGCCGGAAACGGCGTCTACAACTGTATGGCGTGTTCGATTTCGTTCAGAGGCGACGTAGCGTTAATGTCGCACGCCGCGTCATCGGATCACATCAGTGCCAAACTTACCAAAGAGGTGTCGAGAATTAATCAAGAAACAAACGCGTCTCCGATTTCTACAGTGAACCACAATCCTAAAGGATTTGTAGTCGTAGAACAAGACGGCAGTGTTATAAAAAACAGCGCTAAAAAGAACAACGTGAAAAGTAAAACGGTGGACAACGCTGCTAGGAATAAAGACAAGAACAACAAAGAAAAGGACGTAAAGACCGCCAACGCAAAGAATAACAAAAATGTCCATCAGAAAGTTTTGCCCGAGATGGTCTTGTTGAACAATAACGGAGTCGTGCACTTTGAAGACGGCACGTATCTTTGCAGGCCTTGCAGCAAAGGTAAAATGAGCCGAGATGACGTCTTCGGTCACATCTTCTCCGTGCAACATGCCGCGTCTATCCAGTTATATAAATAGACGTTTGCTTGTACATGGGACCAGTTGAATCACCAAGCACGGGTGATTGGGCGCGGTATTCATCATTGTAAAAAAAAATCTATTCCACGTAAACAAAGCTGACATTAGTTCTTCATTCGCATCGCCGTTGATATATTTGTGTGCGCAAGAGAAAAGGCATCAATCAAACGAGAGCTGCTGAATTGTCCGATTTGACTTTTGTCAAAGGTCTTGTCGTCTAATTTGCAATAGCTCGGCTGTGTTGATCGGGCGGGTCTAGTTTTCGATTCCCAGTTAAATCAATATAAATGTCAAATTTAAATTGAAAAATATTTAAATTTGACATCTAAGAATTGAGTGTATGTCAATTGTCATCTTCTTTTGACAGTTCTAAAAAAATACTTAATTTAGACCTTTCCTTTCGCTTACAGAAATGTATTGATAATGAATTCCTGCACTTTATTGTTATTCTCAAACTTATCAGGGGGGGGTTTTTTTAAAAATCAATATGACTTTTGTGCTTGGTTTTTACGGTTGGTATAAATAAAATGTAATAATTGCGTCTATCTTCACTGTTGTTATACGTGTGATGAAATTAGTATTATGGTGACCTCAATTGATATGTGGGCGAAGGCATGCATGTTGCTGATGTAAGCATTGTTTCCCACACGTTTATATATCGACTGTGGAAAGGAAAAAGGACGTAACCATCAATTTTTCAATACAGCTTTTTTTCGATAATCACAATGTATATATAACTTGACACACATTCTATCAAAGGGATGGAAGCTGAAAATGCCGAATAAGTATCTAAATTTAGCTTTTAAGTTTGAAAAAGATGAACTTGTAAAAAAATAAAACCAAGAAAAAACAATGAAATAAAGGTTTTTCCGACAATTTCTTTAATTAACAGCTTAACGACCGTGGACGCGTATTTAAGTCTTTGAAATCCAACGGTTGCGGACCGTGGACGCATATACGAGTCCTACGTCATACACTCTATTCTATTGAAAAATCACTTGGTTAGAATCGAGTTTGATTTCAAATGTTAACGAGAGATGGTAGCATACACATTGACGCAATATTTAACTACAAAAAAAATCATTATTATACTAAAATATTTCGTAAAAATACCCCTGGTATAGATGGTAGACGGTAGACGTTTATTTTTTTCAGGTGTGATTTTTCATAGTATTATTTTACGTTCTGGTAAAAGTTTTATGTTTAAATCGTTTCTGGTTTGTTTCTCTGATTAACGACGAAATACATACGTAATATTAGCAGGGTAACATGATGCCCAGATGCTCTTGTAGGGCCTCTTAGAGGTGCGAACACACGTATCGTAGTATTTTTTTTACAACGAATTGCCTTGTGATTTATTGCTAGGGCGGGCGGCGTTTCATGCTGCAGTTCTATGGAGCAAGTGTCATTAAGGCGGTCGAAAACAATTTTTGAAATTTGAATCGGGTGGTTGATAATATTGCGAACTATTCAAACTCAGTGGCAGAGGTTCTCAATTCTTAAATAATAGATATTTGTATTGAATATGTTATTATCCATAAAACGTACTTTTTTACGATTTTTAACTTATAAATAATATATCCAATGAAGTTTTTAATATATATGAACATAAAAACAAAGAAAACAATATAAAAAAGTAGATTTTACATATTTAAAAAAAACCTTATAGTAGATTTAAGTTTTTTTGACTACACCACATAAGTATGCAACCCACAGATATAGAACCATTGCTCAAGTGGCATTGATTTATGCGCCAAAGTATCTGGAAGCTATCAAATCAAATTTTGTGAAGATATCTCAATTGGTTTACAAATTATGGTGAATTTAGTAGAATGGCAGTTTTTTGCGAATTTTTCGCAAAATCGCCCGGCCGCCAGGTCAAATTCTATAGGAAACATACGGGCGGTAAGCTGTTAATATTAGGTTATGTCAATTTAACACCAGTTTAGAAGTATCCGTGCACTTCAAGGTTGTGTATAATTCATAATTTGCATATGTCACAAAATCATCAAAACACGTTTTTAGCGCCTTCTGTAAAATTTGATATGTGTGGGTTACGTCCTTTTTCCTTTCCACAGTCGATATGGAAAGCAGTACTGTTATACTGTACTGTCGTACTGTTATAATCGTAACTGTACGAATTTCAAATTAATACTGGCGTGATGTTGCGTGCTAGTGTTGTTTTTATGGATTTTAAACGGCGGTGTGGCTATTTTTGTGTTTATAAAATGTGTCTAAGAATGTCTGATTATGACGCCAGCGTGTTGATTGAATCTGAAAACTGTCTTGAGAATGTTATTTTCCACTTTCTAAACGAAATCATGTGTTAAATTAAAAATCGAAAACGGTCGGTCGTGTAATTAATAACAAAATCAATTCAGCGAATAAATAAATGCATTATTAAAAAATAAAATAGCCATGCAAACGTGTCCATGTACTGATGTATTATAATTATCGTGCCTTATATACAAGTGCATTTTTTTTTATTGTTCTAGTAGTTGATATAATTATACTACTGCCTTGTAGAAAAGGTACGCTTGCTGAAATATTCAGCTTTTCGTCCTCTTTGTCAAAAAGGGGACAATTGACTGATAACTTCAGCTTTTCGTCCCCTTTGTCAAAAAGGGACGATTGACTGAAAGCTTCAGTTTTTCGTCCTATCACCAAAAATTGACGAAATACTTTAAAATTGTAGTAAGCAAGTGAAATTTGGTTTTTACGGCTGGATTTAAGCATTCCAAGATCAAGGATTGTCAAATATGGTGAAATGTTTTTCGATTAACGATTGTTATCGTAAAAATATTCACCTATTTATGTTTATAATAGAATTGCAACAAATCTAACAAACGTCTGTTGGATGACACTGCCGTCACTTGCAACAATGCTGATCGCGTGCACTTCTGACTGTCTCAAGCCGGGCTCAAAATTTCTACTGACTCATTTATTTTTTATTAAGGATACCTGTGATATTTGTCATCGAACCTTATTCCCTCAAGAAAAGAGATTGGGTAAATGTCCAACAACTAGTGCACGCTAAATACGTATCTACAATGTAATATCGTTTAAAAAAAAACAGCTGTTGTTTGATAGTCGTAATTTAAATTTAACTTATATCTTGTTGTAATTGTACGAATTTTGTGGTAGTACTGACCCGATATGATGCGCTAGTGTTGTTTTTGTTGATTTTCAATGGCGATGCGGTTTTTTAAAAACTAATTTAATTACATTTCGCTCATATTTCAGTCAGAATATCAAAAAGTGCAAAAGATATATCGTTAAGATGCAAAGTACGCTGAATCAAAGACAACCCCGCCCTGCACCTTGTGGTGGTATTCTATTAGCAGACTGGAGCGCACTCTACTGCGCCTCTAATGTCTACTGACTGGAATTGTATAGCACTATTGCTCCTCTGATACATTACTGAATACCAGCGAGCGTAATGCAATAATGAAAATGTAAATACATTTGTATTTATATTTCTTCAATTCTTGGGCGCTGCAGTTCTGCAGCATGTAAAGACGAGTCGACACTGTCTTAAGACGTGGCTTTTCTTTATATGGTGAGAGCGTCTCGAGAGCTGTTAACTACATTAGTTTGTATCGAATATTGTTAAACGTGGTCTTTCATGACTTTCGGTGTGGTACTGTTGTGTTACATGGATCGTGAATAGCTTTAATTTATGTTTTTGTCTGATTGTCGTCTTGTTGAGGGTAAATAATCAGATATATGATATATTTACGAGCATTATTCTCGAGTCCCGTCGTGGTCGTGGCAAATGATTTCCATTGGTGTCTCGCCATGCGTCAATCCCGAGTATATCGAGATCTGACTATTTTTAAATGTATTTTTATAACACTACCATCACGTCCAGAATTTTTTAGCCTAGTAAACAAAATGGCCGTGAGGCAGGCGGCACAGATTTTGTATTATTGAAGCGATCTGCCCTGCGCTGCAGTCTGTTGTGGACCCACCGCAGATTCCTGATTGAATCGTACAAGCTTAAAAACGACAGAATCCAATTGAATTTGTACTACTAACTACTCGCAACAAAACGACTAAAGTCCGTAGAAAAATTACGTTGGAATCTGCCAATTTTGTTAATTTATTTTTTGAAGCGTTATTGCATGCGTTGGCAGATGATTGTATGGGTTAGGTTATAGTAATTCTTTATAGTAATATTGAAATTATTTGAAAGAAATCGGTTAACTACTGCTATACAAATGGAAGATAAAAGACGACGTCGACAGACAGCTTGTTTTCTTATCCCATATTGCTTACAGACACGCCAGACACTATCTTAAGCTTGACATATATCGATTAAACTTTGAATGAATTCTTTTTTGTTTGTCAATATTTTAAAGCTAGGATAACAGCGATGTGTTTCTTCGTAATTTATTATACTTTGTATGTTTAATCTACGAGCAGGACAACAATATGACTCGAATTTGAGTGCGAGAGGTATAGCACTCGTTCAATTTACTGGCTAATCAAATACGATTCAAAATAAGATTGTTTCCTCCGCGGGCTTGAAAGTTTAACCAGATTTATATTTGACCAGAAGTCCATTTTAGCGAGTTTAGACTAATAAAAATCAAATATTAACCGATCAAGTGGCTTGTGTAATAAATATGTATTTTTTTAGTGCTAATAATAAGAAAAATTATATACATTCGTTAAGAGGCATAATACCAATGTGATAAAAAGAGATGAAAGAATGCTTTGTTCTAAAACCTTCTGCCGTTGGATCACGCAATCTCTGGCCGGTTTTTTTCGTTCCATATATTGTTACGTCGTCTTTGTTTCTGTTATTTATTACGTCATCGGTTTCGCGAAAGCTAGTACTTGCAGTACTGGGCTCGAATGCTGTCTTTAATTAAACTGCATTCGGAGTAGGGCACCATTGCGGTTACCCCAATGTGGGACACGTCTGAATTAAAAATTAGTTCCACGTTGTCGTAATTTACTAAATTTCTGATTGGATACGTATCCAAATTAAAAAATCCTTACGCAGACTGTTGCGGCGGCGCTCAAAGATGTCGGCTGTGCCGAGATGATAAATCGGCGGTTCTCAATCTGTTAGAAATTTGCCAAAAAAAAAAAGGTCTTTCCTGTATATTATGTATCGGTTTAATTTAGGTAATCAAAAAAAAACCTTTAATAAAATGTACTTTTTTATAATATTAAATAAATATATAAAACCTGAAGAGACTTTTATTTTGTCATGTTTATAGCACGGCTGTGAAGTCAGGTGATTTTTCCAGAGTCGGAGTTGAAAAAATATAACTTCGAACAATTTCCAAAATCTACAAATTTGCCTCTTCAAAAACTTTACGAGAATTTTTCACTTCTTATTCTCAATCCCAATTCAAAATAGGGATTAGTACCACGATCCCGTGATTTCGGTATCACAAAATTGGGCGTGATCCCGGGATTGGGGGCTCTAGTTGAAACTCCATGCAAAACTGACTAACGTCTTCTTGGGACCGACAAACTAACCCAACTGCCATTGCCGATTAGCTGTCAATTAGTATGGGCTACCTTATGGATAATAAAACTCTTATTAAAGACATTGTTTTTATGGAGGATTCACACTTCCTCTAGTTCAGGGGTTGGCAGACTGTGGCTTTTCGGACACCAACTCCATAATATATGTTATGTATGGCTTCTTGATACCTTTGCTATCCTGATTTTTTATAATACGATGCAACGATGATTTGAAGAATCCTCATTCCGTAAGTCAATATACAGTATAATCCCCATTTACACCTTAGTCGGGACAGTGTAATTGGGGGAGTGAATCTCATACAAAATTAGGGATTGGGATTTATCCGCAAAAAATGCAAAACTAAGATTTCGTTTAGTTTTGCAAAAAAAAAAATATGGACGAAATATTTAGTTACCAAGAGATAAAATCCAACACATAGACAGTCGCCGGCTATACGTGTCTAGCCTGGCACGTGTTGAATTCATAGACGCTAGCCAACATTTGACTGTATTCGCCGCACAGACGACCGTCTCGTAGCAACGACAATGGAATGCGAAAGTGCAATTGGGGGATTCGCGGCGAATATTTCAAGCCAGCGCGTGATTCGGGGTAGTGTAATTGGGGGTTCCACTGTATTCCTATTAGCATTGACGGATCCATAGGGATGGCTATGACGACCACGGTCACCCCCTGAGAAATTATTTGAAGACGATCGATGATCGCAATTTTTCGTCGCTTACGAGTCGATATGCTCCACATTGGGAGCGAACATCGATAATCCAGTTCATTGGACAGACAGCTATTGCATGACGCAGCTATCACAGCATACGCTGGTTCAAAATGTCTTCTTCGCCTGCCAATTCTGTATTGCCCTGCGCTGCATCTCAGTTTAGTCTTATTGTATGCATATAAACTTACATAAGCCAGTAGTGATGTTATCAATGGCGGTTCTAGGTACTGGGCTAGGTGGGCTAAGCCCGACCTGCATTTTTCACCCAAAACTTTAAATGACTGAATAAAAATAAACAGCAATTCGGCCGCTGAAAAAAATAAATACATTTATAAGGGTAACTAACCTTTCCCAAATGAATATAATATCTTTGTTTAAATTTTCCTCTGTCAATATAAAACAATGCCATGTCTACCTACAATAATATTCTCGATTGTGTTTTGTATTACAATTTTAAACTGAGCCGGCATAAAAAAACAATAACCCTAAAAATACTTCATAGAGAGCAGGCAACGTGACGTCAGTCTGGCAACACCTACGTATTAAGGGGCTAGAGCTTTCTAGCCCGCAAACACAGATAATATCCTGCAATATTTCTTTACACTGGAGCACAATCAAGCACGATTATATTTTTTGTATTTGTATGTACGGAAACGTCATCAAACACACACGACTGTGCTTCAAATTAACTAGCTTCTGTCATTCATTGGGGGCTTAAATGAATCTGCCCATACACAAATACCAATATCGTTGTATTGTACGAAAGTGACAGGTATTGAATCTCAGTGACAGCTCTGTATTGCTTTTTGCACATGTTATTTCACTTTGAAAGACGAATTTAAGGTTATTATTTTATTATTTCTTACTAACATTAGCATTGATTTTATTATAAAGTAATTTATGCGTTGCAGTAGTGTCGTAGTATTTGCTAATTTGCTTGTAGATTAATTAGTATAAGGTGAAGTGGAAGCATGCACAATTTCGTAAATAGTATACAATGCTATGCTTTTCTCTAGCAAGATTTTAGGTCAGGAACCGCCACTGGATGTTATGAATTAAATTAAATTGTGTTATAGTAACGCTCCTGGCACTAGGCCAGACGACAGCTGATGATGATGGAGACGTCGCCATGGCGACGCAATTCGTCCAGACGTAATCTACAAAGGGTTGCCGATTTTCACGCATGATTAATTTTCAAAGCGCTTCGACACAGGTAAATAATATTATATTATAATATTAGGTATGAACACACTGCCAGTATAAAGCAAGCGCTCTCAAACTTTGCGCCTGTTTACACGCACAGTTTTGGCAATTTATTTATCCTGTCATAAAAAACGATACGGTTAATCTTCGATGGATTCGGCGATAACTTTGTGGAAGGTCATTCGGCACTTCCTTGTTTGACGCCAGTGAAACGTTTCCATATGATAAGTCACATTATATAATATCGACTGTGGAAAGGAAAAAGGACGTAACCCTCAATTTCCCAAAACAGCTTTTTTTCGATAATCACAATGTATACAACTTGACATACGTTCTATCAAAAGGATGGAAGCTGAAAATGCCGAATAAGTATCTAAATTAACTTGTAAGTTTGAAAAAGATGACCTTGTAAAAAATTAAAACCAAGAAAAAACACTGAAATAAAAGTTTTTCCGAGATAATTTCTTTAATTAATATTAGGTTATGTCAATTAAACCCTAGTTTAGAAGTATCCGTGCACTTCAAGGTTGTGTACAATTCATAATTTGCATATGTCACAAAATCATCAAAACACTTAAGCGCCTTCTGTAAAATTTGATATGTGTGGGTTACGTCCTTTTTCCCTTCCACAGTCGATATGAAATGTTATCATACTTCCCGTTTTTAGGTAGTACACAATGGTGTCCCCATGCAGAGCTTAAAATGGCCCGTTTTTTGAAGGACGGCAACCAAGTGAACAATTCAAAACCCCGATGGATCAAAAAAATCAGCCAACTGCATTATAAGCAAGATTCAGAAGTGTTTGATGAGTATTCCCTTTATTCTAACTAAATTACACCGCAAAAGGTGACAGAATGGAACATTATACACATTTCTTGGGCAATTTCCTTATTTTCATTAGTAAATAAAAAAAAAAGTATGAAGAAGTGTTCATTTTATTGAATACACACACTATTAACTAAAAATAACTCGATGTCCCCTTTTGAGGAAACAATGAATGGTCCCGTTGCTATATTTATCGAGCAACTAGCGCAAGCGTGGGGAACCTGCGGTAAATTCGTGAATTCCAGACATATTCTGACCGTAAATTCCCGTTTCCGACCAACAATTCTATAATCAATGTTTATTGCGGCTTTATGCCGAATCAGAAAAATGAATGCAGCCTTTAGAGAAGAAACGGTTCCCCATCCGTGAACTATCGTGTTAAATACTATGTTCGAGAACACATAAAAAGGGGCAGATTTAAATGCTATTCTTGTATTTTGAAATCGGTCGAGTTGCATTTTTCAGTGCCTGGCCTTTTTGTAAAAAAAAAAACACGAAAAAGCTGATAATAAATTGTGCTTTAAGCTTTCAAAAGGCATTAATATTTTTTTATGTTTGACTGATGAAACTTAAGGAAAAAGTACTATACTATGACTGTTACAGTTATATTAAGTATATAATATTATTTCCCCCGTTAAAGTCGTAGGACCGCTGATCTGCGGAGTTCAGGGAGACGCCCCTAATTCGATCACCATGCCTGGCATACTCGCTGTATACCCTTCAATTCAACATGGGTAATAGGTAGGTAATATACCCGAACCGATATGTGCCAAGCGAATAGGTAAATTATTTAAATATGTACCTGTTTTAATTTAGTATCAATCGGGAACTCTAGCGGAGAACAACTTAACCTATAAAAATAGCACAAACAACAATAAAGAGACGATAATAATTAGTATTGATTGTATAATAAATAAATAGTTATTTTACCATAGACAAAGTTGACAATTATTTGTTTTGGTGTTGGATTTAACTGTGAAAAAAGTAAATTGTGTACGTACAGTGTTTCTTCCCCTTGTAACGCAGTGGAATGGCGTTCCGGCACCCTTTTCCTCGATATTTTTAATGTTTAAAATCAATATTACTTTTTTAAATTATGATCCATCGAAAAAGTGATAACAGTAAAAAATAATTATCAGAACTAAGATTAGACTATGCCGCCTAGACCGCCTATGTGGTCGAGTGGTCAACGTTGTTGGCTTCGGCTACAGAGGGCCCGGGTTCAAATCCCGGTACGGACAGTTTTATAAATTGATTTTTCAATCGCTTTATGATTTCTGTTCAAAGGCATGGATGTATGTGATGTCTTGAATTCCCCCCTCTCACCCATCCTATCCTATGAACGGGGCGTATTGAGAGCGATTAGCTTACCACTTATCCTGTCCTAGCCCTGTCCTTCTATCCCTACTCTCTTTGGAAAAAGAGAGGTTGAGCAACTGAGTAACAAGCAGTTCTCGTAGAAACACTTTTGTTGAGATAAACTCCATTAGGAGTCCATATGCTCCACATTGGGAGCGGACAAGGTTTAAAAAGATTAGACTAGATTCTGGGAAATTCGAGAAAATATATTTATACGTGAAAAATATTAAGCCACCTGTAGTAAAAACACCTAGTTTATCGATAAAAAAATGGCAGAAGTGATTGAAAAACAAAATTAGAAGAAATATTGGGGACGGCAAATTCAAGGATCGCCCCGGGCGGCAGGACCCTTTCCTACATCGCTGACCACTAGTCCTGTACCAGCCCTACCTTTATGTTTAAAAATCTTTAAAAAGGAAGGTTGAACAACTGACTAACAAACAGTTCTCGTATAAAACTCTATTGACATGCCTAGATAGGAAGCCATATTCTCCACATTGAGAGTGGACAAGTTTATAAGATTTTTTTTGATTTAAAAAGTTCTGATTTAATTTAAGATTTCGACTGAAGGTGCTTGGTGGAATTTTCTATATTAAATTTGAATCGTTCAAATTATGTACATTCACACAGATTTTGCCACTAACGACCCGGCTTTCGCCTTTCGGCATCTTCAGGCGTTCAAGTGCACGGATGAACTTGAACTGACTCAGTTCCGACACCGTGTCGTGGGAGTTAGTATTTTTTTTTAATAAAAAAATATTTTTATTTTTTTTACCATGTCCGCTCCCAATGTGGAGCATATAGACTCCTAATGGAGTTTATCTCAACGGAAGTGTTTCTACGAGAACTGCTTGTTACTCAGTTGCTCAACCTCTCTTTTTCCAAAGAGAGTAGGAATAGAAGGAAAGGCCTAGGACTGGACTAGTGGTAAGCTAATCGCTCTCGATACACCCCGTTCATAGGATAGGATGGGTGGGAGGGGGGAATTCAAGACGTTACATACATCCATGCCTTTGAACAGAAATTCATATATCAATTGAAAAATCAATTTATAAAACTGCCCATCCTGGGGTTCGAACCCGTGACCTCCGTAGCGGTATAGTCAACGGCGTTGACCACTCGACCACACAGGCGGCATGTTAAATAATTTAAAAAATATAATTGGCATTACAGCTAATGCCAATGGGCCAAGTTTTTAAGCTCTTTAAAATAAAAAAATATTTAAAAATTACAATATTTATATTATTGGCTTCAATGTCTAACCAAAATAACTTAATCTAACAATATTTTTACAATCACGGTCATTAAGTAATATTTTTTTTTCAATCCATGTCATTCAAGGAGAATAATAGCGTTAGAAAGATAAAGCTGGGACAGGACTAGTGGTTAACTTATCACTCTCGCTTGTCCCAGTTATTGAAGGATCAGAAGGGATTTTTGAGACATCACAAACACCCGTGCCTTCCAACAGAAATCGATCGAAGAAATGCCGTTTGTACTGAGACTCCAACCCATGAGTCAACAACGGTAACCGCTGTCCCATAGACCCGACATTGACCAAAAATTATATATATTTATACTGACCAAATATTACATATATACTGTATTTAAATATTGACCTAAGTCCAAAAAACTCAAGGCATTTTATTAAGCTCTTGGCATTTTTATTGTATATTTTTTTTAATATTTCTGTATAACTTTGATTGAATATCATGTAGGTACTATAAGATTCAAACACTAGGTTTAACACCTTTTGCTGCTGAACTAAGAGTGTCAAAAGGTTGAAGAACGTTGGCCTAGATAAGCGGTCCTCAACCAGAAGTAAATGACATTATTGCAGTTACATAATTAATTTAAAAAATCTATAAGCTTATTGAAAACACACAGTAAAAAACTGTTTATTACTCAGTCAGTCAACCTCTCTTTTCTTTATAAGTGTATTGATTGGATGATAGGGCTAGGACAGGAATAGCGGTTAGCTAATAGCTCTCAGTTCGCAATCGCTGTCCGGTCATATGGCACTGCGATTAGCTTTGTTGGCTTCCATGTAGGATCTCACGGGTTCAAATCCCAGTACGAACAGCATTTTTTCAATTGGTTTCTGTTTGAAGACATCGGTGTTAGTGATGTTTAAAAATTCCCTTCCACCCTTTCCGATCCTTCAATAACTAGGTGTAGCAAGAGCGATTAGTTAACCACTAGTCCTGTCCTAGCCTTATCCTTCTATTCCTACTACTCTATTTGAAAAAAAAAAGTTGAGAGTTACAAATAACTTATGTTGATATACCTTCATTAAGAGGCCATATGCGCTACATGGAAAAAAAACGCTCTCACTACGCCCCTTTTAAAGGATTTAAGGTCGTGGGATGAAACTTTGGACATCACATACTTCCATGTCTTTGAACATAACGTATCGTACTGGGGTTCAAATCTGCGAGCTCTGCAAACGAAACCTATCACGTTAACCGCTCGACCACAAACCCAGCTTAGGCGAATGTTAATATCATTTGACAAGTAAAAAAGCCTTACTTAATGAATACTATTTTATGTTTTTTAAGTAAAAATCATATTAGAGGTCTGCGAGATTCAAAATAGTTCAAAGTGAATAGTCCAATAGTCAGTATTTTGTTTAGTAAATGGTCAGTATTAATTTAATATTATTAGGTCAGAATCTTTTAAATTTGTTCAATAGCCATGATTATATATTTTTTTTAGGTTAGGTTAGATTTAGTTATGACAGTAAAACCGACCTTGAGGTTAAAATACAGACCAATAATGTAAATACATGAAGTGACAGCATTTAAACTACTGTGAGTTTGTGTATCCAAAAAAAGATTTGTGTGACAGAAAAATAGTTCAAATAATTGTATTTAATAATGAGTGCTAACAAACCTACTACAAATAGAACGGAGCGAAGAAAGTCTGAAAGAGATTCTAATACAGAAAAGGTTTCCGACAACATTTTCGAAGAAAGCAAACAAAAAATAACAGAGAATGTTCCAAAAAAACAAACGCCAATTCGGCCGTCTTCGATTCTGTCAAACGCATCGTCAGCCAAGTCCCAAGAACGGAAGACAAAACAAAACGGAAGAAGTTCCGCTTTAGGGTCACGAAATTCCTGTGTTATAATCAAGGAGACGTCAAACGAGTGTATCAAGAATGATTTGGGAATTTTCGGGAGCCCGGCGCCGCGGAAGAATCACAGAGCCAATTCCCTGCCGGGGACTTGCGGTATTTTGAAGTATTCTGTCGAAACTGGAGCGATCCGCCAGTCCAAAAGCACGCACCGAAAGACTAGTTTTAGTAGAATAAAAAGAAACGCTGACACCGAATACAGGAGCGATGAGTGCATTTACCATGATAAAATGTCTCTGGATCTCGCACAGATATCCGATTTTGCAGATTCGGACGATGATACTAACGTACGAGGCAAAGAAAAGGCAGCAAGAATCTCAAGACGGCGAAAGAGTGAAAAGAATTTAAACGAAGGAAGGTTTATATCGCAGAACGTTTTGAATAACTCAAGACCGTACACCAGAAGGAATTCTTTACAGAATTTTAGTCCAAGATCCACAGCTTCTTCGTATGAGAGTCCTTCGAGAAAACAAGACAGAAATAGTTTCGAACGGAAGTGTTCGTTGGGTTCTAGTCTTTCTAGGCATTCTGAATTGGTTTATTCGTCAAATTCTCCAGATTTCACATCTGAAGCATCAACGTGTGAGAATTCCCCTTGCGATTTGACACCAAACGGAGTATCTATACATCCTAAATTGATAAAGAGAGATTCTACAGTCTCGAATATTGCTTCGAATCAAGCAACAATCAGCCCGAATTCTCAAAATGTCTGCTTTAGTTCAAGTTCCAGCTGTCACACGAGCTGGATCGAAAACGACCAACACAACACGTCAATCAACGATGACAATTTGGAAATATTACCAAAAGACAACTTGGATATGAGCCAAACGAAAGAACGAGGCGAGTGGAGTAGTTTTTGGCAGAATTACAACAACTCTTTGGCAGCGTTTCCTGTAAAATTTTTCTATGACGACTGTCCTACGCCATTTTACCATGACCCACCGGTGGTTAAAAAAGATACCAGTGATAAGCTGTTAAAAAATGGACAAGTAATGACTAAAAATTATAGCAAAACGGTCAATTCGAGAAAAAATTCTGACACAGAACGCGTTGTGACGATAACGAAGGAAGAAACGAAAGAAATGATACACTGCGCACACCGATTGGCCGAAATTTTAACAATTGCACTCGAAAGGAAGAACGCAAACGAGGAAAGAACAAACACAATAAGAGACAAAACCAAAATGGACAACGAAGTTGACAAACGTGACTCAAAGTTTGTCAACAGGGGGACTCAAGTCGACGAAAACGGTTCAGGACCTGCAGAGAAATGGAGCAGCGCTGATCTAGGAATTAAATTGGTTGAAGATGTCTTCGAGGCTGTTGAAAAGTTGACTGTGGATCCAAAAGACGTTCTTTTATAGACTTCATACTAAAATTTGTTTTGTTTTATTAACTTATTCCAGGACATTGGTGCCAGTTGGTGATGCTAAAAACCTGATCTTTTCGCCAGTCATTCAGCATCTTCCCAGTCTAAATCATGTGTTCCTTTCCTTTTTGAGCTTAGGGCCGCTCATAAGCCAACAAACCTTTTCAAAAGAACTGATTGTATGTCAGTCAGTCACTCAACTCCTTCATGGTAAGAAATGAAGGATACGATCTTGGAACGATTAGTAGTTTGTCTTCAGTTCCCAAGATCGGATGGAGGTTAATGTGAAAAAATAATAAAGAATGAAGGAACAGATCTACATAAATTGATCGTCCAGTTCATTGGTCAGACAACTCACAAAAAAATTAAAATTTGAATCAAATATGCAGTTATATTTTTTTCTTCACTCTATTGGTTCTGGTAACGAGATAATAAATAAATGATACCTAAAACATGCTAATTATAAACTTAGAAAAGGATTAAACAAGTCATCTGGGTCATTACACCGATATTAATTAATGTCTTACTACTGAATCCGACCCGAGTACCTAATCTGTTGAAAAAATGTATAAATCTACGGCAACAAATGAATAATTGAGTCGGTTTGTATCAAAAGCAGAACTCTTCCATACATGATGTATGGAACATGTCTGCTTTTGATACCAAACGACTCAATTCTTGATTTACGGTAACCACACGAATATCTCAAATAGGTTATTCAGAGTAGTCTGATTAATGAACTAGACCAGGGTTTCCCAAACATTTTCTGGAATTTTTAATATTTTTTTTAAACTGTGTTGCAGCGTATAAAACCATTCCAATTTTTTTCGGAACACCTACTCTGGCTCCGCGGAACATAGTTTGAGAAACCCTGAACTAGACAATCGATATACAGACAAATAAATTTCCATTCAAGGAATCGAACCTTGGACCACACATCTGAATAAGACAGGGGCGGGGAACCTTTTCACTTCCAAAGGCCACATTCATTCAACATAAGGTCGCACTAAAGAAACCGTTGACACCCCCCCCCCCCTTTTTTTTTGACTGTCGAACATATAATGGGTTGATTAGGCTCTTTTTCCAAACGCCATAAATTTTTGATCAATGTGAATATTTTGATCGCGTCAAAAGGCTGCAGGTTTCCCTCCACTGGTTCAAACCATTGACCATGTATGGATATAGGCTCAAGTAATTTACCACGCTTCAATACGAGCAGACTTCAATATAGTAACTAAGTTTGCCGAGCTCTTCCAAAAGTATATTCTATTATATAATAGACCATTAAAAAATCATCCATTATTTCCTTCCATTTATAAATACTTACTGGCATTGAAGATCTTCTCGAGTCCATTTGATATTTCCAGCAGGGTTATTCTGGAAATTTATTACAATCTAAACACTAATTAAATGGGGTCTATTATATCCACCAGACCCTTTTCGGGAGTTAAAATCCTAATATTAATGTACAACGCTTTGGTTCGAAGCAGGCTTGAGAGTGGGTCAATTGTTTGGGCCCCAAGATGCTCGAAATATACCCTTATGGTGGAGAAGATTCAGAAGAAATTTTTGAGACTTCTCTATATGAGGGTGTATGGATATTACCCATGGCTTTATCCAACTGACTTTCTCTTAGGCATGCTTAACTTTAATAGTTTGAACGTTCGAAGAGAAATGTATCTGGCCATATATTTCTTTCGACTTATACGAGGCCAAAATGAGAATTCCACCATTCTTGAGAATGTGAATCTAAATGTTCCTGATTATTTTTTGAGAAATCGTGGACATGAATTGTTTGTTCTCCCAAGGTGTAGAACCAGCCTGCCAATGGGGATGCCACTGGGGAGAGCTTTAACGGTGTTCAACAATATTGCTTCGGATGTCGACATATTCCACGTAGACGTGGGTGAGTTCCGACGAATACTATTTTTTATGTATTAAAGTAGAGTTCGTCGGAGCTTACTCAGTTGACTTCCTTGCCACTTTTTTTTTTACTGCGTTTAATATTAAATTATACTATTTTTTTTTCTCCATTGTAAAAGTTTTAAATTTATAATTTGTCAACCTTGTACAATGTTAATTAAATAAATAAATAAAATAAAAATAATCAAAATGATTTTTTTAATTTAGTCTTTATGATGGATATAACTTAAATGTAATGACTGCAGCTCTGTTCACTGTTGTTGTAGTCGATCTGTCAATCGCCAACGATTAACAGGTTTTTGTCTAATTCTTTTAAGTTTATTTATGTTTGATTATTCATGTCCTCTGTATGACAATATAAATTTTAAAGGTATTTTAAGTTTTACATCACTTTGGAATGATATTTTGTATGTTATCAAGCCATGTTTGAGACTGATTTCTAAAAATGCTTTCAGCGTCCCGTCACGTCAGTGATTATGGAGAGACGTTGGAACTTGCTGGGTCACGTGCTGCGGATGCCTCCGGAAAGCCTCGATCCTGCCTGGATCTTCTTTCGACCGGTGGGATTCCGGCATCCCAGACGTTCGTCGGGTACTATCCATAGGATGTACTCGGCGGAACTGGCGGGATGCTGGTATGTCATGGGAGGAAGCAAAGCTATTGGTGGGAGACAGGGAAACATGGAGGTGCCGCGTGGCGGCCATATGCTCCACATAGGGAGCGAACATGGCCAAAGAAGAAATTACATTCATGGTTCATGTTTCAATAATTTTGGAATGAGCCGGGTTTGCAAATAATACACTCAAATATGCTTTACAACATGCTGCTAACGTGAACGCAAGCTTAACATGAACTTGCGTTCATTTTGACTCTTCTGATTGGTCAAATAATCGATAAAATATTGTTTATAATAGTGAATACAGCCGCAATCATTACTTTTAAGTTATACCAACTGCCAAAACTAAATGCAAAAATCGTGTCCAGTATTAGAGACTGCCTTTAATTAGGATCTAGGTCAGGGATGGCGAACCTACGGCATGCGTGCCCAATGTGGCACTTTTGAGAATTTGGTTGGCACGCGAACGATTTCCAAGTTCAAAAAAATTTAACTTGAAAGTTTGATTAAATAATGAATTATTAATTTATTTTAAAATGATTCCCAATATAAACGACAATCGTTTAAAATAATCATTTTTTATTTTATTTATTTTGTTAAAAAAAAATACTGCTTGGGCACGCCACACAATCAAGAATTAATATTTGAGGATTTTTGGCACACTGACCCAAGATTCGCCATCCCTGGTCTGGGTTCTTATAAATTTAGGTTGAAAAAGGAATTATTCATTTAAGAGTGGTGGAATTTCGATATTAAATTTGAATCGTTCAAATTTTGTACATGCACACAAGTTTTGTCAATAACGACCCAGGTTTTGCCTTCCAGCATTTTCGTCCTTCCGTGCACTTGAACACCTGATGATGCCGAAATGCAAAACCCGGGTCGTTAGTGACAAAACTTGTGTGAATGTACAATATTTAGAAGATTCAAATTTAGGAATCGTTCATAAATCTCTTCCAAGCTAACCAGATGGCTCATTCTCCGTCTTTGACAATTTCTTTAAGCCGAGTACCGTCTCCCAAAGTGAAGCTTATCGACTCTTCAGTATGTTACAGTAAAACCTTGATTGAATAATGAAAAATTGTGAAAATTGCCAAAAACAACCTGTCAAGGATACCCATGCAGTATTAATAATCACTGCTCGTAACCAACTCTCTGCATGTATGACGAGAACTAGAATAAAGTTTCCTCAGGATGTAATGTGGGCCAACCCATCTCGTGTGTGAATTATTCATGGAAATGTCACTCAATACCCACGTAACTATATTAAAAAGTAAAACACTTCTGTTCTAATTATATATTTATTTATTATATTTTTACTAATGTATTAATAAATATGCTTTGATGATAAAAAATGATATTTTGAATTAATTGTATGGAAACATAATAAAAAAAATATATTATACCATAGCTATATACTGTAAACCCCCCTATAGCGCTTGCGGCAGTCTCCCGTATTAAAGTCCCCCTTAAAGTGTAGTTTTATTTATAAAACGCTAAATTTTCTATATATATATTAAATCCGTGCATTAAAAATAAATTTGTCTGTTTGTTAACAAATTTAATAATAATTTTAATATATGAAAATGTTTGATTGCTGACAATTGAGAGCCTAACCTCAAATTATATTTGGATGCCTAGACCCAATCTCTACCCAATGGGGGTTCGACTGTATTAAGGATTAATCTGCATCAAACGAGCTTATACAAAAAGATAAGGTATCTGTCAATTACCAGAATATTTTACTGTATTTCATATTATGGTTATAAAACCAAACATTTCTTTAACTCTCGCGGCTCGGAGACTAGAAAAATACTTCTCATCCGATGGGAGTAGTTTATGGACACTCATTAGTGGTTTCCTCATTATTGGCCTTATTCTTATGTATTTAAAAAAAAATAGTCTAAGGGCTTTAAAATATATCTCTGCATCATTCCATACATTTTTTTTATAAAAATCCGTGGTTTTTTAATAAATAATCATATGGTGAATCATATGGTCGCCATTCAGCACCTTCATGATTACCTGCCTACCGCCAATTGCATTGCTTCCTCCCATAACATGATAGCAACCCTCAAATCCTACGAGTACATCATAAGGATTGTACCTGATAGTCGCCTAAGTCGCAAGAATCTTAACAGCCAGGAGAGGCAAGCAGGATTGAGGCTCTCCAAAGGTATCTGCAGCATGTTATCAAACCAAGGTAGTATCGTCATCTCTCCATAACCAGTAATGTAACATGGAGTAGCGTTGTTTGTATCCCAATCTCCTGAGTATTTCGCATAAACATCTAGTACCTGTTAAATACTTTATTTTTTTTACTTACTTGAACATATAACATCAAATTTACATGTCATCTTAAGACAACGCCCTTATTCAAAGAGACATTTTGAATGAAGTGTCCTAACAGAAGTTGCTTGAATTCCTGACGTCCAACTTATGTTGTGTTCGGGAAAGGATACTGTAGAAGGACATTGAGCAGGGTAAAGTACCGCCTCTTCACCAGGTTTGATATCAGAAGACAAGAACATCAGATTCATTGTCGCCTTCCAACACAAATGGGATTCGAACCCAAGGTAAATACTGTAAGTAACGATGATTAAATGTACCAATTGGATAGGGGACGTCTATTAAGAATTAAGACAATAAAAAAATTGGAAGGGGCTTAAAGATGTTTAAAAAGAAAGAAGTAATTTGACGATGGGAAAGTGGAGGAAATAAAAAACAATACATTTTTAATTCAGTTTTTATTGAATAAATTTACAATAGTTTAAATATCAACAAGAGTGCTTTCAACCTTTTGAATTACTGATGTAAATTTCTTCCAAGGCAAGTTATATTATGTACATACAAGTAATTTTCTCACTATACTAGCGCAAAAAATAAACATAAATAATTTACAATTCACCAACATTGTAAGCAACATTTTTTACATGATATTGCAATCATACCGGCAGAATTTGGTAAGTGAAGAAATCAACAGATATGATATAAGAATACAATAACATTCTTGGATATGAATTACTAGTATAGAATAACTTTCTCGGTGGGTGCATTTATTGCACCAGTTTGACAACAAAACAAACTGATTTTTTTACATAAAGAAAAATTAAAAAAAATTATTACAACAGAACGTCAACACAACGACAAAATATCTGGTAACAAAAAGTGAATGTAGAGGACACGCCTCCAATTATAAACATACAATTACAAGGGTGGGGGACATTTTGGCGAAAACTAAGACAAGTCCAGCGGAAGCTAAAAAGACTTGTAGAATATTTTTTTGGTATTAGTGGCATACAGTGGCGACACTTTTGAACCTAGTGATTTGAATGCACAACTAAGACACTACAGCAAAGGAAAACGGAGAATTTGAAAAATTATTTACCATGTCCGCTACCGCATATAGACTCGTAACAAAGTTTATATCAACTAGTCTTTTTTTAATGATAACTGCTTGTGACACAGTTACCCAACCTTTCGTTTTGGAAGAGTAAGGTTAAGATAGTTTTTTTTTTTTATCAGTGTCCGCAATGTGGGGCATATGGCCTCCTAATGGAGATATCTCAACAGAGCTTTTTCTACGAAAACTGTTTGTTAGTCAATCGCTCAACCTCTCTTTTCCAAAGAGAGCAGTAGGGATAGAAGGATAAGACAGGACTAGTGGTTAACTAATCGCTACACCTAGTTATTGAAGGATGGGAAGGGTGTGAGCGAAGATAAGACACCACAAACACCCATGCCTTTGAACAGAAATCGATTAAAGAAATGCTGTTCGCACTGGGACTCGAGCCCATTAGGTGCAGCACGGAAGCCAGCAACGCTAACCGCTGCGCCAAAGGACCCGGCATAGGATAAAGTTAAGGCAGAATTAATGGGAAGTCAATCCCCCTCGCTAAGCCCCATTATTGTAGGGTTGGTGGGAATATTAAGACCGTCGCCGAAGCCAACGGTGCACAAGAAAAAAAAACCTTGCTGGATTGCTTCTTCACCATGGGGGAAATTAAAGTCGCAGCTCACCTGACTGAAGAGAAAGGTACATCAAAAATTATTAACCCATGAAATAAAATACAGGCGAACTTGGTTATTACTGTCACGGAACTGGCGAGATCTCGAATCATATTTAGGAAACATTCATCGACATTTTAGTCTATGGCTTTATCCCAACATATGTTCACTTTTATAACAAGCTACTTCTCGGGAGTGCCGGGCAAAAATATCATCAAAAATCTAAACCAGTAACGACCGTCTCACGAGCTCATAATAAATCAAGAAAAAGCTCAATCACATTGGCCTTTGAGGAAATGCAAGTAAAAACAATATGCTCTACGACAGAGCCTGGCCAACCCAAAAGTACTGGCGAATGCAGAGACTTGTAGGGGTACAAATCGCCAGTTGGCAATCCGCGTAAAAGCTTGCTATCGGTTCAGGGATAGCTGGAGCAACCTTAACTCGATGCGGAAACATAAACAAAATTCTGTTCCGAAGATATAGATTCGTATGGAAATATGGGGGTTTGACTTGGTCAGGAACTCTATATGGTAAAGGAATCTGAATATCCCACCCATAGATGGATCCCATCAGCGTGGAATGTCACGGATAGCCTACGAGGAAGCAAAGAGACGATCAGGGGACAGAGAACTTTGGATGAACTGTGTTGTGGCCAAAATTAAAAAAATAGGACCACAGTTACAACATGTTGGCGAGGGAATCTTTCAACTATGTTTTTTGTGGTTTGATCTAGTTTTTATTTGTTTGCAAGAAATAAAAATCTGGCCACATCTGAAGAGGCATAAATTCATCATCTTCGATGACTTTACAGTAGAAAAAGCACACTGATTGGTTAACAGAATTTCATACATCACAAACATGCGTGCCTTGGAACAGAAAAATGAGACTGCCCACACCAGGGCTTCGAAGGTGAAAGCACCACGACGGAAACCAACTAAACACGACTAATATTCAAAAAGTAAGTGTGGCCGAGAATATTATTACATTTTAGCAACATTTATTTAAAGATTAAGTCTGGTTCAATTCAAGGACATTCATAAATAGTCGTGTAATGACCCAGACAATACCAACACAATTTTTGATTGTCTGACTTCTTGGCATAACTGCAGATTCAACTACGACATCTATTATAAGACGTATCTGGATAATGAACCGAACACTCGATAGGTGCATCATCAAATAGAATATGTAATAAACCAGAGGCTGTCCCACAAATTTAGAATATGCCTCCGATGCTGCTAAACGTTACCAACTGCACGGACAAATGCACACATGGTGCATCTGAATACAGCTGACTGTTGCAATCAAAATGTTTTCCTGTTGACAAACGCAGGTTATTCATTTAACTCGTCAAAGGAAGCCCGGGCGCTATAATAAATACTTCCATACAGCAAGATTGGTTCTGTTCAGCCCTCTGAGCAATTTGTTAATAAATAAAAAGAGCCCACATGGACACAGCTTTAATCGACATTACAGCTTACGCCACTGTGTCAAATATTTTGGAGTTGAAAGATCATACGTATATATACTCAATGAGAATTTTTCCAAGTCGCATGAGATTAACTCAAGGAGAATTGACGTCACAAATAGGGTATCCAATCCCGAAGCCTTTTTCCAATCTCGGGATCGAGATTTTCTCACCGAGGAATTTGAAATCCTCAATTTGCTACTTTTTCCTGGAATCTCACGGAAACTCGTTTTTTTTTTTTAGCTCACCGAAGAATTTGAAATCTCAGATTTGGTATACTTTTTCCCAGAATCTCACGAAAACTCGTTTTTTTTTTAGCTCACCGACAAATTTGAAATCTCCGATATGGTATACTTGTTCCCAGAATCTTAGAAAAGCTCGTTTTTTTTTTTTTAGCTCACCGAGGAATTTGAAATCTCCGATTTGGTATACTTTTTCCCAGAATCTCACGAAAACTCGTTTTTTTTTAGCTCACCGAGGAATTTGAAATCTTCAATTTGCCAATTTCGTGTAAATTTCGAGAATTTGCTCAAAATTTCTCAATCCCGAAATCCCGGCCATCTCAATCCCGGAATTTCGGGATCAGAAAATTGAACGGGATCCCGGGATTACATGCCCTAGTCACAAACACCCATGTCTTAGAACTCAAATTAAAATTGAAAAAATCCAATTTGACATAGACCTTACCGGGAATCAAACCAAGACCCGCTTGATCGGTACAGGAAGCTCTTACCAATTACACCAAACAGGGCGACTATAAAAGAAATAAAAGCGTTCAGAAGCATTCTATGATCGTGACCGATTTCAGCAGTCCAGTTCCGGGATTTGATCACGAATGCTTCCTCCGTTAATATAATTGATTTGAATCTTCCAAAGGATTTTAAATAGTAAAAATATCGAGACAATAACAAGAGCAAAAAGGGAAATAGTATTTCGTAACTCTTGTAGAATGCCGCTAGCAGTCGCGGAAACGGACTAAAAGCAGACTGTACCCCGCACAGTTCGGATTCGCACAGTGCTCCTTTGTGAACAGGTAGACGGGTGCGAACCGAATCCACACCATTTTAATTTCAGACAGTACGCTGTACTGTCACGATAAGCTACAGCCCATCTGATTAAGAGTATAAAATAGAACAGCATGTAGTGACCGCAGTTCCGATACTGAAGAATATACTTCGTTAACCAGAAGTGAAAGTGATACTGGATATCGAAGAAGAAATGTGGATATTCTCGTGTTCATGTTTTTGAAAAACTACAGATTGTTAGAACCGTACATAACAAAACAGCAGACAAAATGGAGAGAACCTAATTTGGTATTGCAATTGATACAAAATGTGTAAAAAGTTTTAAATTTATTGAGTCATTCGCCAATTGGCATCTTCACTAAATAAATAATTATTTGTATCCGCATCATAAATGGTGTATGAAATACTTTGGGATGAGTTGAAAGTACATCACCATTGAAAACTTCGTGAAAATGTGATGCACCTTCAATTGGGTGAAAGCCCACAGCTGATGAGAGCAGTGACGAACAATCAGACGTGGTTCAAACAGTTAGAAGAGGGAGACATGGCCTCGATGCCAGTGTTTTGTGGGGCATGCTATCAAACGTGCTCCGCGAATGTGACTATCCTGAGCGAACAGAGAGTAGAGCCATAGTGATAACCAATCACATATGAAAAATTGGCCAAAACATTTCCCTTTGCTGCCCAAAATGTCTTTTCTTTTTGTATATGACATCATTTAAAAAAAAAAAAAAGTCAATTTTACTAACGCCGCGAAATGACGACAATATCCTTAGATGGAGACGAATTAAGCTTTAATAATAATGGCCACTTGACAGTCGACGCCATTGACAACGGTTCTATTTGCAAAGAAATAAAGCTCAACAAAACAAAACCAAAGAGCCAGATCCCAAGGTAACACATTTATCCACTGTGAAACATAGTATTATGACAGATAAGTCAGCGAGGACTACAGGCAAATGATGTGTTCTTATTCCCCAAAAAACCAAAGAAAAACTCGTAAACCGGCTTCCATAGCGGATGCCGTTGTAAAAAAAGACATCAAATGTAAGGAAACGATTTATATCCCATTGTTTCCCAACACTCAATCAATTGAAGACAGTTTTAGGTAACAAAATTCAAAGTTTCTAGAGTACCGAGTTGTTTGCAAATTCATACATGAAATTTTGAAACATCGCAGTATGTCTTCATTTGTAGTGTTGGGCAGACTGTCTTCACTCAATCGTCTTCAGAGCGATTGTTAATATAAATAACAAGAACTGAGATAGACATGATAAAAATAAAGCGTTTGGAAAACACCCACAATCGTGTGGACGATTCATACAGCATTGATTTTGGCAGTCCAGTTTTAGGATTCGATCATGAGTGCTCTTTTGCCAATTAAGTTCAATTCTTTAATACAGAGACAACGAAGAGACAAAAAAAAATATCAGCATCGAATACTTAAATTAACCATAAATTTAAAATGGTAAAAATATTGAGCTAATCAACACAGGAAAGGGGACATAGGTTATTGTATTTGCAAAGAAATAAAACAACACCAAAAAGTCAAATCCAAGGTTATCCCAATCTGTTATGGAACGCAATATGACATAGTTGATGCAAAACGCATTATTGGTTACTTCTCCATTCAAAAAGCTAGAAAATTTTCATTTTGGTCATTTGGAAGCCTTCACAATAAGGTAAATAAAAGAATTTGCCATGCAATACGGTCTGCAGTATTTGGCAGACATATTGAATTGTCGCTGTCGGGGATCAATGGCCCAAAAGACGAATAATGGAAAATTAGATGCAGTAAAACTGTACTGCTTCAACACACGAGAAGACTTAAAAAAAGTCATCATTATTGGTTATCAATGGAAACAAAAGACATGCCAGATCAACTGTCATAATAAAGTTCGTTTTAAATGATACATTGGGCAATTAAGTTGCAAAGCAGAAATTTTCTGTTGCAGTTTTCAATGTGGTTGGCTGGCTAGAGCAGTGGGGGGAAACCTTTGGCCTCTTTGCTAATCGGATGCTGCAACATCTTCGACAACAACAGTCTTTGACAACATGCAAGAAAAATGCTTTCTTGCTTCTCAACAACTTACTGCTGTGAATCATTTTCATACTTAACGCAAGTAAATACACGATTACATATAACTGATGAACATTTAAAAGACCAACCGCAAACATCTATGCTTGGACCAAATATTCAAATTCTCTCCAACGAAAAACAGACGCACATCAGCCATTAAAGGTCGTTGAATAGAAAAATTAACAAACACGCAGATGAAAAAAAATGCTATTGAAAGCTTCGCGAAGAGGGGCGGCACGGCAGTAATGTTGTCCTAAGGATCCTTGAGATAAACTCGAGTTGGGTGACATCGAGTTGGGTGACATCGACACCCATGTCTTAAAAATCAAATTTTAGTTTGAATTTAAAAATCTTATTTGACATGGACTTTTTGGGTCGAACCCAGACCCACCCGGTCGGTAGAGAGCAAGCTCTAAAAATGTTGTCCAAAAGAATTTGACGAAATCTCCAATACGGTTGAATTCTCATACATTATGCAAAAATCAAGTGACCTCATACAGTCGGGTACCTTGGACCCATCTAAGATCAGTGGTTTCCAATTTATATGTTACTAAGCATCCTTTGAAAAAAATCAGACTGCCTTCGAATATAAATAAAAACGGTCGACCACAGACCTGACAAAAATCTAACATCATTTGTTTTGCAGGAAAGTAACTTTACAGACGAAGAAAGCGACTCGAAACACAAGAGACCATTATTGAAAAAATGAAACGTTCCAAAATGATCTCTTTAAAGACTGAAGAAAAGGTCGGCAGGAGTGTGTTCCACGGAACCCTATCGATTCGAGAGTATACATTTGAAAGATGGAGTGTGTCAAGAAAAGAATGTGATGAAACCACTTCTTCCTAAATAAGTATATGGAGTGCACAAAACGTATGATAGGTAGAATATGGCGTCAGTATTGCAGGTTAAACTGGAAAGGTTTTTAACATACTAACACAGTGGTTTCCAACCTTTCGGTTGGAAACCACTCTCCGGGAAACGGCTCTCCAGGGAGGCGGGCCTTCCAGGTTGGAAATCACTGTACTAACGGAAGGCCAAATGCAATACGGCACGTTGGCATTAAATGTGGCCACATTCGGGAAGTAAATTAAACAAGTGTTACCGAAAACCCAATTGTAGAATTCCAGTCCACAATAAAGCTTGGATAGACTTCCACCAGAACCTTGGCGGCCAATGGAATTGCAACGGCAGTGCTGGTTCTAAGAACCAACATTTATTCAAACAATAACTGGATGTTAGAAACAAATTCACAGTCTTTAATATTGTCAATATCGGGGAACAACAGAGATTTTGACAGTCGAAACATTCAATTTCTTTTCTCAAAGGTTTCAGTGAAATGGACAGCATTCCAAAAAAAAGGAATGATTCGTAATGGCGGAAATCAAAGGACCCAGATGCTTCCGGTCGAATATGATCACCAGGAAGAAGCCTGGATGAAGTGTGACATCATTAAAAAGCAGTTATATGAAAAAAAAATTCAGAAGTGAAAAATATCAAAACTTATGTAGTAAATATCAAATGAACCTTAACTATGCCCACACCTCTCCAGGGAGCCGGGCCTTCCAGGTTGGAAATCACGGTACTAACGGAAGGCCAAATACAATATGGACGTGGGATGTAAATGTGGTCACATTACGGAAGTTAATTAAACAAGTGTTACCGAAAACCCAATTGTAGAATTCCAGTCCACAATAAAGCTTGGATAGACTTCCACCCGAACTTTGGCGGCCAATGGAATTGCAACGGCAGTGCTGGTTCTAAGAACCAACATTTATTCAACCAATAACTGGATGTTAGAAACAAATTCAGTCTTTAATATTGTCAATATCGGGGAACAACAGAGATTAAGACAGTTGAAACATTCAATTTCTTTTCTCAAAGGTTTCAGTGAAATGGACAGCATTCCAAAAAAAAGGAATGATTCGTAATGGCGGAAATCAAAGGGCCCAGATGCTTCCGATCGAATATGATCACCAGGAAGAAGCCTGGATGAAGTGTGACATCATCAAAAAGCACTTATATGAAAAAAAAATTCAGAAGTGAAAAATATCAAAACTACATACGTAGGTAAAAGAAGAAAAACATTATTATTACTAAACAATGTGAGGTCCCACCATCGATAGAATAGAAAATATATTCTATGACGATTATTGCTAGCAGACGAAAATAATGAAATGAATTGATACGAATGGTCTTGGATTCCAAATCTTGAATGATGTATTCTATACTTGAAAGATTCTATAATATAAAACGTGAATAGAGAATTCATCAATAAACTACTCAGGTTCCATGGCAGACGACAACTCAAACGAATTGATTTGTTCGCCGTTAAAAACAAAAGTAAATATTAAAAATATTAAAATTCAAAGTTTCGGGAGTGGGGACACAGCCGAGAGCGCACCCAGATTGAGTGACGTCCACTAGTGTATGATGCTACTTCAATATGGGCTTATGTTCACGGCAAGCATATGGACTCTTCAGATTGTACAAAATAAATCACTTCGACCGACCGTGAACATCTCTATAATTCGACTCGCTGATCGCACCCGAAATAAATGCATTTTATGAGAAATTTCTAAATGCATCTAAGCCTTTTTTTTTTCATATTACAAATAAACCATCTACAGAAATTACTGTTGATCTGAGAATATTTTTTCACTTTAACAAGGGGCTCGCTGGCCTTAGTCAAATTTAACAAGGGGCTCGCGCGAGCCCCTCCGATCTCATCCGTCTTCTATTCTATCTTTCATACAACAAATAAGGACACGTTCGAACAGGTAAACAATTTTTTTTAACTGTTCACGCCTCTCTTTGCAGTAGTCGACACCTCGCAGGTTGGAAATCGGCGAATCAAACTTAAAAAAAGATCGGGAAAGATCCTTTGGCAATACGGCCACTGTTACAATGAGATGCTTTCTTGTGAAGATATAAATAAAAGAAAATATCAAAAGACAAAACAACTGAAACTTTCTAGGATCCACTAGAAAAACAATTCTCGCCTAACGAGATCGATCTTAACGATCAGGCACTCGTATGTAACATCGAGTTTATTAATGACAGTTACATTCCAATCAAACGATTATTAAGACCTTCCCGAGAATAGTGAAGGTTGCTTAATAGTGATTAATAACCTTGAGAAGACTTTATGAGATTAGTAATCAAAATGTGAATATTAGCTTGTATAAGTAGTGATGGATACCGATAAATAAATTTATTTTCAGTTTCGATAAATATTTATTTCACGAGTAATACAAACGTCTGCCTTTTTTATTTTTGGCGCACAGCAATTAAATTTAATCGCAAGGTGTTGAGTCTTCTCAGCCAATCGCGTCGTAGGAACCACCATATTGGATGTGTGACGAAACGCATTTCCCATGAAAGTTGTTTCCTACGTCAAGAAACCAAGGCGCTCACAGCATTCAACACTACCGATGGCGAATGCTTTCGGTTTACTGTCATGCCATTTGAATTGAAAGGCGCTCCAGGAACATTTCAAAGACTAATGAGTCAAAAAGTACACATATGATATATCCAGAATATTTGTTTGGAATACTTGGATAACATAATTGTCTACAGCAATAATTGGAAAGATCATGCCATACATTTACGACTGATCTTTGAGAGATTTCAACAATGCAATTTCAAATTGGAAGGACCTCAGTAGATTACTTGGGACAGCAAGTAACGGCCCAAGAAAACATTCCACAGCCAAATCATTTAAAAGGAGCATATGGTATTTTGAATGTGGTATAATAAAAAAAATTCTATGCAATCAAGGCTGCGGTGTTTGGCAGGCATATTGAATTGTCGCTGTCGGGGATCAATGGCCCGACAGCGACGTGGAAAAGGAGATGCAGTAAAACTGTACTGCCCCTCAACTGGCGAGAAGAGTGATCTCAAATTATTAATTTCTATATTGAAATTTAAAAAAAAAAGCTAATGTTAATAACTGGCTGGAAATGACACATGCCAGATAACTTCCATAATTAATTAATAACATTGAAACAATAGAGATGCAGTAAAACTGTGCCGCATCAACAGGCAAGAAGACTGATCTCAAAATCATCAATTTCTTTAATTAAATTTTTGAGAAAAACTTGATTCCAAATGCTGGATTGGCTTCTGTACAAAGGCGGACGTGTTAGTCACGATGATTTGCGAAGGTTGTAATCTTACCATAACTTGTTTTAAAAAAAAATTACAGCGGAAAAACTATTCAAAGTGGCTCTGGGATCCCAGGGACATCGCCCCCTACTCTTTACAGTGATTTACGATATGTACAAAGCAAAACAATGCCTGAACAAGTGGGCCAAGACTTATAGTGTCAGATATCAGAATAAAAATATTTAACCTTCGCTTGACCATTATGTACAAGGACAAGTGGAAGCTTGCAGAATTTCGTGAATTGTACACAATGTGAAACTTTTTTGAAGACCCCAAGGTTTGGATCACGAACCGCCACTGCTTAATTGTAATGTAAATAGAAATTTATTTTTCGTTCACGCAGCAGCTGAATTGCTAAAAAAAAAAATAAGCAGTTCTTGTGAAAAAAAACTTTTGTTAAGATACCTCCATTAGTAATCAATATGATCCACATTGGGGACGAAATGGATTAGGAAAAACTATTAACGGCCGTATGATGTACTCGGCGGATGTGTGCGATGCTAATATGTCTAGAAGGAATCAGAGATATTAGCGGAAGTCAGGGAATTCACGAAGGCGGTCATATGATCCACATAGGAAGCCACTTCTTTCAAAGAAGTTTGAGCTCATTCACAAATAATGAGACACGTAGAAAACCTGAAGATGGCTGCCATGTGTAAATATCAAATGAACCTTAACTATGCCCACACCTCTCCAGGGAGCCGGGCCTTCCAGATTGGAAATCACGGTACTAACGGAAGGCCAAATACAATATGGACGTGGGATATAAATGTGGTCACATTACGGAAGTTAATTAAACAAGTGTTACCGAAAACCCAATTGTAGAATTCCAGTCCACAATAAAGCTTGGATAGACTTCCACCCGAACTTTGGCGGCCAATGGAATTGCAACGGCAGTGCTGGTTCTAAGAACCAACATTTATTCAACCAATAACTGGATGTTAGAAACAAATTCAGTCTTTAATATTGTCAATATCGGGGAACAACAGAGATTAAGACAGTTGAAACATTCAATTTCTTTTCTCAAAGGTTTCAGTGAAATGGACAGCATTCCAAAAAAAAGGAATGATTCGTAATGGCGGAAATCAAAGGACCCAGATGCTTCCGGTCGAATATGATCACCAGGAATAAGCCTGGATGAAGTGTGACATCATTAAAAAGCAGTTATATGAAAAAAAAATTCAGAAGTGAAAAATATCAAAACTACATACGTAGGTAAAAGAAGAAAAACATTATTATTACTAAACAATGTGAGGCCCCACCATCGATAGAAGAGAAAATATATTCTATGAAGATTATTGCTAGCAGACGAAAATAATGAAATTGAGATACGAATGGTCCTGGATTCCAAATCTTGAATGATGGGGAAATAATAAAATGAAAATCTGCCTCAGAGGAACAGGATCGTGAAGACGAAGAAGAGATTTGCGAGGGTAAAAATATTTGCCGTACATATTCTGAAACTTTTCAGTGTTTAGATGTCTCCATGAAGTGGCTCGAGAGCCAAGAGGAGTGTAAGCTAGGGACAACTTAAAAGTATTCGCGATTTGGCAGACAAAGAACAGCTAGTTGTTTGAAGACAAAATCAATTGAATATAGTCTAATACTGTTTGTATTCTATACTTGAAAGATTCTATAATATAAAAAGTGACTAGAGAATTCATCAATAAACTACTCGGGTTCCATGGCAGACGACAACTCAAACGAATTGATTATTTGTTCACCGTTAAAAACAATAGTAAATATTAAAAATATTAAAATTCAAAGTTTCGGGAGTGGGGATACAGCCGAGAGCGCACCCAGATTGAGTGTCGTCCACTAGTGTATGATGCTACTTCAATATGGGCTTATGTTCACGGCAAGCATATGGACTCTTCAGATTGTACAAAATAAATCACTTCAACCGACCGCGAACATCTCTATAATTCGACTCGCTGATCGCACCCGAAATAAATGCATTTTATGAGAAATTTCTAAATGCATCTAGGCCTTTTTTTTTTCATATTACAAATAAACCATCTACAGAAATTACTGTTGATCTGAGAATATTTTTTCACTTTAACAAGGGGCTCGCTGGCCTTAGTCAAATTTAACAAGGGGCTCACGCGAGCCCCTCCGATCTCATCCGTCTTCTATTCTATCTTTCATACAACAAATAAGGACACGTTCGAACAGGTAAACAATTTTTTTAACTGTTCACGCCTCTCTTTGCAGTAGTCGACACCTCGCAGGTTGGAAATCGGCGAATCAAACTTAAAAAAAGATCGGGAAAGATCCTTTGGCAATACGGCCACTGTTACAATGAGATGCTTTCTTGTGAAGATATAAATAAAAGAAAATATCAAAAGACAAAACAACTGAAACTTTCTAGGATCCACTAGAAAAACAATTCTCGCCTAATGAGATTGATCTTAACGATCAGGCACTCGTATGTAACATCGAGTTTATTAATGACAGTTACATTCCAATCAAACGATTATTAAGACCTTCCCGAGAATAGTGAAGGTTGCTTAATAGTGATTAATAACCTTGAGAAGACTTTATGAGATTAGTAATCAAAATGTGAATATTAGCTTGTATAAGTAGTGATGGATACCGATAAATAAATTTATTTTCAGTTTCGATAAATATTTATTTCACGAGTAATACAAACGTCTGCCTTTTTTATTTTTGGCGCACAGCAATTAAATTTAATCGCAAGGTGTTGCGTCTTCTCAGCCAATCGCGTCGTAGGAACCACCATATTGGATGTGTGACGAAACGCATTTCCCATGAAAATTGTTTCCTACGTCAAGAAACCAAGGCGCTCACAGCATTCAACACTACCGATGGCGAATGCTTTCGGTTTACTGTCATGCCATTTGAATTGAAAGGCGCTCCAGGAACATTTCAAAGACTAATGAGTCAAAAAGTACACATATGATATATCCAGAATATTTGTTTGGAATACTTGGATAACATAATTGTCTACAGCAATAATTGGAAAGATCATGCCATACATTTACGACTGATCTTTGAGAGATTTCAACGATGCAATTTCAAATTGGAAGGACCTCGGTAGATTACTTGGGACAGCAAGTAACGGCCCAAGAAAACATTCCACAGCCAAATTATTTAAAAAGAGCATATGGTATTTTGAATGTGGTATAATAAAAAAAATTCTATGCAATCAAGGCTGCGGTGTTTGGCAGGCATATTGAATTGTCGCTGTCGGGGATCAATGGCCCGACAGCAACGTGGAAAAGGAGATGCAGTAAAACTGTACTGCCCCTCAACTGGCGAGAAGAGTGATCTCAAATCATTAATTTCTATATTGAAATTTAAAAAAAAAAAAGCTAATGTTAATAACTGGCTGGAAATGACACATGCCAGATAACTTCCATAATTAATTAATAACATTGAAACAATAGAGATGCAGTAAAACTGTGCCGCATCAACAGGCAAGAAGACTGATCTCAAAATCATCAATTTCTTTAATTAAATTTTTGAGAAAAACTTGATTCCAAATGCTTGAATGGCTTCTGTACAAAGGCGGACGTGTTAGTCACGATGATTTGCGAAGGTTGTAATCTTACCATAACTTGTTTTAAAAAAAAATTACAGCGGAAACTCTTCAAAGTGGCTCTGGGATCCCAGGGACATCGCCCCCTACTCTTTACAGTGATTTACGATATGTACAAAGCGAAACAATGCCTGAACAATTGGGCCAAGACTTATAAAGTGTCAGATATCAGAATAAAAATATTTAACCTTCGCTTGACCATTACGTACAAGGACAAGTGGAAGCGTGCAGAATTTCGTGAATTGTACACAATGCGAAACTTTTTTGAAGACCCCAAGGTTTGGATCACGAACCGCCACTACTTAATTGTAACGTAAATAGAAATTGATTTTTCGTTCACGCAGCAAGCTGAATTGCTATAAAAAAAAAATAAGCAGTTCTTGTGAAAAAAAACTTTTGTTAAGATACCTCCATTAGTAATCAATATGATCCACATTGGGGATGAAATGGATTAGGAAAAACTATTAACGGCCGTATGATGTACTCGGCGGATGTGTGCGATGCTAATATGTCTAGAAGGAATCAGAGATATTAGCGGAAGTCAGGGAATTCACGAAGGCGGTCATATGATCCACATAGGAAGCCACTTCTTTCAAAGAAGTTTGAGCTCATTCACAAATAATGAGACACGTAGAAAACCTGAAGATGGCTGCCATGTGTAAATATCAAATGAACCTTAACTATGCCCACACCTCTCCAGGGAGCCGGGCCTTCCAGGTTGGAAATCACGGTACTAACGGAAGGCCAAATACAATATGGACGTGGGATATAAATGTGGTCACATTACGGAAGTTAATTAAACTAGTGTTACCGAAAACCCAATTGTAGAATTCCAATCCACAATAAAGCTTGGATAGACTTCCACCCGAACTTTGGCGGCCAATGGAATTGCAACGGCAGTGCTGGTTCTAAGAACCAACATTTATTCAACCAATAACTGGATGTTCGAAACAAATACACAGTTTTTAATATTGTCAATATCGGGGAACAACAGAGATTTTGACAGTTGAAACATTCAATTTCTTTTCTCAAAGGTTTCAGTGAAATAGAGAGCATTCCAAAAAAAAAAAAAAAAAGGAATGATTCGTAATGGCGGAAATCAAAGGGCCCAGATGCTTCCGATCGAATATGATCACCAGGAAGAAGCCTGGATGAAGTGTGACATCATTAAAAAGCAGTTATATGAAAAAAAAAAAATCAGAAGTGAAAAATATCAAAACTACATACGTAGGTAAAAGAAGAAAAACATTATTATTACTAAACAATGTGAGGTCCCACCATCGATAGAATAGAAAATATATTCTATGACGATTATTGCTAGCAGACGAAAATAATGAAATGAATTGTGATACGAATGGTCCTGGATTCCAAATCTTGAATGATGGGGAAATAATAAAATGAAAATCTGCCTCAGAGGAACAGGATCGTGAAGACGAAGAAGAGATATGTGAGGGTAAAAATATTTGCCGTACATATTCTGAAACTTTTCAGTGTTTAGATGTCTCCAAGAAGTGGCTCGAGAGCCAAGAGGAGTGTAAGCTAGGGACAACTTAAAAGTATTCGCGATTTGGCACACAAAGAACAGCTAGACAAAATCAATTTAAAAATAACTCATTACTGTTTGTACACGTCTTTTCTTTCCCTGCCGATTCTTTTTTTTTGATTATCCAGACTACCTTTATCCCCAATCGGTCCGGATAATCGAGGTACAATCGCAGGAAGTGACAATCCGCACAAGTTTGCGATCCGATTAGAAATAGCTGGAGCGACCTCGAACTCAATGCGGAAGGATATCCAAGCATATGTAATTTCAAATGAAGATGCGTGGGCGATACGGTGGTTCGACTGTGTCAGGAACCGGATATGGCATACGATACTTGACAGATTCTTCAAACATTGTCTTGTGGTGTTGATAGTCACATAATATAAATGAACCAAAAATTTATTAACCAACTATCAGAGTTCCATGACCGACAACAACTCAAATTGATTTGTTTGCCGTTAAAGACGGAAGTTAATATCAACAAGATTAAAATTCAAAGTTTCCAGAGTGTTGACACAACCGAGAGTGCACCCAGATCGACCGACGTCTACCAGTGTATGATGCTACTTCAATATGGGCTTATGTTCACGACAAGCATACGGACTCTTCAGATTGGACAAAATAAATCACTTCAACTGCTCGTGGAAATGTCTTTAATTCAACTCGCTGGGAAAAACATATACCGGTTATAAAAAGAAGTATTTATAAGTAGAGCGAGTCCAAGTCGGTGAGTGATCTTATGTTTGATCAACGTTTTCTTATTCCTCAAAAAGCCAAAAAAAATCTCGTATACACGCTTCCATAACAGATGAAGACCGTTGTAAAGCGTTCATTTGTTTTGCCGTAAAAAAACAGAGGCATGAAAAATTCAAATGTGGGAAATGATATCTTTAAAGACCGAAGAAAAGGTTTCAGTCGGCAGAAGTAGGTTTCACGACACCCTATCAATTGGCGAGGATACGTTTGAAAGATGGACAGTGCTGAGGAAAATTGCGATGAAACGACGTTTACAAAACATGTGAATGTATATGAATATGACGTCAGTATTGTGGGTTAAGGCATATTTACCGATATTATACAAACTGGAAAATTGGTAACATACGAAAGACAAATGCAAAACGGGCGTTGGCTTTAAAAAAAAATGGCCACATTCAGAGAGCAAGTCAAACTAGTGGGACTGAAAATTCACTTGTAGAATTCCAGTTCACAAGAAAGCTTGGCTAGACTTCCACCAGAATAACTTACTCCACTAGATAGAACAGTCGGCCACAGACCTGACAAAAATCTAATAACATTTGTTTTGCAGGAAAGTAACGAAAAAAGCAAATCGAAATAAAAGGAAGAGGCGGTAGCCAAAAACATGAGCATTCCAATATATTTATTCCGGATCAGAATATTAACAGCTTACTGCCCGCGTTTTTTCTATTGAATTTGACCTGGTAGCCGGACGATTTTGCAAAAAACTGCCATTCTACTAAATTCACCATAATTTGTAAACCAATTGAGATATCTTCACAAAATTTTATTTGATAGCTTCCAGATACTTTGGCGCATAAATCAATGCCACTTGAGCAATGGTTCTATATCTGTGGGTTGCATACTTATGTGGTGTAGTCAAAATAACTTAAATCTACTGAAAGGTTTTCTTTTAAATATGTAAAATCTACTTTTTCATATTGTTTTCTTTGTTTTTATGTTCAAATATATAAAAAAATTAATTGGATATACTATTTACAAGGTATGATCAAAAAATCGTGAAAAAAAGTATGTTTTATGGATAATAATATATTCAATACAAATATGTATTATTTAAGAATTGAGAACCCCTGCCACTGAGTTTGAATAGGTCGCAATATTATCAACCACCCGATTTAAATTTCAAAAATTGTTTTCAACCGCTATAATGACACTTGCTCCATAAAACTGCAGCATGGCCCGCCTCCTGCCCAAGCAATAAATCACAAGGCAATTCGATGTAAACAAATACTACGATACGTGTGTGCGTATCTCTAAGAGGCCCTACAAGAGCATCTGGACATGTGTCCGTTGGAGTTCGCAAGAGCTGAAACGCTGAAAATGCACCTAAAGGTTCATTCCCGAGAACAATCTTTTAAATGCTCGCGGAGAAATTCGCTGCGTGTACATAAAACAATTCAACAAAGCACGTACACTGCGCACTTGTACGCAGTGTGTGTACAAAGCCGTTTAAGTGCGACTTATGCTTGTTTGAATCCGCGTATCACAGTAAACTGAGGGTTCATAAAAAGACCCACAATACATGTCCACGTGGACATAATGATAGGAGAAGATATAGAAACCTTTTTTAAAAGGTCAAAACTTTGCAATTTTGTGCTGGTTTTACATATAAAACATTATACTTAAAATTGTACTTTTTTCTAAAAGTACTTCACATATAGGAAGATGAGCATTTCAATTCATTCGGACTATATATCCCGCATGACGGTGGCACAAAAAAGAGCTCGCTATTCGCTTACGAATAGCCGGAGCAAGGTTTAACTCTATGTGGATTGTCCACGCAATCAATGTGTCTGTTCAACGACTGCAACAGTTCACCCGTTGTTACACACAGACCCATCGCCGAATGAAATTTAAAAAAGATCAGGAAAGCACCCTTTGGCGATACGGCCAATGTTACCCTGAGGCACATGAGATGCTTTCTTCCAAAGATTCACTAGAAAAACAATTCTCGCCTAACGAGATCGATCTCAACGATCACGCACTCGTATGCAACATCGAATTTATTAATGACAACTACATTCCAAACGATTATTATCACCAAACAATGAACAACACAAATAAATCAACGTGTCAAAGACCTTCCCGAGAATAGTTTAGGAAGCCCCGACAATGATTATGATCCTTGAAAAGCCAATAGATCACACTGATCTACGATAATATATTCAAAATATGAATATTAGCTTACATTAATAGTGACCGAGATAACGATCAATGAATTTATTTTCAGTTTCGATAAATATTTATGTCATGAGTAATACAAACGTCTGCGTTTTAAAAGTTGGCACACCGTAATTAAATTTAATCGTAAGGTGTTGTGTCGTCCCAACCAATCACGTCGTAGGAGCCACCATATTGGATGCATGACGAAACACATTTAACATGAAAGTCGTCTCTTTGCCGTATAGATAGTGGAGACTGTCGATGTTGGCCAAGCCAATTTTTTTTTTTTTTTTTAAACCATGTCCGCTCCCAATGTGGAGCATATGGACTCCTAATGGAGTTTATCTCAACAGAAGTTTTTCTACGAGAACTGTTTGTTATGTAAACAAATTGACCCAGTCAAAGTGTAGGGTGAATATTGGAAATGGCGGATACTTGTTAATTGATTAAATTATAGGAAGACTTTCATTCATAAATGATTAATGAAATAACACCACATGGTCAAGACTTATGTTTCCAATAATGCAGAAAAATAGAGTTGCATGGTGAAAAAAGTCACATCTTTTTCATATCTGCAATGATTGCAGCTATAGAAGTTTTTTTAAATCCATGTCCGCTCCCAATGTGGAGCATATGGCTTCCTGTGGAAATATCTCAATGGAACTTTTTCTAAGAGAAAATTTCCAAGGCCAGTAGTAGGGGTGGGAGAATAAGGCTAGAACACGACTAGTGGTAGCCCAGATATAGAAGGATCGAAGGGTGAGAGGGAATTTTTAGGCACCCTCAAACAGAAACTCGATCACGTGAGATCCGGCACGGAAGCCAAAATAATGTTTGGCACACGGCAGGATCTTGAAAATAGAAGACTGGCGCTAAAAATAGACTCCAGGCGTCGCAAATCACAGGTAGGTTATACCCGATGATGGGCCCCAGAGTAAACTTGCGATTGAAAGCGAATTACTACTTTACTCCGCGATGATCAGACCGATCATGACCTACACATGCCCAATATGGATGCACGCAGGCACAAATTACTTTAAAACTATCAGACAATAAATGCACAAGACATTGCGCATGATCATGGATGCTCCCTGGTACGTGCATAACACAACACTACACAGAGACCTCGGCATCAATACCATCGTTGATCACACTGCGAAGCTGTCAAAGAAAATGCCAAAACAATTGCCAAAACAATTGCCAAAACAATTGCCAAAATGTCCCAAAAAAATAATTGAAAACAATTACATAACAATAATTAAATATAAAAACAGTTCAAAAACCATGAAACGGCAACACCCAGCAGCAGAGGCTGCCATCGTAGTTCTCGTCTCCGTCAATTCAATGAAGTTCAAGGTCAATGATGGTTTTGAAGCATCTTCTATGTTCTTGAAGTCTTATTCAGGATTCCAGTGTGCTCGTCAGAAGACGAGTGCAATATGTATCGATGTGAAGGCATGGATCATCCTATGCAAAAGGTGACACCGTGTCTGCCAAGTCAGCGTGGAACACTTCATGTCCAGACCACATTGGTCAGTAATTCTGGAAAATTAAAAAAAGAATTTTATTATATTGTTTTTTATCCATGACCGCTCCCAATGTGACGCATATGGTCCTCAATGGAGGTACCTCCTCCATTTGCTCAACCTCTGTTTTTCATAGTAGAGTAGTAGGATAGAACTATAAGGCTAGGACACGACTAGTGCTACAGCCAGTTATCAAAAGATCAGAAGGTGGGAGGGAATTTTTAGATATTACAAACAGCATTTCCTTCTAACAGAAATCCATCAAAAAAAAAAAAGCTGTTCGTACTGGGACTCGAACCCGTGGCATCGGACGCGGGAGCCCACAACGATAAACGCTGCACCATAAGACCTGACTCAGTCATTGGAGCACGACATTATTATCACAATAGAAATACAAAACACTATATTGATTCTAGAGCAATGAAAGAATGATATTAAGGATTTAAAGCCATGTCAGCTTTGAGTTTGGGACATAAGCTTATCAATCTATACAGAAGCCGATTTACGAGAACTACTTGAGTTCCGCTGAGTACATCCTATGGATAGTACCCGACGCACATCCGGGATGCCGGAATCCCACCGGTCAAAAGAAGATGCAGGCAGGATCGAGGCTTTCCGGAGGCATCCGCAGCACGTGACCCATCCAGTTCGAACATCTCTCCATAATCCGTGACGGGACGCCGTCTTGTACGCTCCCTTATCTCCAAATTCCTCACAAAATCAAACCACTTCACCCCCATTACCTGACGCAAGAATCCGTTCTCGAAGCTCAGTATATGGTTTTTCCGAGTCTTCGTCGGGTGCCATGATTCGCAACCGTGAAGCATTACCGGCAGAATGCAAGTGTTGAACAAGTGGATGAGCAGTGTACCGCACATTAATTATTCAAGCTGCTCCACACTGGTACCCGCTGCTTTTGTTCACGACTAGCAGTCAAGCATATGGGCACTCAAGGCAGAAGTGCCAGTGATTTCTTTGGAAGAGATCTCCACAGAAATTTTTCTACGAGAACTGCTTAGTACTCAGTTTGAATGAATTTAAGCAGACCATTCGAATATTGATTTTAATACTATCTCAAAATATGTTATTTGAAGCTGGATGACTTGTCAACTGGATGATAGATATGGCAACACTGGTTATCAGCATTATGCTGAGTAATCATTCTTTGAAAAAGCCATCGGAGACAAATTTAAACAAAAATGTTACAACAAAGAATTGCAGTGTCAGGTGAAAAGTGAGTCAGCATTTTTATTCAATAGCATTTCTTGTCAAGCGAAATTTGATCCATCTCATATTACTTCAGATGCAAACATACCTTGATATGACCACTGTGAAATACTTTGGTATTGTTCTGTAACAATGAATATGTGATGACACATTGCTGTGTTATGTGTTGGGTCTTGTTACATTGTTTATCAAATTCCAGACATTGCATGTTGAAAATAACAAAATGGAAACATGATTCTATTCTCAGAATTATAGAGCTTTAGACAGGTATCAAATACACTTGGAACAGTCAACTCTTTGTTACATGATTTTAAAAACAATATGGTCAACAAAATGGAAATCATTTGTTCAGACACAATTTCCAGAAACAAAAAAGAAGCCGATAGTAGGCTTCCTAATAACAAGACATAATTAACCAGGGCTACTGAGTCAGGTGTTTTACCGGAGGCGGAGTCAGAAAAACCTGAGAAATAAACAATTAGTCTATTTATCATATTGATTGGTGAAATCTACTAGAATGATTTGACGGTATCAACAATCCCTCTAAGCGGAAGGTTTAGCTGCGCGGACCGATCAAATATTAATAACAACTGTCATGTAGTGCGCGCCAACCTGGTATGGGTGTACGAGGGCTTCCCAACTGCTGTGCGCAGCTTAGAGGTAGCGTTGGACGGTATACAGATCTGTTAGTTGAACAGAAATATTTGAAAAAATCAATTCAGAGTCGTCTTTTGTCTACTCGACTCGATAGCCCTGGTAGTAACAGAACAAAAGGCTCTTTTTTTAAAATGTTTTATTTTTCTTTTAAAATCACTCATTTTCGATTACTAGAATTTACTTTCTACTGGTAATATTTTTTATGAAATATCAAAACACCGATTATGATTAACTAGTTCGGTATTGCGATCCCAATTGGCCATATCGTATATTTTTATAATACCTGTATATAATATGAAATACGAAATTATCAGTACAAAGACCACACGACCGCCTACGCCAAGGTAAATCCAGGACACTACGCGGGAAAAGCAACATCAAAATTCACCAGATGAAAGGGAAATTGGAGCTCGGCTCCACCAGCCCCAGAAATTGATGTATAGATAACAATCATATCGGTATTTTATCATGCTTTTTTATTAATTCCCCAAGGTACTCAATGTTGTACCAACACAACCTGCTAGGGTTTCACACTCTTACAACCTAATAGCGCAACAAGATTATTCCTGTTCAAATTTTTGCTGGGAATGTGCCGGGAAAAAGTTCCTTAAGTCTTGGTTGGATGCACTACAGCAGGGATGGCGAACCTTTTTCGCAAGTGGATAGAATTTAATTTATTTTTTTAAAAAAATCATGTCGCGGGTCACATAAATTGAATAATTAAGACTTTAAATAAAAACAATCATTTCTAAAAGTTCAAGCGGGTTAAATAATTTCTCACACAGGTCACTGCGTGACCCGCGGGTCCCTTGTTCGCCATCTCTGCACTACAGCATGAGTGTCCAACCGGTGGATCGCGATCGACCAGTCGATCCCATAGCAAACTTTGGTGAATTTCGAAAAACTATATAATTTAAATTTAAAATATACTAAAATTGAATTATTTTGTGAGCACATACCTACCTATCTTACATGTATTTCCCATTTAAAATTAAAATTTATAAATTTGAAGGGGAAAACCCTAAATAAAAATTCTTATAAGAATCATGTAAGAAGTCAATCGCGAGAAAACTTAAGATTGAAAAGTCGATCCCAAAGCAAAAAAAAAAAAAGGGTTGGACACCCTTGCACTACAGTGTGCAGAATAACCTTATATCTATTGGATTTCATTCCCTTTCCACAAGACGCTGTGAATTCCTGCCTTAGATGCAACCAAGTTCCCAAAGGGTGTGATCAGCATTTTGCATCATATTGTCGCATTTAAAAATTAAGACTAATTACCAATCAACCAAGCCGAAAGAGCTTGGCTGGTCCAGAAATTAGGAGCCAAATCTTTGGTCATCTCCATTCACTATTTAATATCCGGAAAGAATTTCAGAATGAATGTGGAATTAGTACAATCGTGTTCTATTTATGGATACATCCCGCGGGAGTGTCACTTGATGAACGAGGAAAATGGAGAGCTATGCAATCCGCTCGAACCATCCATTGGACCTATCAGCCATGACTAGGGCTGTGGAGTCATCGAGAAATAAGACAACACCGATTTAGCTTAAAACACGATTCAAATTATTTTTTAGGCTTAGCAGCATGCAGTAGCACCACTTTTGACCCTAGCGATTTGAATACACAACTTTTTTAAAAGGACTCAAAGCTAGTAGCTTTTTTCTAGTCAGATTCCAGTCAAAACAGTTGAAGACCTACTTAACCTTTTCACCGCATATGGCGTCTATGCATGTCCTAGCGAACATGCCCTCAGTGCGTGTGACACGTATAGATGTCATGAAAATTTCAAACCCTATATAAGAGCTATATATTGTGTTAAAATTGTATGGTAATTGTAGAGTATAGCTCGTCATGGATTATTACGGCGAAAAAATTCACAAACTGGCGCAAACTGCACAAATCGGCGCGGCGCCGCCATAATGGAAAACAGAGGCGATGTACTGAAAAATATTTCGTATTTCGCATAATTTATCAGTGTTCTTCGTAATAATGTGTGGTTTTAACGCGATTATCAAGCTCTCAAAAAATAATTTTAAATCGTGGCATTGTTTTTAGCTTAGTTTGTGATTTTTTTTCACCGTAATAATCCATGATGAGCTATACTCTACTTTTCCCAAATTGTATAACTTGGTTGAAAATATTACTAAATGTATATTTTACCAAATTCAATAGATGGCATTAGTCAAAAAAGATTCAATATAGGATAAAATAATTTATTTCTGGAACACGCCGTGTACATACGTCACCAATGCAAGATTTTGGATAATTTAAATAAGCGATCGAGTGGGGGTGAAATTGAAATTGTTCCGGGAATTTAATATTATAAGCATGGTATGGTGGTGGCGCAGTGTTCTCGAACGGGCGTGGCTTTATTTTGCAATATGGCGACGTCGCGCCGCAATTCTATAAAGAATGATTATTGTCGAGTTAAACCGAAAATACAAGAAATATATTGTATTTTATTATTGAAAAGGTTACTTTGTGTGGCAATTAACATATTTGATTAGTTGAAAAAATATTACAAACTATATTTACAGTCGAAAACGCCATCACAAAATTCGCAAAAAAAGCAGCCGCGTGCAAGGCATGTTCGCTAAATTTGGTGTCGCGGGCGAAGGGTTAAGTGCACCCCACGGCTTCTGAGCAGTTGTTTATAAGACACACCCAGTCAAGGAAAAGGCTTTAGATATGTTTGCCGTTATACAATTATCAGATGAGGACAGGTAAGTTAAATAGAACACTGACCTTTGTTCTTCTTTCAGCATCGACAGCATTCGGTCTCGGTTTTCTTCCAGGACTCCACGAAGCATCTCACGGTGTAAGCTGTTGGGCGGCATTTCTTCTTTACAGCAACAGTCTTCCGGTCAAAGGCTTAACAAGAGATTTCAGTCTTCCGATACGAGGCTTTCGTCATGGCATCTATCTTCTGAGCAATATAACGAAAAATACAAAAAATAATTAGTGTGAATTAATATGCTAGCTTATACACACTTGTACCTAAATACTGATCAGATTTACATAATTGAATGGTCAGTATACATCAGAGCTGTGGATTCTGAGAACTGAATCTGTCCTTAAAAAATGTGTATTCAAATTACTAAGATCAAATGCAGCACCAATGCAAAAATATAATTCATGTCGTGTTTAAAGCTCTGGAGTCGTATTATTTTTCCATGAATACACCCTGGTATAAATGCAATAATGTACAAAATTGTACTTGAAAGGCTGGTGTAAGTATTTTATAAAAAATATTGTATTTATAAGCTGGCCAGATAAATTGCATCATCAATAGTCAAGGAAACAGGGACTTACCAAGACGACGACACGACGACTCGACGCTTCCTTCCACTCTGAGATCTTCTACTTGAATGAGCGTTAGCTAAAACCGCGCAAACTTTAGTTAGACGCCGGATATACTACAAAGTCAAACAAAAGTTAGGCTTCAGTGTGAAGTGGGTTCTAATTGGAACGAAATTCAAAATTGTTGTCTATGACCACTGTAAATAAAATTATTTAGACAATTGTACAATATTAATTATCACGGCTGTGGAGTCGTTAAAAGTTAAAACGATTGCAGCTCGAACTCTGAATACGGTTTAAAACATGAAAAAAAACTATATTTCGAAGACTTTCAGGACATTCAATTATCAATTAATACAATAAATGGACTAATTTTCGAATATATTTGGCTCATTAATTCAATTTTTACTCACGAATTACATTACATTTTCCCAGCGGTGGTCTGCCAATCCGTCAACAACGGGTTTGCTTTATCTAGAAGAAATTCTTAGTGTTCTGGGAGAGTAGTAAATTTTCGAATAGCTCCTATGCAATTATATGTAATACTTAAATAGTCGATCGATTGTTACTAAATACACTTATAATATGTAACAAAATGCAATTTGTCGTAAACTCATCAATGTAAATAGCTAAAAATGCACTATTGTGAATACTGAAGCTGTCATGGATAATATGTAAATTGCAGTGATATATTAATTTGATTTGAGAATATTTTTTTCTCTTAAGTTAACGAAGGGCTCGCCCAGTGGCGTTCCTAGGTTATGTGCCTTCCCTAGGCAGAGTCTTAAAATAGCGTTCATTGTTTTTCATCATTAGTGTGATTCATTACCTATCAATCTAGGAATACATATACAAATATAGAAGGCCGAATCATTAATTCACCTACGTACTCAAACAAATGTTTTATTTATTATTCTATTTTCCTTTAAATTCAAATGATTTATAATATACATTGACAAAGATCCTCACGAATAAATATGATCCAAAAATTCATATTATTGTTCAATAATTATAACAAAATAAATTATTACGTTCACAACGCATCATAAAAAATACTGGAAATTTAAAATGCACTTACGTTGTATACAATAAGTATCCGTTCTTGGTTTGGTATTTTTTTATCAAAGACATTGAGGATTTAAAAAAACTGTGATCATTTGCCACTCCCTAGTACTCGCCGCCCATAGGCAACTGCTTACTCGCCTATGCCCTCGGGACGTCCTTTGGCTTAGTCAAATTCAACAAGAGGCTCGCGCATGCCCCCTCCAGCCCGCCGTCTGCACCCCTGCAGCCAGCAGTATTTTGCCTCATTATCTCAACAAAAAATAGAAAAAAATCTTTTTTATTCTTTAAGTGATCTTTTTTATTAATTGTTATTACAGAGTTTTATTGTTTTTAATGTTTTCGAACCTGTTATATTTTTAGGGCTTAGTAGCATGTAGTGGCGCCATCTTACGTGCTAGAGATTTGTATACACATTATTTTTAAAATCATTCTGAATATTTAGTTTTTTTCCAACTCCAGCAAAAACATTCCGACACCACAACTCTGATAATTATACAAATCATAATTAAATCATTGAAAAAGGGTGCGATATCTTTAAATGACTCACAAAATGAATATGAAGTTTGCGTTTATTATTTTGTATAAATTTGCTAGCTTACAGTACAAAAAATGTTATTTTTTTCTAGCTATTAACAGGTTAAGCTAAAAATTTGATAAAATAATATTTCTATACCAAAGACAATTATTGACGAAATTTTTGTCGATGCCAGCGCAAGTCAAGCTAGTGCTTGTATTAATAAACCCCCACTTATACCCTGTTGCCAACCAAGAATGACCAGCACTATCGATTTTTTAAAAAAATAGAAAATTCCAGACTAAACAAAAGAATGAAAATTGTTTTGCTTACAGAATCAATGCAAGATATTATATCCCCTTCGCAGTACATTATTGCGTAGTATATTGGGTTTGTGACTCGCTGACGTTATTATTATATACGTTTTGTAGGGAAAATATTTATTTATAATAATTAATTAAAAATAATTAATCACTAAACTAGAACTAAATCTGCCTAAACATGACTTACAGACATTTTTCATTCGGTTTATGGATTTCTGTCCGAAAACATGAACGTTTATGTTGTCTTTAGAATCCATGCCACTCATCTTATACTAAAACGGACGTAGCGAGAGCGATTAGCTGACTGCTAGTCCAATTCTGGTCATATCCTTCTATCCTTACTATCTTTGAAGAAACGAGGTTGAGCAACTGAGTAACAAACAGTTCTCGTCGAAAAAATTCTGTTGAGCGCCAAATTTGGAGCATATGTATCACCTGCTAACCCAGTGGAGGGGAACCTGCGGCCTCTTGGCTACTCTAATGCGGTCTTTTTGACTTGACCAAAAAATTATACGCAAGCGTTTGGAAAAGAGGGTTATCAATTCGGGGTGTGTCAACGTTTCCTTTAATGCGGCCTTATGTTGAATCAGTTAAATAAATGCGGCATTTAGAAATAAAAAGGTTCCCCACCCATGAACTAAACTTTAAAATGTCGTGGCCTGAAATACACTGAAATAACAAAAATATCCAGCAACGAAAACAAAACAAATGTGTCAAAATTCAACGAACACAATTGAGATGTTTCTCCTGTTACAGGTAGGGATTACAAATCCCGGTATTACCTAAACCGGGATCCCGGTGTGCACGGTCCTTTTTTAAATACCGAAATATAGTTTATTTAAATACAAAAATGCAGGTATTGAAAGTTAACCAAAATCTAATTCTGAACGTACTGAAATCATCAAATATTTTCATTAAATCATTCGAGATGAACTGAATTACATCCAATCCTTTTTTTATACAATAAATTGGTTCCAAAAATCAAAATATCAAAGATGAACGAAAATGTATGAAAAACTAAAGTTTTCTCTTCTGATTCAGGTAAGAAATGTTTTTTTTGTCACATTTTAACCATTTATTTATTTATTTCATATAAAAATTACCACGAGAAACAGATACATCTTGACTGTGGAAAGGAAAAAGGACGTAACCCTCAATTTTCCAAAAGAGCTTTTTTTCGATAATCACAATGTATACAACTTGACACACATTCTATCAAAAGGATGGAAGCTGAAAGTGCCGAATAAGTATCTAAATTTAGCTTTTAAATTTGAAAAAGATGACCTTGTAAAAAATTAAAACAAAGAAAAAACACTGAAATAAAGGTTTTTCCGAGACAATTTCTTTAGTTAATATTAGATTATGTCAATTAAACACCAGTTTAGAAGTCTCCGTGCACTTCTAGGTTGTGTATAATTCATAATTTGCAAATGTCACAAAATCATCAAAAGACGTTTTTAGCGCCTCCTGTAAAATTTGATATGTGTGGGTTACGTCCTTTTTCCTTTCCACAGTCGATGTTAACATGTATAATTGAATTAACTTTTAAATACTGGAGTTATTCGCTGCTCTCACTGTCGATTGCGCAATATAATCGTTGGCGACAAAAGAAACGGTGCTGGAAACAGAAAAGAGAGCTGGGTGTAATTTAAATCCGACAGTACAGTAAAACCCCCATTTACGCTATAGTCGGGACCGTGTAATTGGGGGGTGTGCATCTCATACAAAATTAGGGATTCGGTTTTTTTTCCGCGGAAAATGCAAAACTAAGGGAAATCTTAGTTAAAAAATATGTACGAAATATTTAGTTTTTGTAGTAATAAATATTAATAAAATATGAAGAAAGCTATGCGTGTATTGGCCGCCTGTGTGGCCGAGTGGTCAACGTTGTTGGCTTCGGTTACGGTGGGCACGGGTTCAAATCCCGGTACGGACAGTTTTATAAATTGATTTTTCAATCGATTTATGAATTTCTGTTCGATGGCATATCATGTATGTGATGTCTTGAATTCCCCTCCTCCCACCAATCCTATCTTCTGAACGGGGCGTATCGAGAGCGAATAGCTTACCACTAGTCCTGTCCTAGCTCTATCCTTCTATCCCTACTCTCATTGGAAAAAGAGAGTTTGAGCAACTGAGTAACAAGCAGTTTTCGTAGAAATTCTTCTGTTGAGATAATCTCCAATAGGAGTCCATATGCTCGACATTGGGAGCAGACATGGTTAAAAAAATAAAATGCGTGTATGGCCTGGCACGTGTTGAATACACAGACGCTAGCCAAAATTTGACTGTATGCACGGCACAGATCACCGTCTCGTAGTAATGACAATGGAATGCGACCGCGCAATTGGGGGATTTGCAGCGAATATTTCAAGCCAGCGCGTAATTTGGGGTCGTGTAATTGGGGGTTCCACTGTAGTTGAATCATTACGGATAGTTTCCAATATTGATAAATCTTTCAGTTATGTGTTATAATTTTATTTATTATATTTTTGAAACCAACCGTTTATGATTACGATATGAGCCCTCAAGAGGTGAAGTGAGCCAACTAGTAAAATGACAAAACGTAAAAAATCACGTCCTGAATGGGTGTTATGGTGGATTGCATATTTTATTTTACGAATATAACACTATTGCAATGTGCGTTATCTAAGGCTTCTTCGCTTTTACATTATCTAAGACAAGGCTCGACAACATTTTGTTGTAAGAGTCACAAATATTTTACGTGGGGATTAGTGTGGGCGGGCCGCACTTGGGTCACATGTCATTACACTGTAATGACATGTGTAAGCAAATATTTTAATCTAGAGTACCTTGCGGGCCGCACCACGACGCCTCGCGGGCCGCAGGCTGTCTAACCGATTGATTGCGATCTCAAAGAAAAATTTGGTCGATCCCGAAAGCTTCCGTGAATTTCAAAAAAATGTAAAATTTAAATATAAAATATACAAAAATGCTTAAATTGAATTACTTTGAAAGCTATGCCTATCTAATGATATGTATTTCGCATTTAAAATAAACATTTCTCAGTTTGAAGAAGGGAAAGAACCCTAAATAAATAAATTTCTTATTAGAATCATGTTAGAAGTCGATCGCGAGAAAATTTAAGATTGAAAAGTCGATCCCAGGGCATAAAAGGTTGGACACCCTTGCTTTAAGATATGTAGAATATTACAACGCATCTTACCAATTTTTTTTCTAAGATAACACATGGCTCACTTCACCTCTAATGGGAACATATTAAACTCTATTTTTTGGGTAGAATAAGTGATACATTTCACACTTTTTAAATAAGTGTCACCGAATGCTAACAAATATACAAAATTAACAGTTTGGTATTACAGTAAAACCCCCATTTACACTTAAGTCGGGACAGTGTAATTCGGGGTAGTGTAATTGGGTAGTGAATCTCATTCAAAATTAGGGATTTGGTTTTTTCCGCAAAAAGTGCAAATCTAAGATTTTCCTTAGTTTTGCAAAAAATATTTTTTTGACGAAATATTTAGTTACTATATTTACTAAGTGATAAAATGCAACACGTAGACAGTCGAACGGCTATACGTGTACAGCCCGGCATGTGTTGAATACACAGAAGCTAGCCAACATTTGACTGTATGCGCCGTACAGACGACCGTCTCGTAGCAACGACAATGTAATGCGACAGTGGAATTGGAAGATTTGCGGCGAATATTTCAAGCCAGCGCGCAATTCGGGGTAGTGTGATTGGGGATTCCACTGTATAATGCTATTTTACTATTTTCCCGAAGAGTTTACACCTACCCAATTTTCCCGGCTTGCACCCGGGAATTATTCCACCCCGCGTCACTAATTGCAATCCCTAGTGGCATGTAAATAAAACACGAGAAGTGTCAAATCAGCGCGTCACCCCGAGTAATAAATCTTTTTAAAATTGGTTTTTTGCTTCCAGCTAACTATGCTCATTTGAACATTTAGCGTTATTGTTTCAATGGTTACATTCTTCCTTTAAAAACGATAAAAATATTGATGTATGCGGACGCTATTTTTGAGACCCCACAGAGATTTCCAAACTGGGAGGCGCGAATTAATTAATGAAAATATAATGCCCATATCGACTTTGGGATTATCGAATTTTGACGTGAATACGTTTTTAAAATTGCTTCTATAGGGAGGCAATTCAAAAAAAATGAATGATGCCAAAATCGGGGGATACAGTTTGGTGTTGCAGCTTCATATCTATCATCGCTATCCAAAATTAAACTGCACCACTGGAAAGCTAAAGAATCAAAGAATTTATTGGGTTATGTAAGGAATAATAATAAGGATACATAGCTTGGGGGGAAGGGGAAGCGCCGCCATTTCGAGGTCGTTTTACTTCGTATCGAGATTTTTATTTCGTATAACTTTTGACTCGGAGAAGTTACAATGTTCGTTCAAGTTTTAATCGTTAGCTCTTGACAAAATCTATCGATTATAGATAAAAAAATAGTTGATTATTGTGACAGTGACTATAATTAGGTGTTAAAAAAAATCAAAAATATATAATGTCGGGCTATACGCGTCAAAAAGCCAAATCGAAATACAGAGATCGTATACGGCTGGAAAGAGCTTCTCAAGAGCAATCGAATGGTACCATTACAACTCCATATGAACGAGTCAAGCAGTGCCGGGAACGTAAAAATGGGGCGTAATATCACCTATTACGAGACGTATCCACGTACAACACACGGCCGTGTCCATGACACAGTCACACCTCATTTTTTATACCATATTGTAAAATTTGTGGGTTACATCCTTTTTCCTTTCCACAGTCGATATATTTACGATTCAACAGTTTACCTAGAGAATATAATACAAAAGTGGTTTCATTAAAAAAAAAAATATTCTTCGTAATTCATTAAAAATGTTTTTTCTTAAAGTCTTCGAATCGAAACATAGTTTCCGTTTTTTATATGAATTTGATCACTTTTTTTTTTGCTATTTTTTTATGGCTCGCGCGAGCCCCTTGTTAGATTTTACCACGGCTGGCGAGCTCCTTGTTAAATTAATAGAAAACAATATTCTCATATCAAATTAGTACATAACTGCAATTTCCGACATATACTATCGACGAGAGCTTCCTGTATACACAGTAGTACATTTATAGCCATTTACATTGATGAGTTTATGGGAAACTGCATAGTGTTGCATATTTTAAGTGTATTAAGTAGTGATCGTTTGCTCATTTAAAAGTATTGCATATAATTGCACATGACTGATAAATTAATTTGATACTAAGCGAGCCCTTTGTTGACGTATTGGCAGCCCACAGCTGGTTATTACTATCATTGAAATAGCGAGATCTCAACATTCGTTGATATTTCAGTTTAGGATTTTCTCCATACATTTATTCACATGTATAACCAGCTTTTTCTAATCTAACCTAACCAGTGACGACGATCTCCAGAGCGGAGAAATAAATTTTGAAACAATGTCATAATGAAGATAATGAAACAAGCATCAATTTTAAATTTTATAATTAAAGTGGACTGACAGAGAAGTGTAATATGTGTATAAATAAATTCTAATTGTGTATTTTTGTTTGAATTGTGACTCTCTTTGTGTTATTTGACAGCTCCAGATATTTCATGTGATGGGTATGTTTGCAAGCATATAAAAATACCCATTCTCTGATATAACGATTAATGCTTATAACGAGAAAATTCAGTTGGTCCCATCGTCCTCGTAATAACAAGGTTCAACTCTATTTACAGTGTAAAAAAGAGTTTTATTTATATTATCAAAATAATTAAACCTTGCTATTATTGTGTCAATTGTGTTGTATTCGTCGTTGCATTGTTTTACCATTTAAAACGTGTATTTAATAATATAACATAAAATGTGAGAAAGCACGATTATTTTTTTGAAAGGAAGGCTTAATGACATAAAGTTTGAAAGCCACTGGCTTGGAAGTAGCCCGCCACTGTTCCAGACACCATAACTTATGTACTTTATTACCTCCTAACTAAACTATGACGTACGCCTCTTTGTTTTCTTCCATATTATATTTTCCTGTGCCACGTTTTTAAATTATAAGTCATCGACGTTCTGCAAAAGCTACTTCAAAATTATCTAAAATAACTTTTGAACGACAATCAACTTATTTGAATTTACACAGTCTACTAACCCATACAAAATGTAGGTCCTTGAAATGAATAGTTTTGTAGATAACATTGCAATAGTTTCTTTTAATAAATTTATCCTGAATACACAGCCCTGATGAAAACCATAAGCTGCTTGTTCCTGTCTGTTTTTCAATTCAATATATATACCAGGTACTTTAACACTCATAAATTAATATCATAATACAAAACAATACCAGGTCCATAGACTTACTCTGTGACCAGAACCAGGGGTCTAATACTTGATATAATGTTTTATCGACTTCTGTTCGAAGATATAGGCGGTTAAAAAAATCTTTTACATTGACGAGCGTCCTATCAAAGCCCTATACTTCCATCGACTTCAAAAAGGGAGGTTAAGAAACTGGGTAACAAGCAGTTATCGTAAAAAAAACTTCTGTGGACACCTCTATGAGGAAACCATTCGCTCCACATTCAGAAGTCAAAGTCAGTGAATCAAAAAATGCACTGCTTATGGTGGGTTTTATCAACCAATTAAATATTGTGTAAAATGATATAGGATTATTTATACAAGTTACACATTTACGTACAGTGGAAACCTCTCGTAACGAGCACCTCTAATAACGATTAATTTGCATAACGAGTAACACAGAGTTTTGGAAAGATTACTTTCACATCGTTGATTGACAAGGTGTGGGAAGGGGTTCCTAAGACAACCCTCACTTCAGCTTGGAAGAAGCTTGGGCCAGAAAGCGTTGTCAAATGTGATTTTGAGAGGTTTGAAACAGTACCTGTGGAGTCTACAGTCAACGAGATTGTATCTTTGGCGAATACCATGGGACTGGAAGTGGATAATAACGATATTGATGAGCTTGTGGAAGAGAACAGTCAAGGGCTGACCACCGAAGAGCTTATGGTATTGTTTTTCACAACAAGAAGTTACGGAGGAAAGTTTGTTAGTAGAGGAGGAGGAAGTAGCAGTGCAACAATCTTCTGGCGCAATAAGAGAAAAGTTGAAAGCATGGGAAACTGTTGCATCTTGCATTTTATTTTATTTATTTATTTAATTAATTAACATTGTACAAGGTTGACAAATTATAAATTTAAAACTTTTACAATGGAGAAAAAAAAAATAGTATAATTTAATATTAAAAGCAGTAAAAAAAAAAAGTGGCAAGGAAGTCAACTGAGTAAGCTCCGACGAACTCTACTTTAATACATAAAAAATAGTATTCGTCGAAACTCACTCACGTCTACGTGGAATATGTCGACGTCCGAAGCAATATTGTTGAACACCGTTAAAGCTCTCCCCAGTGGCATCCCCATTGGCAGGCTGGTTCTACACCTTGGGAGAACAAACAATTCATGTCCACGATTTCTCAAAAAATAATGAGGAACATTTAGATTTACATTCTCAAGAATGGTGGAATTCTCATTTTGGCCTCGTATAAGTCGAAAGAAATATATGGCCAGATACATTTCTCTTCGAACGTTCAAGCTATTGAAGTTAAGCATGCCTAAGAGAAAGTCAGTTGGATAAAGCCATAGGCTCATTACCCTAATAAGGAGGTGGCTATGCGTCTTACACATTTATTCAATGATGATGATGTTGTCACATTTTTATCAAATGTTGAAAAACAGATTTCTGCTAGTGAAAAAGAATTAATTATTTGTCATAAATAATAAACTTTATCGTTTTTTGCAAATCTAAATCGCATTCCAGGTTGTTACGCTCCTTAACAATTTATAACTATGTAATTTTACTTGAATACACGCTAAAAATATAAAAATTGTTTTTGTTTATTGTATTTTACATAGTTTTATATGGGAAAAATTGTTTCGCATAACGAGCAAGATTCTGGAACGAATTCGACTCGATATGAGAGGTTCCACTGTATTCAGAATCTTGCCTACTGCCTACTGGCCTATCCGCTAACTGGACAAGCTCATAGAGAATGGATAACCAAACTTATTCCTTTTACTTGACAAGTTGACATGGTAAAGCGGCCATTATAACATGCACTGTGATGTTTTTAATCCTACCAAGTAGGCTACTGACCAGTGTTCCCTCTAAACTCTGCGCGCGCACATGCATTAGAACAGAGCGCACAAAAGTTACACCAGCTATACCACCACCAGAATAAATAAATTGTCATTATATAGTTTTGTTAATTACAGTCACTATAAAAAATAAGCATTTCGTTAAGTAGGTCTAAATACCGTTATGTGACGCACAATTTTTTTAATTTTCTTTCAAAGTTGCACACCCAATATATTTTGCGCACATAGCCTTCGGAAAATTAGAGGGAACATTGCTACTGACCTCCTAAATAACTTGGTAGTTATCGAACCCGTAGCCTGGTTTTGTCAGCGATATCCTCTTCAGTTGTGTTCCTCGCTGGTTTCACTCTTAGTATATGAAAACTTTTATAAATTGAATTGAATCGATTGAACTTCGACATTGCCTTTGATTAATAAGCAATACTTGGTGGAACTGACGGATGCTTGTAGGTCATTGGTGAAAGGAGAATTGAGTCGTCTGGTATCAAAAGCAGAACTATCCCATATATATTTAAATTAAGCTAATGCTGTCACATTATTCTGCTGGTTATAGTGTGTGGCTAGAAATTATGTAAAAAATGTTCAAAAATCAAATAAACGTGGTACAAAACAGCAAAAGAAAATGATGCTTGGTATCAAAAGCAGAACTTTCCAGGCCGTTGGAAAGAAAAGTAGAACAGTTTGGTAAATCAGGATTTCGACCAATCACAGAGTTACTTTAAGTGATGTCCCATGCAGATTTTGAGTTGCACTCATTGATGGGCTATGTTTAAAATTGAGTTTAAATTGATAAATCTCAAAAAGCCACCAATACGTTTTTCGTGTTTTTCTCGCAACTTCGAAAAATGGACAGTTCTACTTTTGATACTATACTAATCAATTATCTCTTTAAATTGGTGGCAAGCTGACCGCAGAAGATCTGAGGCACAGGTATTTGTGACGCCTTCCATATTATTTAATAAAAATATCTGACGCAATCGCTTCTTTTATATAAACTATTCAATACTGTCGATGCATAAAACCGGTTCATAACCAATCTTCGTTAACAAAACTTACATTTGAAATAGTCCAGGCTTTCTTAGCTGTAAAAGACTTTCAAAACTTGCTGGTTCAACATGAAGTAAGTCGCTAGTGTCGAGTGGCTGAAGATTCACATGTCATCCCCAATGTAGACTTACTTTGTATCAGACATCCATGGCTTTGAGCACAAAAAATTCTCCATACTGGGATTCGTGCACAATGCAACCTGTAAAAACGATTGCGACCACTCGCAAGGGTATAAGGGTATGGGTAAATAATTTTTCTAAAAAAAACACTTTATACTTTGAACATTTTTTATTTTGACAACAGTTTGAACACATATTTATTAAATCATCAAATAGTATTAAAAAGATTGACATCATCGGTATCAAAACCACATTGCAATGTACATAAATATCATAGCCTTTTTCGATTTATTTGCCATCTTTGTTTCACTATTGGTGCATTTTTTTACAAGCGTACATACGGTACGTACCGAAAGTTATCTTGTGTTTTAGAGAAGAAAGGCTTAAAAATCCACAAAATGTTGAAAACCGAAAAAAATGCTTCGCAAAATTATATAAGCCTTCTAATCGATACCACGTGTTGTCTCGCGTTGAATGAAGAAGAATTGAATTGGTCACCTTGTCAATGGATCGTAATCTAAAAATTGAATTCTCTGAAGTAACTATGGAGGAATTTTTGATTTCTGTCCAAGACGAGTGCCCGGCATGTTTGCAGTGAAAATCTTGTTATAGTTTTCAACATCATATTTGTGTGGGCTCGGTTTCTCAACAATAAGTGATATGAAAACTAAAAACACTTACGAATAATTAACGCAAAGAATAATTGAAGGTAGTTATATATGAAATATTCGACCTAATATTACCGAAATTTTTATATCCGTTCTTTACAAAACACTTACACGTTGATTTAGAATCTAAATCAACGTGGTAAAAATCCATTTTTATCAAATGTAGAAAATGTCAGTGAAAATTTAAAAGAGCAGTTTATTGAGCTACAAAATGACTGTGAAGCTAAAATTGTGTTCAATCAATGTAATTATGATGTTTTTTGGGTCCATTTTCGCCATCAATACCCTCTTCTGTGGAAAGAGGTAAAAATTACCCATCGTAGCATTTCCTTCATCATATTTAGTGGAAAAGGGTTTTAGCGCAGTAAAGCATATATTAAAAAAAATCCCGAAATCGATTACAGATAAGCCAAAGAGGAGATTTAAGACTATATTTAACTAAACTTGAACCTAATATTACGAAAATAGCCCAATCACATGAGGCTCAAGGATCTCATTAATTTTTTTAATAAAAATTCTCATTTCCATTGAATTATTTACTTTTTAGTTAAAATAATAATATAATTTTGTATGTAATGTTAATATGACATAAATGGCAATAAATACATAATTTTTATAAAAATAATCATGTTTTTTATTTGTTTTTCTTATAATTTTTTATTTGTAAAGAAAATCATTGCATGAAATACATAAAAAAGAGAGTATTTTTTTTTGTGGGGAGGGGGGGCGCTGGATAATTTTACTGTGGTAAAGGGGGCGATTCTTTCAATATGGTTAAGAAACACTGATTTAGATTATACAATACCGAGAGCTATCTTGTGTTTTCCATGTGAATAAAGTGCAGAATGTGTGACAAAGCATCAGAGAGATCGCTGGTATCGGAGAGTTCGTCGTGAGACGAGAGGCACACATTGGCGATAAGACAGAGCGTTCGAACCGGCCAGCTAGAGTATCAGATGACCCAATTATCCAATCTACTGATGTCGCGCTGGGGGTGCGAGACGAAACAAGACCTTCAATACCCTTCTGCAATGAACCACGTTCCTTATTGCCAACACCACAAACAACACATCAACCATAAGTACCAACGTTAACAAAAGACGAAGGCTTCGCGTATGCAAAAACCAGTATACCATCAACGTCGCAGCATAGCCACGGGACAGAGACAAACCAGTCATTACTGGGGAGACAGCATTGATACCAACATATCTTTCGCCAAATCGTTGTGAAAATAAATTGTATAATTGCGTTGGTCACATTTAAAAGGCTTTTCTCCAGTGTATGACATTTTATGCATTTTTAAGATTCATCATACGAAAACTCCAATGTGAAAAACAATAGAAATGGAATAATAGGAAACCGATGTACATTATCGGTGCCTTTGGACCCAAGCAGTGGTGAAGAAGATCCGATTATTGGCATTGATGAAGAGTTTGTTGAAATGTTTGATGCAACCCAGCCCGTTTCATAGAAACTCCCAGCAAACAAGGAGGGGTTATACTTCTCCGAATTCGAAGATGGAATGAACGAACCATATGAAATGTATTTTCTTCTTTTTTCATCACATTGGAAGCACCTCCGACGACGGCGAAGAATATTAACACGTCAAGTGTCAAACACGAAATTGAGGCCAAAGAGATAATCGAATATTTGAGATTGACTGTAACATTGATAGTGAACTTACATATAGAATAGGATTTTGAGGGTGATGATGAGGTATTTTTACAATCAATTGCAACAACGAGCAGTCATCTGAAAAACTTCATGAAATACCCGATATAAGAATCAATATGAGTGGAAAAGATCGCATCGACTTTTTCATCCGATTGCTGACGAGAAGTTTTCGTCACAGGATAGATTTTGAAAGCTTACGGGTCATATTAAGGAACAAGACATTCATTGAATGATTTATTCAATGATTCTGACAGTGTGCTTTAAAACTTGTCGTGCATGGTTGATCGGCAGATGAGGAATTGCGAGGAAGAGACCATACAAAATGAGTTGAAGTTTAAATCGGCCATTCTGTTTTCATGGACAATTATTATAATAGTGTCGCACTGACCAAAGATTTAATGAAAGATACGAAATATTTCACGGGAGCTGTAAAGAGCAATAGGAAATAGAATGAATCATCGCAATCCACGTCTCATTTCAGAAAATTCCCAGCGGCAAAAATGGCCCACCTCGAGACGGTATACCGATAAAGTTTTTCATGTTTTACTTGTGGAAGTTGAAGGTAGAAGAGTCCGATACATATGCTTCGGAGCAAACATGCATCAAAGATCTAAATGTGGAAATGAAGACGTTTACAACTGTAACCTTATGAAAGACGATTGCGCGGAGATTCTCAATTTTCATGTACCAGGCAACAAACTCGCTTGCTGGGAATATATTCATAAACATCATGCTAAGATATTTCAACCTGCGGCGTGAGGTGGCGGTCCACGGGGACTGTATGATTTGAAGTCTTCTCTTGTCCCGCGTATTGAAACCGATTATAGCAGGTTTTATACGAAGGTCGGTCGACTTAGAATCCTATAAAAGGTTTGTAACGTTGGTAAATTTGATATATGTTTTGTGCCTCAGAAACAAAGACGTCGTTATTCGATGAAATAGAAGAATTTTCAATATATAATGAGCGAACCAGACGACATGATATTTATGGAAATGGAGGAATCGCAGGAACCTGCGATTCCAACGGCGGCGAAAAAGCGGCCGACAAGGAAGAGGAAAATTCAGTTCACAGAAACTCGGCAAATACTGGACAATTTTCTACCATCAGAGAACGAAAATACAACGATTCTGATACTTCAATTGATATGGACCGAAGAAACGAACCTTCCACTTCTGGCGAGTCGAATTCAGGAATCAATAATAAGTGTAACTGGACGACAACGGAGATGAAAGAAATGCTTTTATCTTAGTTACATTTCCTCATTCATTCAGTTTAAGGAAAGCTTGCATCACGTGGTTAGAATAGAAAACTAGTCAATTACTAGGCCCCACCTATGAAGTGTATCATTTAACTCATCAGTCTAGTTTCCTAGTACCAGGAATTCCTAAGCCTTGCATTGCAACTGTAAACCCTCCTTTTTCTTTCTCCAATTCAATTTCTCAGTCTTACTTTGTGTACTCTGATAAACTGTCAACTAGTTACATTTGATCTTTCATTCAGTTTAAGAAAAGATTGTATCACATGGTTAGAATAGAAAACGAGTACAATGATAGAGATGCCATTATTGATAAGGAAATGGATAGTCTAGTATATATTGACAGATGACAGTTTATATGGAATATAGTTAAATCATCTAATTCAAAATGGCCGTCTTGTCGGGGCCGCCAACACAAAGCTTCAAATAAATAAAATTATCTAGTAAATATATTCTCAGCCTAGATGCTCAGTTGTGTCGTTTCCGTCAAACATCATAAGTGGTGCTGAATTATTTCTTGTTTCTAATAAATGATATCACTGCAAAATTACGATGTCAGGTGGACCGCGATAGCTTGCAATAATATGGAATATAGTGGAAGTGGAAGAAATAATAATGAAATAGTGGTCGAGGATAATAAATTATTGTCCTTACATACAGGAACGAATGTGTTCACGAGTATTTCTGACGGTGATAAGAGATAAATACGCTTTTTAAGGTATGCGTGAATAATTCAATTGAAAAAATTTATTAAACTTTACGAATATAAAGACACCGAGACTTATGACCGACGGATGTTCCGGGCAGAACAAGAATTCAACGACAATAGGGATGCTCAGCAAATGGTTTAGGAGGAATTCACCAAATTCATTGAAAAGGGCGGAAGTAATATTTACTGTGACTGGGTATTCTTTTATAGAAAACACATGATCAGCGATGTTGTAAATGACTTGAATGTAGTAAAGACATTTATAAATAACGTACACTTTATGAATATAAAGACACCGAGACTTTTGGCTGATGGATGTTCCGGGCAGAACAAGAATTCAACAATAATAGGGATGATCAGCAGATGGTTTAGGAGGAATTCACCAAATTCATTGAAAAAGGTGGAAGTTATATATCCTGTGACTGGGGGGTATTCATTTATAGAAAACATTGAAGTCATTTTATGGTCATCACATGGTTAGCGATGTTGTAGACGTTCGTAAGTAACGTAAACTTTAGGAATACTATGACAATAGGGATGCTCAGCAAATGGTTTAGGAGGAATTCACCAAATTCATTGAAAAGGGTGGAAGTAATATTTACCGTCACTGGGTATTCTTTTATAGAAAACATTGAAGTCATTACATGGTCAGCGATGTTGTAAATGACTATAATGTTGTAAAGACGTTCGTAAGTAACGTAAACTTTACGAATATTATGAGAAAAGGGATGCTCAGCAAATGGTTGAAGAGGATTTCACCAAATTCATTGAAAAGGGTGGAAGTAATATTTACTGTGAATGGGGGCGAAAACGGTCCATGTATATTTTTTTTTGTTTGTTTTGATTACAAATAGCGCCAAACTTTATTGTCTATAGTTTTCAATACTGTCTATGCTTAACTGCGCGCATATTACTTCAGCATTCAAGGTATCCATTATTCAATATTTTCCAACCATGGACTGCATCTCTTGTAAACAATCGTGTTTAACATTTTTTTGCTTAGTTAATAGCACGGATTTGTAAGAATGGTTTCGCAAGCACGGTGTATGAGGTGCATCATCTAATTCATCAGTCTAATTTCCTAGTACCAGAAATTCCTAAGCCCTTCATTGCAACTGTAAACCCTCCTTTTTCTTTCACCAATTCAATTTCTCAGACTTTTTTTGTGTACTCTGGTAAACTATCTACTAGTTACATTTGCTCTTTCATTCAGTTTAAGGAAAGCTTGCATCACGTGGTTAGAATAGAAAAAGAGTCAATTTCTAGGCCCCACCTACGAGGTGTGTCATCTAACTCATCAGTCTAGTTTCCTAGTACCAGAAATTCCTAAGCCCTTCATTGCAACTGTAAACCCTCCTTTTTCTTTCACCAATTCAATTTCTCACTTTTTTTGTGTACTCTGGTAAACTATCTACTAGTTACATTTGCTCATTCATTCAGTTTAAGGAAAGCTTGCATCACATGGTTAGAATAGAAAAAGAGTCAATTTCTAGGCCCCACCTACGAGGTTTGTCATCTAACTCATCAGTCTAGTTTCCTAGTACCAGAAATTCCTAAGCCCTTCATTGCAACTGTAAACCCTCCTTTTTCTTTCACCAATTCAATTTCTCAGACTTTTTTTGTGTACTCTGGTAAACTATCTACTAGTTACATTTGCTCATTCATTCAGTTTAAGGAAAGCTTGCATCACATGGTTAGAATAGAAAAAGAGTCAATTTCTAGGCCCCACCTACGAGGTGTGTCATCTAACTCATCAGTCTAGTTTCCTAGTACCAGAAATTCCTAAGCCCTTCATTGCAACTGTAAACCCTCCCTTTTCTTTCACCAATTCAATTTCTCAGTATTTTTTTGTGTACTCTGGAAAACTATCTACTAGTTACATTTGCTCTTTCATTCAGTTTAAGGAAAGCTTGCATCACGTGGTTAGAATAGAAAAAGAGTCAATTTCTAGGCCCCACCTACGAGGTGTGTCATCTAACTCATCAGTCTAGTTTCCTAGTACCAGAAATTCCTAAGCCCTTCATTGCAACTGTAAACCCTCCTTTTTCTTTCACCAATTCAATTTCTCACTTTTTTTGTGTACTCTGGTAAACTATCTACTAGTTACATTTGCTCATTCATTCAGTTTAAGGAAAGCTTGCATCACATGGTTAGAATAGAAAAAGAGTCAATTTCTAGGCCCCACCTACGAGGTTTGTCATCTAACTCATCAGTCTAGTTTCCTAGTACCAGAAATTCCTAAGCCCTTCATTGCAACTGTAAACCCTCCTTTTTCTTTCACCAATTCAATTTCTCAGACTTTTTTTGTGTACTCTGGTAAACTATCTACTAGTTACATTTGCTCATTCATTCAGTTTAAGGAAAGCTTGCATCACATGGTTAGAATAGAAAAAGAGTCAATTTCTAGGCCCCACCTACGAGGTTTGTCATCTAACTCATCAGTCTAGTTTCCTAGTACCAGAAATTCCTAAGCCCTTCATTGCAACTGTAAACCCTCCTTTTTCTTTCACCAATTCAATTTCTCAGACTTTTTTTGTGTACTCTGGTAAACTATCTACTAGTTACATTTGCTCATTCATCCAGTTTAAGGAAAGCTTGTATCACGTGGTCGGAATAGAAAACGAATCAATTTCAAGGCCCCACCCCCAAGTCTGGAATTTTACACCAATGGTATTAATAAGTTAATAGAAAGGTGGGAGAAGGTTATAAGAACCGATGGAAATTATATAATTGATTAAATAAATGGTATTTAAAAAAAAATAATTGTTTAATTTTATTTAAATTAAACGTCCTAACTTTTGCATCAACCTAATATATCGGAAGAAGACCCCGGGACCTAACAACGGAACAGCTACGAAACTACATTATCCCCTATTAATATATAGATTACGCTTTTTAAGGTATGTATAAATAATTCAATTGAAAAAATTAATTAAACTTTATGAATATCAAGACACTGAGACTTATGGCCGATAAATGTTCCGGACAGAACAAGAATTCGACGATGATAGGGATGCTCAGCAAATGGTTTAAGAGGAATTCACCAAATTCATTGAAAAGGGTGGAAGTAATATTTACCGTCACTGGTTATTCTTTTATAGAAAACATTGAACTCATCACATGGTCAGCGATGTTGTAAATGACTATAATGTTGTAAAGACGTTCGTAAGTAACGTAAACTTTAGGAATACTATGACAATAGGGATGCTCAGCAAATGGTTGATGAGGAATTCACCAAATTCATTGAAAAGGGTGGGAGTAATATTTACTGTGACTGGGTATTCTTTTATAGAGACATTGAAGTCATTTCATGGCCATCACACGGTCAGCGATGTTGTAAAGACGTTTGTGAATAAGGAAAACTTGACTAACATTATGACACAGACTTATGGCCGATGGCTGTTCCTGGCAGAACAAGAATTCGACGATAATAGGGATGCCCAGCAAATGGTTGATGAGGAATTCACCAAATTCATTGAAAAGGGTGGAAGTAATATTTACTGTGACTGGGTATTCTTTTATAGAGACATTGAAGTCATTTCATGGCCATCACACGGTCAGCGATGTTGTAAAGACGTTTGTGAATAAGGAAAACTTGACTAACATTATGACACAGACTTATGGCCGATGGACGTTCCTGGCAGAACAAGAATTCGACAATAATAGGGATGCCCAGCAAATGGTTGATGAGGAATTCACCAAATTCATTGAAAAGGGTGGAAGTAATATTTACTGTGAATCAATGTCTCTGTAAAAGAATACCCAGGTATTCTTTTACAGAGACATTGAAGTCATTTCATGGTCATCACACAGTCAGCGATGTTGTAAAGACGTTGGAGTCTGGAAAACGAGTCAATTTCTAGGCCTCACCCCCAAGTCTACGGAATTTTACACCAATGGTATTTATAAGTTAATAGAAAGGTGGGAGAAGGTTATAAGAACCGATGGAAATTATACAATTGATTAAATAAAGAGTATTTAAAAAAAATAATTGTTTAATTTTATTTAAATTAAATGTCTTAAGAGGATATAGTACCTTTACGCCTGAAAACAGAGTAAATCGATCGTTTGCCATCGACGAAATCTCGTGAACCGTTCACTTAAAAAAATTTTTTTTTCAATAATTACATTTTCCAAACGCTTTTTTACACTATTGCATTTTTTTTTTTATGAAAATAGTAAAAATGTCAAGATTACACGGTAAAACATTGACTTGGATTTTTTTCAACTACTTTACGCGAAGATCGTTTTGAAGTTTATTATAAGATACCGAAGTTTGAAGTCTTAGAAAGAAATACAGATAAAGATTGGTTTAAGAAAGTGATTTGAGCAGAATTTCTAATTTATCGTATATAATGATTATACAGCCATTTGAAATGTACCATTTTTCCCACTTTTTCTGACTGATTTTTAAAGCATAATTGTATCATATATACTTCTAAAAAAAATTGAAATAAAAAACCATTTTATTGTTTACATTAAAAGCAAAAAAAAAATAATAATAATAATGATAATACCAATAAATGGTAACCATTTTTCGGAGATGCCTTTTCTTACCTACTATGCTTCAGTTTGAGCTTCAGTCTGAGATCGTACGCGGTATGGAGTGGACGCGTCCAATGTTTTATTAAAAAATATTAAATCACTGGTCAACGAATATTAGAGGTAATCAAAGCAATGTTTTTTTATTCTGCCAAAAAAAACGTGCTATATCGGTTGGGGTTAGGGTTGCCCAAAGCGCTGACAAATAATATTATTATTTATAATACAATAATGTATTTTTCATTAGCGATGCTTCTAAAGACCAGTATTACTTTAGCTTATGGATGTCCAACCGGTAGATCGCGATCGACCGGTTGACTCCAAAGCATAATTTGTTTGATCCCGAAAGCTTCCGTGAATTTGGAAAAAATATACAATTTAAATATAAAATATACAAAAATTGAATTATTTGTAAGCATATACCTAATATATATCTAATATATCTAATTGTATGTATTTCGCATTTAAAATAAACATTTCTAAGATTGAAGAAGGGAAAAACCCTACTAAATAAAAATTGTTACAAGAATCATGGTAGAAGTCGATCGCGAGAAAACTTAAGATTGAAAAGTTGATCTTAAGAAAAAAAAAAGGTTGGACACCCTTGCACCCTTTAATGCAGCGATTTCCAACCTTGGGAGCGTGGACTATTGTAAAAAGAAGCGCGAACAGTCCAAAATATTTATTTACCCTTTAAAACGTGTCTTTGTTACTATATGAAAATAAAGCATGGGGAGGCGCGAAGATATTTTTTTTCAAAAAGAAGCGCATTAACACAAAAGTTGGAAACTACTGGCTTAATGGATAAGTATTTTAAAATAATTATTTGGCAATGCTTTTAAACAGAGATTCTATCTATAGATATTTGTATCTAATAGTAATAATAGATGAATAAAAGCATTTTTACATTAGTATTTATGAATCATTTCTATGTTTCAAAAGTTTTATGCCGCTTACAGATGGGGAAGATTTTCGCTAAAAATACAAAGTTCGTCGTTTAAACGTAAAAAAAAACACATTATTATTAGAAACAAAAAAATATTGGAAAATATGTTAATATGTCACAACCCTGCATGTCGTCGAACATGCAAATTGACAGTAAAGAAAGTTCTCAAACATTATATAAAGAAATACAAATATATCTATGCATTCAATATAAATTATTTGAATGACTACTTTTGAACTGGTCTAATATTCATTTAGTTTCTTCCTTATTGAGTTAGACTATAGAATATTGAAGTAAAACTATTTGCATTCAATAAAATATACACCCAATACTTTTTTTACTCGATTATTTTGGATAAACCGTTACGTTTTTTCATACATTTTTGGTACTTTTTTTACACGGATTTGAAACCGATTTATCAAATTATATGAAATGAGCTTTTTTTTACGCGCCACTTTCTGGAACTAATGTATCATCCTGAGATTTTGGATCTTAGATTCAAAAGGTCAATAGAAATATATAATAGAATCCGCAATACATTTTAGATGCTATTAATAAAAAATGTAAAGAAGTCACTGTGCGACATGTTCAATCGATTTGTTAAGAACGATTACTTAACATATAATAATTTAAAAATATCGAAGTTTTTTGTCTCACACGATAAGACATAGTTAAGATAATTTTCGGATTAAATTCATGGTCAACTATAGCGCGAACCAGAAATAACTATCAATTGCAACTTATAATTCTTTTAGAACTAAATACTTTTCTATTTTAATCTTATTATGTCAATATTTTTTATGTTTTAAACTTTTTTATGCAACACAATTATTTTTCAAAACTGTATTCATCAATATCATAACAAATCAATATCATAAAAAATAGGTTATACAAAATTAAAAATAAAAACTCATTCAATATATAAGAGAAAGTTTGAGAAATTTGTATTGTATGGTTTGTTTAGCGTCTCTTGTTACCTTTAGCAAAAGCCGTCTCATGATTTAATTTATTAGTACGATAGCTTACTGTTGCTTACATGTAGCAATACCTCATATAAAGCATTTTCAAGGAATATATAATTAACGTATAGTTTCAGTTACATATAATTGTTGCAACAGATATTTGGGGAAGTAAATTAGATTGTCAGTCTTGGCTATGAAGATAAATAAATACTTATTGATTTTCGTCGATATCTAATATTAATACAAATTGTTAAATATGAAAAACCTTTATAACTGTCTAAATACCCATTCGTGTGTTAGGTGGTATTGTTATTTTTGTAATGCAATAGAAAAATGTTTTGCTTGTTTTGATACTGTAAAAATACGTATTGTGGTGGTTACTTATTTAAGTCAGTGCAATATTTATGCTGTAGGTCAAATTAAAGTTTTGCATTCCTACTGAGTCGCCTTAACTTTTGCATCAATCAAATATATCGGCGTCCTAATATCTTCTTAATATAAAAGCTTCCGCTTCAACACTGCGATCTCAATCCAATTGATCCGATATGGGCTGCAGTAAAACGAAGAGTTGCTGAGGAAAATTTGGAACAGTTATCCAGCAAAATTGTAGAACTTGCGGATGCCGGTTTTTCTACTATTACCACGCTAGAGGAGGAAAATGTTTGCCATCACGTGGTTAGAATAGAAAAAGAGTCAATTTCTAGGCCCCACCTATGAGGTGCATCATCCAACTCATCAGTCTAGTTTCCTAGTACCAGAAATTCCTAAGCCTTGCATTGCAACTGTAAAAACCTCCTTTTTCGGTTAAAAAGTACCTGAGCGTCTGATATGATTTGACGTTTAATACAAAACTGCAACCGCGTCAGTGTTGCTAGCACGAAAACTTATTATTATATTATGAACCTCGTATGTTCGTAACATATTTTTTAGTATATACAATTTCCTCGTGGCAGGCGGACCTTTTTTACATTTTACTACAGAATTTCTAAGATGGCTGGCAGACCGAGTTCTCGTAAAGTGATAGTGGAAGTTACTGAATTAATGGACGTTCAGCAAATTGTGGATGAGATATGGAGATATATGCCATTATTAGAACAGCTGGAAAGTACACCACAGTGTATAAATTGGCTGGCAAAACGCGGCTTAATCAAAAACAATTGTGTGTGCAACGTGTGTGGACAGCCCTGTTCGTTATTAAATTATGCAAGCGGAATAGATGGCGTCAGATGGGGATGCAACCCTTGCAATCTCCGGCAGTCCATACGAACGTCGTCCTTTTTTGAGCGTTCCAAGATGCCGCTCGCCACCATTGTAATTTTGATGTTTTGTTGGTCTAAGGACTGCCCACAAAAAGATGTCGCGTTCGAATTAGACATTTCTAAAGAATCTGTACAAGATTGGTACAATTTGTGTCGTGAGGAATGTGGGATTTGGATAGAAAACAATCGTTATAATCGTATCGGAGGGATGGACGTCGATTTCCAACCGATCACTGTTGAAATCGACGAGTCGTATTTTTTCCACCGAAAATATCATCATGGTAGGTATCACGCAGGATACTGGGTTTTCGGTGGAATAGAGACTGGAAAACAGTAATATCGGAAAATGTTTTTTAGTTGGAGTACCAGACCGCACTGCGAATACACTCGAAGAAGAAATAATTCGTTATATACTGCCTGGTACACATATTATTTCAGACGGTTGGGCAGCGTACGGAAATATTCCACTTATTGCAGGTGGAATTTACACTCATTCGATTGTGATCCATCAAGACAACTTTGTGGATCCAAACGATAGTGGATTGCATACGCAAAATGTGGATGAGAGCCAAACGAAAGCTTTAACGCCAATTCGGCACCAGTAGGGCGTTATTCACGTCCTATATGGATGAATTTGTATTTAGGAATTCGTTTCACACTCCAGGCAGTGTTTTCGCAGTCTTTCTAAGGGCAATACGAGACAATTACATTGATTAGGTATGTACAATAATAAATAATAGTAATTGACGAGTGACTCTGTTTTTGTATTTAAATATGTTACGCACATCCGAGATTCATAATATAATAATAAGTTTTCGTACTAGCAACACTAACGCTGCGGCCATTTTGTATTAAACGTCAAATCATACAAAATCATATCAGACGCTCGGGTAATTTTTAACCCCTTTTTCTTTCGCCAATTCAATTTCTGAGTCTTATTTGGTGTACTCTGGTAAACTATCTACTAGTTACATTTGCTCTTTCATTCAGTTTAAGGAAAGCTTGTATCACGTGGTCGGAATAGAAAACGAATCAATTTCAAGGCCCCACCCCCAAGTCTATGGAATTTTACACCAATGGTATTAATAAGTTAATAGAAAGGTGGGAGAAGGTTATAAGAACCGATGGAAATTATATAATTCATTAAATAAATGGTATTTAAAAAAAATAATTGTTTAATTTTATTTAAATTAAATGTCTTAACTTTTGCATCAACCTAATATATCGGAAGAAGACCCCGGGACCTAACAACAGAACAGCTACGAAACTACATTATCCCCTATTAATATATAGATTACGCTTTTTAAGGTATGTATAAATAATTCAATTGAAAAAATTAATTAAACTTTATGAATATCAAGACACTGAGACTTATGGCCGATGGATGTTCCGGACAGAACAAGAATTCGACGATGATAGGGATGCTCAGCAAATGGTTTAAGAGGAATTCACCAAATTCATTGAAAAGGGTGGAAGTAATATTTACCGTCACTGGTTATTCTTTTATAGAAAACATTGAAGTCATCACATGGTCAGCGATGTTGTAAATGACTATAATGTTGTAAAGACGTTCGTAAGTAACGTAAACTTTACGAATATTATGACAAAAGGGATGCTCAGCAAATGGTTGATGAGGAATTCACCAAATTCATTGAATAGGGTGGAAGTAATATTTACTGTGACTGGGGGCGAAAACGGTCCATGTATATTTTTTTTTGTTTGTTTTGATTACAAATAGCGCCAAACTTTATTGTCTATAGTTTTCAATACTGTCTATGCTTAACTGCGCGCATATTACTTCAGCATTCAAGGTATCCATTATTCAATATTTTCCAACCATGGACTGCATCTCTTGTAAACAATCGTGTTTAACATTTTTTTGCTTAGTTAATAGCACGGATTTGTTAGAATGGCTTCGCAAGCACGGTGTAATTGCGCGAACTGTTATATGTCCCAATTGTTCAATTCCGTGTAAATTTTTCCTAAAGTCCTGGACGTTCCTTGAAGGGAACGCTTTTCGAGGCTTCCAATCAATCTATTATTAATATTTGTAAAATCGTGTTTTACTGGTGCGTGATACCTTCTCCCCGGATAACATTCATCATGTCGGAGATGATGGTAAATCCTCACACGGTAGTCAACTGGTCTAATTATTGCCGGGAAGTGTGTGTGGACTGGTCCACGAAAAACAGTGGAAAAATTGGTGGCGTCGGGATAACCGTAGAAATAGATGAGGCCAGGTTTGAGAAACGAAAATACAATCGGGGAAGAGTTATAGATGGACAATGGGTTTTTGGTGGATTTGAGCGAAACTCACACAAACTATTTATGTGTGCAGTGGATAATAGGAGTAAAGAAACATTACTTAAAGTGATAAAAGAAAACATTCTTCCCGAGACAACGATAATCTCCGATTGCTGGAAGGCATACGATTGCCTGCAATCGGAAGGTTAAAGGTGAACCACTCCTTGAATTTTGTTGACCCTTCAACGGGAGCTCGTACCCAAAACATTGAAAGAACATGGAGAGATGTTCGTTCCAATGTACCTCGGTAAGGGCGAAGCGTTAAATATTACCACAGCTATCTGTGTGAGAGAACATTACTTGTTGTACATTGGATTTTCCTGGCAGAACAAGAATTCAACAATAATAGGGATGCCCACAAATGGTTGAAGAGGAATTCACCAAATTCATTGAAAAGGGTGGAAGTAATATTTACTGTGACTGGGTATGCTATGAATTTCCACTTAGTTCTCAGTTACTGAAGGATCAGCTACTACCGCAGCTTGGGATCGGCCGGCAACATTATTATTGATACATTTTTACAAATCACATATGCCGAATGTGGGCTCGTTCGCTTTACGAACTCAATGACAGTTGTGAAAGCTGATTTCCACGACACTCAAACTATACTGGAAATAATTGTGAAAGTCAGTGGAGGGCAATGTACCCTCTAAGCTGTGCGCAGCAGTTGGGAAGCCCCGCGCACTCATTCCAGGTTGGCGCGCATTACAAGACAGGCGCTCAATTTATTTTTTATCAGCCCGCGCAACCTCCACGCAGCTAACCCTTCGGCTTAGAGGGAACGTTGGTGGATGGTAATCGAGAGGAAGTATAAAAAAATTTAAAGATTCATTAAATAGAACTAGTGAAGGGAGACACTATTTCGAATATGAAGAGGAGATGGATGAGATTGTTGAAAGAAAAAAAAACTTATATCCGCATTTGACATTGTCTTCAGCGACTATATTAAATCTTGGGAATGATGAAGATGCGGAGACTGTTAAAGCACCTCTAATATATACAATTTTAGAACATTTACGAACCCCACCGAGAATTAAGTTTAGATGGGGGAATGATACCTCGAAGAGGCAGATTGTTCTTAAGAGTGTATACTGCTTCGAAAATTGCGAAATACGGAATACTGGTGCGGATTTTATGTGAAAGTGATACAGACTATACTTTATTATGTACCCAGCTCTTAATGCCAATTGTTAGTTACGAAATATAGTGGATCTATTTTATGTATAAGTCAATAACAACATTTTTGATAAGGAAGTCATTACGATAAAATATCAGGTTTTTGTGGCACTAATGCGCCCGGAAATCATTCTGCCTAGTTAACACATAGTATATAAGCCCTAAGCAAAACAATGAAAAGACAGAACAAGATGTAGTAGTGGACAAGTCACACACACTGCTCGTATTAAAGCCTAAGTGTCAATTCTTCAAGTCTTTTGTCGTCTCTTTGTCTTAATTTGATTCTAATTAAAAATTTATATAAATAAATTTATCTTATTATTTTGAAAGTGTAAACCTAAACTTCGTATTTAAAATTGTGTTGAAATAAAGTAATTGTGCCGCCCAATCGACACAACGATTGGCGACTCGCCCCTTTTTAAAAAGCTTGGGTTTCAGTCAAACATAACATTACACACAGGAACAAATGTGTTTGGGGTATTTCTGACGGTGATGAGAGATAAATACGCTTTTTAAGGTATGTGTAAATAATTCAATTGAAAAAATTAATTAAACTTTACGAATAAATATAAAGACACCCGAGACTTATGGCCGACAGATGTTCCGGGCAGAACAAGAATTCAACAATAATAGGGATGCCCAGCAAATGGTTTAGGAGGAATTCACCAAATTCATTGAAAAAGGTGGAAGTTATATATCCTGTGACTGGGGGGTATTCATTTATAGAAAACATTGAAGTCATTTCATGGTCATCACATGGTTAGCGATGTTGTAAAGACTTTCGTAAGTAACGTAAACTTTAGGAATACTATGACAATAGGGATGCTCAGCAAATGGTTGAAGAGGAATTCACCAAATTCATTGAAAAGGGTGGAAGTAATATTTACTGTGACTGGGTATTCTTTTACAGAGACATTGAAGTCATTTCATGGTCATCACATGGTTAGCGATGTTGTAAAGACGTTCGTAAGTAACGTAAACTTTAGGAATACTATGACAATAGGGATGCTCAGCAAATGGTTGAAGAGGAATTCACCAAATTCATTGAAAAGGGTGGAAGTAATATTTACTGTGACTGGGTATTCTTTTACAGAGACATTGAAGTCATTTCATGGTCATCACATGGTTAGCGATGTTGTAAAGACGTTCGTAAGTAACGTAAACTTTAGGAATACTATGACAATAGGGATGCTCAGCAAATGGTTGAAGAGGAATTCACCAAATTCATTGAAAAGGGTGGAAGTAATATTTACTGTGACTGGGTATTCTTTTACAGAGACATTGAAGTCATTTCATGGTCATCACATGGTTAGCGATGTTGTAAAGACGTTCGTAACGTAAACTTTAGGAATACTATGACAATAGGGATACTCAGCAAATGGTTGAAGAGGAATTCACCAAATTCATTGAAAAGGGTGGAAGTAATATTTACTGTGACTGGGTATTCTTTTACAGAGACATTGAAGTCATTTCATGGTCATCACATGGTTAGCGATGTTGTAAAGACGTTCGTAAGTAACGTAAACTTTAGGAATACTATGACAATAGGGATGCCCAGCAAATGGTTTAGGAGGAATTCACCAAATTCATTGAAAAAGGTGGAAGTTATATATCCTGTGACTGGGGGGTATTCATTTATAGAAAACATTGAAGTCATTTCATGGTCATCACATGGTTAGCGATGTTGTAAAGACTTTCGTAAGTAACGTAAACTTTAGGAATACTATGACAATAGGGATGCTCAGCAAATGGTTGAAGAGGAATTCACCAAATTCATTGAAAAGGGTGGAAGTAATATTTACTGTGACTGGGTATTCTTTTACAGAGACATTGAAGTCATTTCATGGTCATCACATGGTTAGCGATGTTGTAAAGACGTTCGTAAGTAACGTAAACTTTAGGAATACTATGACAATAGGGATGCTCAGCAAATGGTTGAAGAGGAATTCACCAAATTCATTGAAAAGGGTGGAAGTAATATTTACTGTGACTGGGTATTCTTTTACAGAGACATTGAAGTCATTTCATGGTCATCACATGGTTAGCGATGTTGTAAAGACGTTCGTAAGTAACGTAAACTTTAGGAATACTATGACAATAGGGATGCTCAGCAAATGGTTGAAGAGGAATTCACCAAATTCATTGAAAAGGGTGGAAGTAATATTTACTGTGACTGGGTATTCTTTTACAGAGACATTGAAGTCATTTCATGGTCATCACATGGTTAGCGATGTTGTAAAGACGTTCGTAACGTAAACTTTAGGAATACTATGACAATAGGGATACTCAGCAAATGGTTGAAGAGGAATTCACCAAATTCATTGAAAAGGGTGGAAGTAATATTTACTGTGACTGGGTATTCTTTTACAGAGACATTGAAGTCATTTCATGGTCATCACATGGTTAGCGATGTTGTAAAGACGTTCGTAAGTAACGTAAACTTTAGGAATACTATGACAATAGGGATGCCCAGCAAATGGTTTAGGAGGAATTCACCAAATTCATTGAAAAAGGTGGAAGTTATATATCCTGTGACTGGGGGGTATTCATTTATAGAAAACATTGAAGTCATTTCATGGTCATCACATGGTTAGCGATGTTGTAAAGACTTTCGTAAGTAACGTAAACTTTAGGAATACTATGACAATAGGGATGCTCAGCAAATGGTTGAAGAGGAATTCACCAAATTCATTGAAAAGGGTGGAAGTAATATTTACTGTGACTGGGTATTCTTTTACAGAGACATTGAAGTCATTTCATGGTCATCACATGGTTAGCGATGTTGTAAAGACGTTCGTAAGTAACGTAAACTTTAGGAATACTATGACAATAGGGATGCTCAGCAAATGGTTGAAGAGGAATTCACCAAATTCATTGAAAAGGGTGGAAGTAATATTTACTGTGACTGGGTATTCTTTTACAGAGACATTGAAGTCATTTCATGGTCATCACATGGTTAGCGATGTTGTAAAGACGTTCGTAAGTAACGTAAACTTTAGGAATACTATGACAATAGGGATGCTCAGCAAATGGTTGAAGAGGAATTCACCAAATTCATTGAAAAGGGTGGAAGTAATATTTACTGTGACTGGGTATTCTTTTACAGAGACATTGAAGTCATTTCATGGTCATCACATGGTTAGCGATGTTGTAAAGACGTTCGTAACGTAAACTTTAGGAATACTATGACAATAGGGATACTCAGCAAATGGTTGAAGAGGAATTCACCAAATTCATTGAAAAGGGTGGAAGTAATATTTACTGTGACTGGGTATTCTTTTACAGAGACATTGAAGTCATTTCATGGTCATCACATGGTTAGCGATGTTGTAAAGACGTTCGTAAGTAACGTAAACTTTAGGAATACTATGACAATAGGGATGCCCAGCAAATGGTTTAGGAGGAATTCACCAAATTCATTGAAAAAGGTGGAAGTTATATATCCTGTGACTGGGGGGTATTCATTTATAGAAAACATTGAAGTCATTTCATGGTCATCACATGGTTAGCGATGTTGTAAAGACTTTCGTAAGTAACGTAAACTTTAGGAATACTATGACAATAGGGATGCTCAGCAAATGGTTGAAGAGGAATTCACCAAATTCATTGAAAAGGGTGGAAGTAATATTTACTGTGACTGGGTATTCTTTTACAGAGACATTGAAGTCATTTCATGGTCATCACATGGTTAGCGATGTTGTAAAGACGTTCGTAAGTAACGTAAACTTTAGGAATACTATGACAATAGGGATGCTCAGCAAATGGTTGAAGAGGAATTCACCAAATTCATTGAAAAGGGTGGAAGTAATATTTACTGTGACTGGGTATTCTTTTACAGAGACATTGAAGTCATTTCATGGTCATCACATGGTTAGCGATGTTGTAAAGACGTTCGTAACGTAAACTTTAGGAATACTATGACAATAGGGATACTCAGCAAATGGTTGAAGAGGAATTCACCAAATTCATTGAAAAGGGTGGAAGTAATATTTACTGTGACTGGGTATTCTTTTACAGAGACATTGAAGTCATTTCATGGTCATCACATGGTTAGCGATGTTGTAAAGACGTTCGTAAGTAACGTAAACTTTAGGAATACTATGACAATAGGGATGCTCAGCAAATGGTTGAAGAGGAATTCACCAAATTCATTGAAAAGGGTGGAAGTAATATTTACTGTGACTGGGTATTCTTTTACAGAGACATTGAAGTCATTTCATGGTCATCACATGGTTAGCGATGTTGTAAAGACGTTCGTAACGTAAACTTTAGGAATACTATGACAATAGGGATGCTCAGCAAATGGTTGAAGAGGAATTCACCAAATTCATTGAAAAGGGTGGAAGTAATATTTACTGTGACTGGGTATTCTTTTACAGAGACATTGAAGTCATTTCATGGTCATCACATGGTTAGCGATGTTGTAAAGACGTTCGTAACGTAAACTTTAGGAATACTATGACAATAGGGATACTCAGCAAATGGTTGATGAGGAATTCACCAAATTCATTGAAAAGGGTGGAAGTAATATTTACTGTGACTGGGTATTCTTTTACAGAGACATTGAAGTCATTTCATGGTCATCACATGGTTAGCGATGTTGTAAAGACGTTCGTAACGTAAACTTTAGGAATACTATGACAATAGGGATACTCAGCAAATGGTTGATGAGGAATTCACCAAATTCATTGAAAAGGGTGGAAGTAATATTTACTGTGACTGGGTATTCTTTTACAGAGACATTGAAGTCATTTCATGGTCATCACATGGTTAGCGATGTTGTAAAGACGTTCGTAACGTAAACTTTAGGAATACTATGACAATAGGGATACTCAGCAAATGGTTGATGAGGAATTCACCAAATTCATTGAAAAGGGTGGAAGTAATATTTACTGTGACTGGGTATTCTTTTACAGAGACATTGAAGTCATTTCATGGTCATCACATGGTTAGCGATGTTGTAAAGACGTTCGTAACGTAAACTTTAGGAATACTATGACAATAGGGATACTCAGCAAATGGTTGATGAGGAATTCACCAAATTCATTGAAAAGGGTGGAAGTAATATTTACTGTGACTGGGTATTCTTTTACAGAGACATTGAAGTCATTTCATGGTCATCACATGGTTAGCGATGTTGTAAAGACGTTCGTAAGTAACGTAAACTTTACGAATATTATGAGAAAAGGGATGCTCAGCAAATGGTTGAAGAGGAATTCACCAAATTCATTGAAAAGGGTGGAAGTAATATTTACTGTGAATGGGGGCGAAAACGGTCCATGTATATTTTTTTTTGTTTGTTTTGATTACAAATAGCGCCAAACTTTATTGTCTATAGTTTTCAATACTGTCTATGCTTACCTGCGCGCATATTACTTCAGCATTCAAGGTATTCATTATTCAATATTTTCCAACCATGGACTGCATCTCTTGTAAACAATCGTGTTTAACATTTTTTTGCTTAGTTAATAGCACGGATTTGTTAGAATGGTTTCGCAAGCACGGTGTATGAGGTGCATCATCTAATTCATCAGTCTAATTTCCTAGTACCAGAAATTCCTAAGCCTTGCATTGCAACTGTAAACCCTCCTTTTTCTTTCACCAATTCAATTTCTCAGTCTTTTTTTGTGTACTCTGGTAAACTATCTACTAGTTACATTTGCTCTTTCATTCAGTTTAAGGAAAGCTTGTATCACGTGGTCGGAATAGAAAACGAATCAATTTCAAGGCCCCACCCCCAAGTCTATGGAATTTTACACCAATGGTATTAATAAGTTAATAGAAAGGTGGGAGAAGGTTATAAGAACCGATGGAAATTATATAATTCATTAAATAAATGGTATTTAAAAAAAAATAATTGTTTAATTTTATTTAAATTAAACGTCTTAACTTTTGCATCAACCTAATATATCGGAAGAAGACCCCGGGACCTAACAACAGAACAGCTACGAAACTACATTATCCCCTATTAATATATAGATTACGCTTTTTAAGGTATGTATAAATAATTCAATTGAAAAAATTAATTAAACTTTATGAATATCAAGACACTGAGACTTATGGCCGATGGATGTTCCGGACAGAACAAGAATTCGACGATGATAGCGATGCTCAGCAAATGGTTTAAGAGGAATTCACCAAATTCATTGAAAAGGGTGGAAGTAATATTTACTGTGACTGGGTATTCTTTTATAGAGACATTGAAGTCATTTCATGGCCATCACACGGTCAGCGATGTAAAGACGTTTGTGAATAACGAAAACTTGACATACATTATGACACTGAGACTTATGGCCGATGGATGTTCCTGGCAGAACAAGAATTCAACAATAATAGGGATGATCAGCAAATGGTTTAGGAGGAATTCACCAAATTCATTGAAAAAGGTGGAAGTTATATATCCTGTGACTGAGGGGTATTCATTTATAGAAAACATTGAATACATTTTATGGTCATCACATGGTTAGCGATGTTGTAAAGACGTTCGTAAGTAACGTAAACTTTAGGAATACTATGACAATAGGGATGCTCAGCAAATGGTTGAAGAGGAATTCACCAAATTCATTGAAAAGGGTGGAAGTAATATTTACTGTGACTGGATATGCTATGAATTTCTACTTATTTCTCAGTTACTGAAGGATCAGTTACTACCGCAGCTTGGGATCGGACGGCAACATTATTATTGATACATTTTTACGAATCACATATGCCGAATGTGGGTTTGTTCACTTTAAGAACTCAACGACAGTTGTGAAAGCTGATTTCCACGACACTCAAACTATACTGGAAATAATTGTGAAAGTCGGTGGAGGGTGATCGAGTGGAAGTATAAAAAATTTAAAGATTTGTCTAATAGAACGGTGAAGGGAGACATTATTTGGAATATGAGGATGGATGAGATTTTTGAAAGAAAGAAAAACTTATATCCGCATTTGTTATGTCCTCAGAGACTGTATTAAATCTTGAGGATGATGAAGATGTGGAGACTGTGAAAGCACCTCCAATAGTGACGCTCCCACCAACAGCTCCTCCACCCTCCCACAACCAGCTCCCAAACAAACACCACTGTCGTTGGGTTCGCTGGGCAGACGGCGTCGCACCACATACAGGCGAGATGAACTGTTTCCGACGGTTTGCAAACCAGTTTTGACGCAAAAGAACATATTTCCAATTAGAAAACAGTTAGCAAACTGTCGGCAGTACGCAGATGAACAGAACTAATATTCATGGCATTTCGGATTCAGAGTCTGTCGGGCAAAGACGGATTATTGTGCACTCTGGAGGAGAAATGAGCTTAATAAAAGATGCTTTTTTTTATATTTTTTTTAAGGCCAAATTATCAACACTAGACTACCATGACTCGATGGATGATGAAAAATTCCAAAAGTGGGCGACTAAAAAATAATTGCCAAAATTACCACACATCACTCTCGTGGTTATGGACCATACTTCATACCACTCTATACAAAAAAAAAACAAAGTTCTTATCATGAGTAAACGCATCGCTGAAATGAAAAGTTGGTTTCTTGAGCGTGGTATTCTGTTCGATAGTGACATGCAAAAGAAGCAATTTTAACCCACAATTCTCCGAAAAAAAATATTGTCACTGTGACATCAATTAAATCGAGTTGTTATGGGCTACAGTAAAACAACGAGTTGCTGTGAAAAATGTGAAACAGTTATCCAGCAAAATTGTAACTCACAGAAGCTGCTATTTCTGCTGTTACCACGCTAGTGGAAAAATGTTTGCCAACACGTGGTTAGGATAGAAAACGAGTACTATGACAGAGATGCCATTATTGATAAGGAAGTGGATAGTTTAGTATTTATTGTCAAGTGTTTACTTTACAAAGTTAAATTCCTATTTAAATATTATATTAAATTTACTAGATATTGGATAGAACCGCAGGGATCAGTATTGTCCAGTCTTGTGTATAATCTATGCCCGTATGATATCTCAATTCTAACCAACGACCCCCAGTCGCAGTGCATCATCGCACAATACAACCATGACCGACGCCTATCACGTATAAAAAGATCGATAAACTTTATAAAAAAACCAACCATAAAGTAAATTGCATTACGCACGACACATTTGAAATATATAAAGATCGTTTGACGCTTTAATTTACCAGAAAATGACTCTACGACGCTCAAGAGATCTTCAAGACCGTCCGAGACAACAGTGGTTCGATAGGCCTGCGAGGAAGCTCAAAAGAGGGTTGGTCGTAGGGGTGTGCGACACTCGCACACAGTCACAGATGTTACCACCATAAAGAGAACCAACACCTACAATCATTATAAAAAAAAAAAACTTAAAATCTAAAATATATAAAATCCAGTCATCAAACGCCCTCAAAAATGATAAAAAAAAAAACACCAGTAACGGAAAGAAGTTTGAAGTTCAAGAGTGAATTACACGAGTGTTTGGATCCTCATCATGAAATATGTGAACGAGATAAACACTATATGAAAAGAATCGCTTATCCATAATGTTTTAGGGGCCAAGTAAACGAATTTGACTAGTTCCTGAATGGACATGTTCATATTTGAATCAAACTCAAAATTGAATGCAATCATGTACCCGCAAGCCCCATTACCTAACTCTAAGTTCAGTATTTGTCAATTGGAATCCTAAACATTCTTTTAGATACACACATAATTCAAAGGAACTTAATATACGGCTGGGTCACATAGTTGGTAGATCTTCTGGACGATGAGTTCGGATGCCATCGGAAAACAACAGTTTTCACGAGCGTTGGAAGACGGTCAATCACGATGTCGCCGCGTGCGATGAGCTAAAAAGACAGAAATTTAAAATAAATGTTTTTGTAGTAAATTTAAAGGCAAAAAATATTTTGCAGTATTTATGGCCAGGTCAACATCGCTGGCTAAAATTGTGGTGCTCACGGGTTTGAACCAAAGTATGGACAGCAGGGGCGTATATTCAGGGTGTGCTAGGTGTGCGCCGCACACTCTAGAACCCACGAAATTGTATATTTAAACAACATTTAGATAGTAGGGCGGTTAATATTGAAATTCCACCAAGCACCTTCGGTCGAAATCTTAAATTAAATTATTCCTTATCGACACGTAACCCTACATTTTATTAGATATTTAGAATCGGTATATACATATTTTTAATAAAAAAAAATAATAATGAGTAATAATAGTGTTCAATACATTTTTGATACTTAATTTTCATATAGAAGTTCCGAGATAAAATTCGATTATAATTGGTAAACCACGCCCGCCCCATGTCAATGAAAATAAATAACACCACTGAGCTAATCCAGAAGGGCATATTTTACGACGTTATCAGCAAATCCATGTCTCAAAAGCGAAGAATCAAAATGGCGTATAAATAACAGTAAAATTCATTAAAAACAAATCGTTTTTTTTTATGATATATAGCACACCTAGGATCAACACCCATCGTATGTCACTGAACGAAGTCACAAAATTTATCTTTAAAATATTGATAAAAAGCAATTACCTTTCTGCATTGGTGATTCTCAAAGTACCTTCGCGCAAGCCAGTAATATTCTTCAGGGAAAATTAGCCATGGAGAGCATCAACTTTATTTACCAGGTTTAAGTCACAACAGTATTGTTGTATTGAACCAGCTAATCGCTCATATCATATTTAATGGAGGCTTTGTTACTAATAAGGGGCTGCGTTGGTTCAACTTTCACTGCTGACGGGTCATATAATTCCAGACGGCACGCAAGCCACTTCTGCATATCCTGCTTCACATCTGCCATTTTAGTGCTTTATTTCATTATTTGCAGTGGCGGTAAATTCAACGAAAACCGATTGGTCACCCTAGTCTCTTGGTCCGTATTGTCGTGTACTAGCGACCAACCCAATTCACATCTTTGCTGTCTTTTCAACATTTTTTCATTACGTATGGACGTTGGTTGCATGAATGTGAAGCTCCTCATGTGTCAACTGTATTCATGTGCGCTTTCACTTGCAATCAGGTGGTGTTCATCACTCGAAACAAGAAATATTAAGTGGTTTGTCTCGTTTTAAAGCGCGCGCGCGCACACAGCAACCAGTTTATAATCCGGATTATTTTTAAAACCCATGGAATAGTTCTTAGTGTGGCCATTTACTTTTTCTGACCTGATGGCGTACACGTCAACACATCTAATTGTGAGCGTTGTGGGATGGTTTGATTTTTTCATCTCCAGTGCGTTTCTTCTTTTTAATATTTGTGATGAATTCAAATCTGGAAACAAACAAAAACAAAAAAAATATAGTAAACGTGAAATTTATTTTGAGAATATTTGCATTGCATTGATTGATGTGTCATTGCAGATTACAACAAATATCAGCTAAATATTAATGAGTTCATTTTTTCAATTAGCAATTTCAGGGCTGCCAACTGTTCTTTCATTGAAATAATCAATACTGAAAGTATGAAAGTGCTCGACAGTTTGAAATTGAACACTTTACTAACCTAAAAAATTTCGGACTGGCAATATTTGCAAAATATCAAATTTTGATTGTTCAATTAAAATTTCTGTAACTTTTGGATGCCATATTGAAAATAAGTACCAGACTCGAATTCTTTTTACATAAATGGGAAACCATAAACCTAACCACCTTTTATTGAAATAATGTTAAGATATCGACTGTGGAAAGGAAAAAGGACGTAACCCACACATATCAAATTTTACAGGAGGCGCTACAAACGTGTTTTGAGATATTGCGACACATGCAAATTATGAATTATACACAACCTTGAAGTGCACGGATACTTCTAAACTGGTGTTTAATTGACATAATCTAATATTAATTAAAGAAATTGTCTCGGAAAAATCTTTATTTCAGACTTTTTCTTGTTTTTAATTTTTTACAAGGTCATCATCTCTTTCAAACTTAAAAGCTAAATTTAGATACTAATTCGCCATTTTCAGCTTCCATCCTTTTAAAAGAATTTGTCAAGTTGTATACATTGTGATTATCGAAAAAAAAAAGCTGTTTTGTAAAATTGAGGGTTACGTCCTTTTTCCTTTCCACAGTCGACATATCCTGATAAAAATGAACATCTGCATCAATGGTTCACCACCACTGTAATGGGTCTAAAATATAAAACTTACGAGTGCATCGACACATATGTAACCCATTATGTCCGTTAGAATATTGCCCCATAAACATCAACGCCTACAAAAATATTGAAAGCAAAAAAATCCTAAAAAATATTTACGTCAACCATAAAACTTTTTAAGAATTAACCATAAAAGAATTTATTTTTGGCCGCCAAATCGTATGTGTAAAAAGACAACAATGCTACATATGCGGTGAGTAACGCTTGGATAACGGAGGACGCCAATGCTATGTACACGGTGAGTAAGGTGTTAAAATAGATAGTTATTGATAGAAGACAAACCTATTGACTGATGGGGTTGTACAACTCGCCTTCCATTTTGAAAAATGCGTATACTCCATCTGTGTGGTGCTTTTGTCGTTTTCCACGAGAACTCACACAGAAAGCCATTGTAATATTTTACATTCCGCCCACACCACGGCGCACTGGAACGTACATCTCTTCATGTACATTCAATATTTTGAGTATGGGCACCTGTACAAGGGTCAAAAAAACACCCATTTGCCGTCGACGGGTCTTCCTCGATATTTCCTCTTTCCGAATGTATCTCTACTGTAACTCAGACTTAATACGCCAGTGGATGACGCAACTTCTCGGCAATAATTTGACTGGTTTACGGCAGTGTGCGAATTCGCCTGAGTTTCATCCATAAAAATGTTGCATCTTATCTGTAATGTAAAAATATGTTTTTATTCTAGGGCGATTGTTCCTGTAGTCGGCCAGTTAAGGGACGGGTGTTTTTTCGAAAGATTTGTTGAAATAATGAATATATGTTTTTTCCACTGGTATTTAATAAAACAGGCACCGAATACTGTATAATCAAGTGAAAATAAAAACGGATATCGTTCCACACATAAAATATTTTTAAAAAATCAGTAGTAAGCTTTTTTTTACCATGTCCGCTCCCAATGTGGAGCACATGGACTTCTAATGGAGTTTATCTCGACAGAAGAGTTACTACGAAAACTGCTTGTTACTAAGTTGCTCAACCTCTCCTCTTTTTCCAAAGAGAGTAGGAATAGAAGGATAGGTCTAGGACAGGACTAGTAGTTAGCTAATCGCTCTAGATACGCCCTTCATAGGGTAGGATGGGTGGGGAGGGGCAATTCAAGACGTCGCATACATCCATGCCTTCTAATAGAAATTCACAAATCAATTGGTTCTTTCCTGTTATACGTGCATCAAAAAGTGCATACTTTACACGAACGGAGTATGTTTTGCTTCCTAAAAACGCCCCGCAAACGAAAAACCCCTCATTAATGCGTATAAAAAATTCTTACCTACGCTAACTTAGTACGCTATTTTAGACCTTATTATACCTTACGTAAGATGCTAATTTCGAATGCCAGACGTTATTCCGTTAAATAGTTTTACAATAATATATTGCTAGAGATGTGAATTTCATAATTTAATATTCATTTAAAATGCGAAAAATATCTTGAAATAAAATAAGAAATGATTTTATTCTCGTTAGATTGAAATCTAAGAATCTAAAATATTTATATTATCGAATTGAATTACATCAGTAGTACATAATTGGTTGTAGTATAAAATAAATTGTAAACGAAAAATTCAAAATTTATATGTCAGTTTAGCTACTTACTTCCACCATGGATTATTTCTCAAAGAAAATATGTATATCAGAAAAAAATATATAAAATTCTGCTGTATTGTAATGGGGCCGATATTTTTGATTATATTGAAAAGAAATATCATTCATATACAGTAATACCCCGCTTTACGCGAGGGATACGTTCCGAAAAAAATCGCGTTAACTGAAATTCGCGTATATCGAGGTTTATGATTAAACATAGTCAAAATTTAATACAAAAAAATACAAATCATTTTAATCAATCACTTTAATTCTAAGAACACTTTATGCAATACATACTCTTATTTTTTACGGAAAAATACATCTACATATTGTCTTTTGGGTAGCGTTTTGTTTACGTTCTTGTAAAATACGTTCATAACACCCAACACTGTTTTTAATTGTTTGACACACGGTCATCATTATTGTCTATACTCTGCAATATGTCATTTGGCATTTTAACGTAGGGTTAAATTATGTATGTATCTCCAATAAATGTTAAAACAAAACTGCCAGCCGACCGAACTAACATTACGGAACAAATGAACACACGAAACGAACAAGGAAATCCCCATAGAACAAAGTCGAAGGACGGGGAATTCCCAATTCTTCAAAGAGAATATTCAGAGAAAGCGGGGAATGTTTACTAATGGGGACTAAATATGTTTATACGCACTCTTTCGCGTAATGCGAGGCATTTGATCGCGAAATTTGAAATTCGCGTTATAGTGAAGCCGCGCTTAACGGGGTCGCGCTAAGCGGGGTATTACTGTATGTATTTAATATTGAAAATTAACATACACATTATTACATACTTTTATTATCTTACTGATACTCATATATAAGGGTATTGCTTGCAAACACGGCTTATTCCAAAATGGTTAAAAAAATTGAAACTTGAATTTCATTTTGAAAAACAATGTTCAATCAAGTTTTTTTAAGTCTTACATTACTTTGAAATGATATTTTGGATGTTTTCAAGCCATTTTTGGGGCTTTTTTAAAATTATTTTTATCTACTAAATTACATTCATGGTTCATGTTTCAGCAACTTTGGATAAGCTGGGTTTGCAAGTAATACCTTCATATTATACGTTCACTTGATAAATGCAAACAATGTCATTATCAAATATCAAACATAATTTATCAAATTGTAATTGCAACATGATAATTAAATAATTAAAACTATTATTAACAACGAAAGACGTGAAAATATAAAAATATCACCGGCCATCTCTAGCGTGCTCTTGTATATAAACCTTTAGTATAGATGTACCAGTGTAACTTGACTGCCCGCGAGGGCGCCACCATCGCTTCATTAACGTTGCCATAGTCAACACGTCCTAGGGCGACAATTTTAGTTCTGAGTTCTGCCACAGTCGAGTTAAAATGGTACATCTCTAGTACATTCGTTTATGGAGTGCGCGTCGACATAATTAAATATGTATGATACCGTTTAAAACGAATGTACCAATCAATGGCCGAGCGGCGCCGCTCGGCCAAAATGGAAAACAGAGGCGATGTACTGAAAAATATTTCGTATTTCGCATAATTCATCAGTGTTCTTCGTAATAATGTGTGGTTTTAACACGATTATCAAGTTCTCAAAAAATAACTTTAAATCGTGGCGTTGTTTTCAGCTTAGTTTGTGAAGTTTTTCACCACAATAGTCGACGTGCTACTACATGACATATTTAATGCATAAAGTGTTCTTAGAATTAAAGTGATTGATTAAAATGATTTGTATTTTTTTGAATTAAATTTTGACTATGTTTAATCATAAACCTCGATATACGCGAATTTCAGTTAACGCGTTTTTTTTTCGGAACGTATCCCTCGCGTAAAGCGGGGTATTACTGTATAGCAGTGATGCACAAATGCGGCCCGCGGGCCGCATGCGGCCCGAAATGGATATTTTTGCGGCCCAAAATAACAAATACTTCATCAACAATTTTTTCATTAAATATGATAAAAAATAGTATTCGATATGTTAACAAATTATGCAGTAGCAACGATATATAAAAAAATCAACGTTATTTTTTATTATTTTATATGATTGTATTTACATGGATATAATTTTGTTACCGAAATTCATTTTTTTTAAATGAGTCATATCGTTTGCGATGCAGGTGCAGTCTATTTTTAGATTATTATTTTTAACACACGGATTTTATTGTTAGTTTCCTACATTTGCGAGCTAGCATTTTCCATATTAAAACTAAATAAGTCTCAACACAGAAACCGCTTGAACAATGATAATCTCAGTGCTGTACTAGGGATAGCAACCACAAACATTGAATCCGACATCAAAATGCTTGCTGCCAGTATGCAGTGTCAGAAATCTCTCTAAGTTCCATCGTGCAAATCTGCACGTAATGTGGAGCGGAAAAGGATCGAAGTTGCCGATAAAATTATGCAATTATTAAATTAAAATTAAAAATAAAATATAAAATTTATATCTCATTTTAGTGTAATATATCAATATTTTTTTTCACTTTTACCCTTTGCGGCCCGCGAAAAATTTTAAATGGATAAATTGGCCCTTCTCTCAAAAAGCATGTGCACCACTGCTGTATAGCGAAGAATTTTCTAAAGACTTTGAAGAAGTTTTCCGCAGAACTGCGTTGCTAGCGGTATTTTCTCATAGATATAATACTATCATTAAGTGTATAATTTCAAGAGTTGTACAACAAATTTGGTAAAAATTGAATGAGCAACGGACTAAAAATTATCACGCCGGCGCCGCCATTTTAATAAATCATTGCAATGGCGACGTGCCTCCGAAATATTAAACAAACGAAGGAAGTCATTTATTTCTCGAATCAGAGCCAGGGAATGAGTCAATAAAACGGACAATAAGATATGTCACTTTAAGAATGCATCATTATTTTGTTTACCGACTCGATTATCTCGAATGCACGAGTGTTCGAAGTGTACCAACCACCAATCATAACCATATTTTTTAGCAAATGGCTTTCGTGCTTTAAGGTATTTCAAGGTGTTTTGTAACTCAAAAAGTAGCGAGGCGGTTTAAGGAAATTTTCAGTATAATACTCACAGTTGGCATGGTACAAGAATGCAGAACAGCGTTGTTTCTATCGGGATCTGCTAACAGCCATTTTGAATCTATGTTCGAGATCCAGCAGAGAAAGAACTACTTAGGGCCAATTATCTGGTTACAGCTCAAGGTGGTATTGAATTATATCAATGTACGAATTATAAAATCACTGTAAATTTGACGACGGCAACCACATTATTTATGAGCGACGACCGATACGCGACAAGAGACATGTGCAAATGTAAAATTATTAGTGTGCGACACGGCGACACGCGTAACGTGTTTGAGTATATTATCTATGGTGACCCACCACGTCCACCACGTTTCGGCTACGTTTCATAGACAATCTATCAACGCGTCGTATATGGCCGAATGGAAACTAATTATTTGGTCAGTTTTTTTATTCGATAAACGATAAGTAAATATTTTAAAAATTATCAGTTATTAAAAAATAAAACAGTCAGTAAAAAATTATAAATGATCATTAAAAAATATAAATTATCTTAATAAAAACACAATAATACTTTGTAATCCAATGCTCGCAATGAGCGAAACCGGTCCTGACCTATTAAATAAAGTAGAATGAAGTACAAAGGAGTATTGTGTTTTTTATTAATAAAATGCCTTTCCACCAAGTATTGACAGTAAACACCCTAAAAGTGATATAAATTATCAGTAAAAAAAATATGTATTGGTCAGGGTTTAATTGGAAAATGGTAATTATTTATAAACGGTCAGTGGTTAGAAATGGTAAGACGATTCGGTTTATTTGGTAGCTTTTCTTAAAAGGCTACTTGTTTATAAAAGTGAATTGTAAAGATTTTGCACTCTTTTCTAATTTTATAAACGAAAAGTGTTTATATATGTAAGTAAAAAATATTAAACTGATGTCGATAAATATCGTTACTTATAATGAATTCAATAAGAATTTTAAGTGTTTTCAATTTTTCGATTATTATATTAAAATAAAATACACTTTTAGCCATAATAGTCAATAAACAAATTCTTTTTTTTTGTTTTCGTTAAAAAGTTATTTTTGATAATAGCGACATACATGTCGATACACCAGTTCAAGACTGGAACAAGTCAAAAAACAACTCATTGTTATTAACATCATTGGATTCGCCATGTCAAGATCAACATTTTTCATTTTTCGTATTCAATATTAAGTCCCCAAGATATCGCAAAAGTTCCTATGTGGAATTTTAACTTTTCAGTATATTTCATACGCTCACTAATTTTAGAATGTGAATATCCCAAAACTACTTATTTCGACTTGTTCCCGTCTTGAACTGGTGTATCGATTTGCTTACACCCTCTTCCTACTGCATAAATAGTAACAATGAGATGGTTGTGATGGTGTGAAAATATTTTGAAAAAAAAATGGGCAATGAAAATAATGCCTTTTTGTGACTTAATTCACAAGCTTCATCACTGTCTTACACAGTGAATGTTGGGTTAAATTAAAAACAGAACCATAACGCGCTACAGCAGTGTTTCTCAACCTTTTGGGGCCCGTGCCTCTTTTTGAGTGTCTTTATTTTTCTGTGGCCCCCATACCACTGTTTTCGAATTTCAAAAACCCAAGAATTTCCGGACTATCCCAAAACTTCCAGCGCGGAACTTTTTTTTTTTCTTCCAAGAATTTCCGAATCCAAAATCCCAGGAATTTACAGATTTGCTCAAATGAACAGCGTGCGACCTTTTTTTTGGTACATTCGTTTTAAACGGTATCATACGTATTTAATTATATCGTCACGCATTCAGTTATCAAATATAGTATTGACTTACACTAAAGGTTTATATACAGAAGCACGCTTGAGATGGCCCTTGATATTTTTATATTTTCATGTCTTTCGTTGTTAATAATTGTTGAAATTATTTATTGAATTCTCATGTTGCAATTACAATTTGATAAATTATGTTTGATATTTGATAATGACATTGTTTGCATTTATCAAGTGAACGTATAATATGAAGGTATTACTTGCAAACCCAGCTTATCCAAAGTTGTTGAAACATGAACCATGAATGTAATTTAGTAGATAAAAATAATTTTTGAAAGTATTTTTAGAAATCAGTCCCAAAAATGACTTGACAACATCCAAAATATCATTCCAAAGTAATGTACGACTTAAAAACTTTTAAAATGAACATTGTTTTTCAAAATGATACTCAAGTTTCATTTTTTTTAACCATTTTAGAATAAGCCGTGTTTGCAAGCAATACCCTCATATATGAGTATCAGTAAGATAAAAAAAAGTATGTAAACATACTGTGTATGTGAATTTTCAATATTAAATACAAAGATGAATGATATTTCTTTTCAATATGATCAAAAATATCGACCCTACAGCATACAGCAGAATTTTGAATATTTTTTCCGAAATACATATTTTCTTTGACAAATAATCCATGGTGGAAGTAAGTAGTTAAACAGTAATTAGTTAGTCATATACATTTTGAATTTTTCGTTTACAATTTATTTTATACTGCAACTAATTATGTACTACTGATATAATTCAATTCGATAATATAAATATTTTAGATTTTTTGATTTCTATCTAACGAGAATAAGATCATTTTTTAAAAATATTCTTCGCATTTTAAATGAATGTTAAATTTATTAAATTATGAAATTCACATCTCTAGCAATATATTATTGTAAAGAGGGGTTTTTTGTTTGCGGAGAAGTGGGGCGTTTTTTATGAAGCAAAATGAACTCCGTTCGAATAGAGTATGCACTTTTTGATGTACGTCTATTACGATTGTACCATTTTTTTTAGCTCTTCCAAGTAAAATTTGCCCGTGGTCACACTAAACTGTACTGTGGCTCCACTTAGTGAATTCTATTTTGCATTTGTTTTTTTTAAATGTTATAATACATTTTTTTCGAAAATTGCATGATATAAAAAACATCATTGGTTTTTTTCTCACATATTTTGCGAAATTTCACAGTAATCAAAAGGTTAATCAATGCAACAGGTGAAAATTTATTCTTATTTTGACTATTTCTGGTGAATGATTTTATTCTTTCCTGTATAAATTGATTTACCGAAGCACTTGCCTCTCCATTATGTATGTATGTGACCCAAATTCCAGACCAATCAGTACAATGAGATTGTGTTTCATAGACAGACCACCTCTGAGGCTTGCAATCAGTCCTGATGTGTCTGTAAGTTTGCGCTGGAGGCAGTGGCGTAGCAAGGGTGGGGCGGGGAGGCGGACCGCCCCCGGCGGCACGTTTCAGTGGGCGGCATTTTCGAAAATGAACAGAAAATTTTGAAAGTAATATGAAAATAAAGATTGATATGTACACAGAATCAATGTAAGCAATATCATTTTCACTATATTTTCTTCCGCCCGCTGACAATATATACTTTTTTGGAGGCGGCATTTTTAAAATTTTCAATTGTAAAAAAATTGTTTTGATCAATGCGAGCTTCATTTCGATATTATACTTTCTTTCGTTTAATTTGTGCTTTGTGACTTACTGATTAAACACAACTTTTTGGGGGTCGCGTTTTTTAGAAATAGAAAAAAAATTCAGAGGTAATAAACAAAAATTGTTTTGTATAAAGAATCAATGCTAGCGATAATTAATTCACCATTTTTTCCTCGCATGATTATGTTTTGTAAAACACTAAAATCAAGATCATGATGACATTGCTTGGGAAGAATTAAAAAAAATGTTGCTGTTCCTGCTAAGCAAACAGAGATGTGAAAGAAAATTGAAATGCTCTTAATTACTCTGATACTTTTTCAATTTATTTAAAAAATCTCTTTCTTATTTAATTAACATTCATACCATGTCGACCAGTGGCGACTTTTGACTTTGTATTTTGCGATTTGTACGCTCAAAATTAAAAAAAAAAAACAGTCGGGGTCGTTAATTTTTTCCGACTTCGGTTAACGACTCCAACTCTACAACCATGTTTTTAATAAAACTTTAACTGTCGGATAAAATAGATGTTGATAACGTTACTGACGATTTTGTGAAGAGAAAAGCCAGAAAATTAAATTTTAAATATGTTTTTTTCCAAATGTTATGTTTACAAAATAAAATTTGGTACCTTTTGTTATGAATTAACTTACAACTTTAAATTCGTTTACTTATTTGTAAAATGAATACTTATAATAATAGCAATAATTTGCCACTTTTCCTCCAAACATAATAAAAAAGACAATTAACTTTTTTTTGACACATTAAAAAAAGTTTCTGCTCTGAAAAAAAATCTATAAGAAAAAAAAATAACAAAATACAATATTTTTAAAGAAATATTATTTATGAATGAAAAAAATTGAGCCACTTGTAGTATAATCTCATAGCTAAAAAAATAGAAGTAATTTTTTAAAAAAGTGGAGGAATTATTTGGGGGGGGGGGGGGGGCGGCAAATTCAAGAAACGCCCTGGGTGGCAGGACCCCTTCCTACGGCACTGGCTGGAGGCATTCTTCTAATGGACTATTCTAGTTACCCGATTAAATAAAAAAAGATCAAAACTTATTAATCAACTAAAAAAGAACATGGAAGGGATTACAGAATTAAATAACTGTTAGTTTTTTGTTGTGATATATTTCACACTTCTTTTGTACAGATGTATACAGATATAATTAGATAGGGCACAATTAATAAGAAAAACTTCTTGAATGACAAATTCAGAAAAGACGAACCACTGAAGAAGTCCAATCAATACCGGAACATAAATGCAAAAATTATAAGGCGATAGACAATTCAGGAGGTAATTTTCAAATTTGGTTTAATCCACTTTCCAAGAAACTGAGAAAATGCGACAATTTCATTCATCGGGTTTGTGATAATTAATAACATTCTTAAAAAATGTTTATTAGTGAATTACAAATAGTGCTAAAATAAAAAAAAAACGAGGTTCTGTGACAATCTGGGAAAAAATATACCAAATCGAGGATTTTAAATTCCTCGGCGAGCTAAAAAAAAAAACGAGGTTTGGAGATAATTCGGGGAAAAAGTATAGCGAGTTGAGGATTTCAAATTGAAAATTAATTAATCCCGAAATCCCGGGATTGGAAAAAAGCTTCGGGATTGGATACCCTACTAGCTACTCTATTTTTACTTGCAAATTAACTAAATGCTGCTAATAACAATGCAGCTCGGTACTAAATGTAATTTCGTATAAGGAAATAGAAAATTACCATCCATGGAAACCAGTGAAATCGATTATTTAGGCGAAATACAAATCTAAGAGCAGTATGAAATAGTATACTAGTCTATAAGTTGACATAAGACAGATAAATTATACATAGGACGTCAAACTAATTTTTAAAACAAACCATAGAGCACATTAGAAATATGACGACGAATATTCAAAAATATAACCTTTTTAACTTAAAACTGTTACAGCAAAAAGCAGAAAGATTTATTTTATAATACAATAATATTTACAAACAATAAATTAGTATGAAGTAGCAGAGCAACGTTAAACAAATATAAGGCTATGTTAGTTATATTATTCAAATGAAACGTCCCATCAAAGTGTATTATTATTTTTAAGAATGAATTAACATTTATTTTAAGCTAGTGTGTGTTTAATTAAACAGATCAAAATTCTGTGACTGACTTATCTGCTTTTAAATACATTGACTTAAGAAGTTATTTTATTTCATGTGTTTATTTTTCATAGCAGTGTTAATAATTTTGACCATCTTTGATAAAATTCACCAGCTGTCAAAATAAAACTAGCCATTTATATAAATTACTGACTATTTCATTTAAACATCAGCCGTTTTATATTACTCACTTACCGTTATATTTAGTAATTGACCACATGCATACTGATACAGTGAATACGAACCGTTTATAACATTAACTGACCATTTTGATTTACTACTGACAATTCATTTAATTTTCTGACCACACTACTCATTAAATACCAAAATGATAAAAATAAAAAAATATTTTTTAAAAATACATTTTGTATACTGGTATCCCTTCTCAGCGGCAATTCGTTCGAAGTTCAGATCAATCTCCGGTCATCTGTGATCCGTTCATCAAAACACGGCGTTTGTGTCGGTTTTTTGACGTCAGATTTCGACATTTTTTGGACGTCGGCCAAAAACGCTCGAGTCTCGTTTCTTTGTGCGTTTATTATTATTTATGTTTTACTAAAAGCGAGTTCTTTGTGTCAGAAACCCCAGCGTGCGAAAATCCGTTCCCGTAAGGACGAAAACAACCTTTCAATCGAGCGACCACTCACCCGAAGGTACATTGTGTTTGTATTTTTATACGTACTGTTTCTCCCAGAAATTATTCCTCATACCATCTAAAAATCACACTAAACTAATCAACTAACATTATTGTACAATGTTCACTAAAAATATCATCACATTTCACGTTGAAATTACGTTTTTTATTGTGCGTTTCACATGTACTTGTTACATACTTGTAGTGACTTTTTTTTTATTGTTTTTGTTATTTATACATCGTAATATTGTGCCCTTACAATACTAAACACGTGCATGGACCTATATTGATTATTTTTAAATACCAAATACCTAATTTACGTCCCGTCACGTTATTTCTATTGTTTGTTTGTACCCTGACAACGAATGTATTTATATTTTTTAACTCATTTATTTCGGTCGTAAACATCGAAGAATTTTGTGCAAAATAGACATTTAAACAATTTAATTAAGTGACAAATGTATTTTTAAACAATTTACAAATGAAAATCACCGTATAAACTCTAAATAATTGTTTTTTACAGCTCTAGGAAAATTAATATATTTTGACATTTAAAATAAAACATGCAAATATGTATTGGTAATAATTTGCTTTACTACACGCTACTTCTTTTCTCTCCGAAAGTTAACTGAATCCCGTCGAAAACAACATAATTCACTAGAAAGCTTTGTTGTGAATACGATAATATCCAAAAACCCGACGTAAGAATCAATAAAACCGATAATTCACGCGAATTACGAAAATTTGTCGCCATATTTCAAATATGTTCCGAAAAGTTCCATTTGAAATGTCATGTTGACTTTTTCATACTAATATTATATTCGTATTTCGCGTAAATTTTCGGTTCTGCTAGATTCCTGTGTATGATAATTTAGCATTTTCTGTTTATTATTAAATTTTCCACAGAACTAGATTGTTAATAGTTGCATTTTGTTAATTTTCAGGTAGAAAAAACGTAGCATGTTGTAAAGCATATTTACTCGAAAATTTTTCAACGCACCACATATCAGAGTGAGTGAGAATTTATTTGCTACGTTCATTGTCTGTAGATTTGAATTTGTGATTAATTACTTAACTTCCATTCAACCGGTTCCTGCCAGCGACGTGTTAACACGTCAACAAAATTTCGTGCTCGTACGGCCGGCCATACAAAACGTGCGTACTTGAGACGCGGTTTAAAGGCAACAAGAAACGTATTTAATAATTTTAAAATATCGTGCATATAGTGACTTCTCTTGTAATCATAGTGTGATACCTAAACTCGAAAGATATTGTTTTGTAATCTATAATACAACGATTTAAAAAAAAAAAGCTTTTTTGTTGTATTCAAATTTGTTGCTAGCAGGGCGGTAATTTCCGTTTTTGAAACGTTTTTCGATAAATGATGGCGGAAATGACCCATCGTGTATTTATATGGTAAGTTTTTGTGATGTACTATTATTATATGTGCAAAAAGGATATATTTTTTAGGTTTTTTTAGGATGCACAGCCATATTAATCCAGCACTGCACAGGTCAGGTTAAAAACTAAGTTGTGCAATTTTGTGTGCCGAATAAGCATTTTGCACGCATGTGGGATTTTTTTTTAATGAGTCATTTCATTTATAAGTGCGTTTCGTTCAATTCAGCATTATTCCAATATGATTAGTCGTCGTAAAATAATTTAACTTTGGGTACTTCATTGTTTTACACCGGGCGGTGAATAAATGTGACCATACATCCTGATTTTAAACAGTCATCATGTTGTCTCCAAGCAGAGCCTGTTTTCAGAAACATGACAACTTAATAAACAATTCAAAATCGGAATAAATAAAAAAAAATTCAGAAGTATTTGATGATTATTCACTTAATTCTAATTGTAATACATTGCAAAAAGTGACTAAATGGAATACTGGAAATGATTCGTGAGAATTTCTGTTCTTTTCATTGATGAACAAAAACTATGAAGAAATATTAATTTTCTTGAATATAAATTCCGTTATGACGCCTCCTGTTCAACGCACGCAGAGTGCAGAGTTTGAAAACAGATGCCTGCGTCGAAGACTAGGAGTACGGTGGTCTGACTTTGTCAGGAACACGAGGATAAGAGAGCGGACTAACCGGCCCCTTATTACGTCCAAAATAAAAAAGCGACGATGGACCTGGCTTGAACATGCCTCAAGAGAGTCTGAACCCTCCGTGTCTCTTCTACCGACCGGATGGATCCCGGCGGCGTGGAAGGCCACTGATGACTACCTGTAGGATGTACCCAGCAGAGCTACGGTATGCTGGGATGACCTGGGAGGATGCAAAGAGACTGGTGGGGGATAGAGAATCTTGGAGGAACCATGTGGTGACCATATGCTCCGTATAGAGAGCGGTTATTTTAAAGAACAAGTAAATAATTTTGAAACCAGTGGTTGTCAAGTTTCTTTTATTTAAAATTATTACTCGCAAACCGGCAATTTATTGGCGCTATATTGGAACTAATCTTGCTCTTGTCTCCATCGAACGACCCTTCCTTCTTTAGAAATGCTTTAATGTTTTCTCGTTTCTTTCTGAATTCCAGTTCATCCTTTCCGGCTGTCATGTGAACACTCAGCGTCAGAAGCGCTACCTACCGAATCCATTTGGTGTTTACAAAAAATTGGGACGATTAACGTATCGGTGGTACAATTCGGTTCTCGTAAATCTTCCGGCGCCTCGATATGGACTTGGAAAACTCCGACGATGCTCTGAACATCAGCAAGCGGAAGTTGGAGGAAGATGGATATGTCAACGATGGTAATTTTTTTTTATCCACGAGTTTTTCTGCGAGGACTGTCGCTCAACTTTTATTTTTTGAAGAGAGTAGTAGCGATAGAAGGCATAGTGCAGGACAGGTCTAGTGGTTGGTCAATCACTACCGATACACACCGGTTTTTAAGCATTTGGTGAGTATTGCCGTACCCGTACGGCGGAGTAGCTTGTCATCTATTATCTATTGCCATTCTCATATTTTTTATTGAATTTATGTTATTTCTTCAGATATGGATACTAGACACATTCACCAGTGACTTTTGGCCACCACATCATTTTTTTTTTTTATCGTTTGTGGTTTTTTAAACAAGGGTAACATTTGTAAACAAATCGGTAGCCATATAATATTGAGCGTAAAATTCTATTTGGGATCGACTCTTTCCCGGAATCGACGTCCTTAGAGCGGCACGTGTAGACAGATGAGAGCAAAAAAGATCTTGACGCAAAAGCGAAGTAATAGCTTCTAATAGCTTCGCCCACTGTGGTCTAGTTGGTTAGAGCTTGTTCTACTGATCAGGTGGGTCAGGGTTCGATTCCCGGTAAGGTCAATGTCAAAGTGGATTTTTTCAATTTTTCATTTGAGATCTAAGACATGGGTGTTTGTGACGTCAATTCTCCATGAGTTAATCTCATGTGACATACAAAAATTTCTCATCGAGTATATCTCGTATGATCTTTCAACTTAAAAACTATTTGACGCATTGGCGTAAGCTGTAATGTCAAATATTTTTTTAAAAAAATTAAAAAAAAAATATTCAAAAGTAATAAAAAACTAGTTTACTTTAAATTTTCATCTATGAGTTTTATAATTTAAAAAAAAATATTTACTTCTTGAAATAATAACTAATATTTTCTCCAGATTGATCCGTATCCGAAAAAAAAGGTTTTTATATTTTTTGTGTGTGGCAATACGACAATTAATCAAAATGTAAGAAAACTTAATTTAGTAAAAATTAACTCACCACTCAAATGGTTAAAGATTGGAATGGCGGGGGGAAATTTTTAGATATCACAAACACCCATACCTTTGAACGGAAAAATGCTGTTGTTCGTACTGGAATTCGAACCCGTGAGGTCCGGTGTGGAAGCTAATGATGTTGACCCGACATAAATCATTTCCAAGCCGAAAGAGCATAGACGAGCCCGAGCACCAACTTTTGGGGCTGTTATCTGAATGAAAAATCTCTCTGATTTCAGTAGCGGCAATCGTCAAGAGGTCCAGGGGCGGCGAGGAGTATCTCGCGCCGAATCTCCTCCACCTATCCGACGACGTGCTGCTGTTAATCCTGAGGAACTGTCCGCCTCGAGATCTCAAAGCCCTTAGCTTGTATGTATCCATTTCAAACGTATTATGAATCATGTTTGTGTGTATATTTCATGTATGTTGTGTTTTCGCAGTTCGTGCACGCGCTTGAAGAGGTTGTGCGGCGACAGGTCGCTGTGGGTGTGGGCGGACCTGAGACGGAGAGCCATCGGGGAGAAGGCGTTGGCCGGTTACGTGCGGAAGCTCCGTCCTATCACGCAATCCCTCTGCATCAGGGGTCTTGTCGGCAGGTAAACGTACAACCGCACCATCTAATTTATCGATGGCCCGCAGCGAATGAATTCATTCTGATATTTTTATCAATCTACTGTTACACTCGGTGGCGGCCGGTCAATGTGGCATTGGATCAATGCACCGCTTGTATATGCAGGGGCGGTTATATTTCATGAAATAATATTCAAACATAACATTTACACCATTCACTCATTTTAAATTCTTTATGTATTTCATTGCTATAATAAATATTTTAGAACATTTTATTTTATTTTAGACAATAAATACAAGAAGAATTTAAAATGAGTGAATGGTATAAATGTTATGTTTGAATATTATTTAATGAAATATAACAGCCCCTGCATATGTTAAAGGGTGCATTGATCCAATGCCACATTGACCGGCCGCCACTGGTTACACTGTTTTCCATCTTGGTATATTAACACATGAAACACGGAAAGTGTATTCAAACTCTTTTCTCCGACAAATGGCTGAATACGGAAAGGGCGATTTGCCGATTTTGTAATCCGGTGGTTATTGACGGGTGAGGTATTATTACTCAACAAGTATTTTTAAGATTTCGCCCGAAGGTGCTTGGTGGAATTTCAATATTAAATTTGAATCATTCAAATTATGTACGTTCATGCAAGTTTTGTCACTAACGACCCGGGTTTCGCCTTTCGGCATCTTCGGGCTTTCATGTGCACGGATGAACTTGAACTGGCGCTTAGTAAATGTGTGTACAGTAAAACCCCCATTTACACTAAAGTCGGAACAGTGTAATTCAGGGTAGTGTAATTGGGGGAGTGAATCTCATACAAAATTAGGGATTTGGGTTTTTCCGCAAAAAATGCAAAACTAAGGGAAATCTTAGTTTTGCATTTTTTGACGAAATATTTAGTTACCAAGTGAAAAAATGCAAAGCACACCAAAATCCAACACCTGCCTGGCCTGGCACGTCTTGAATACACAGACGCTAGCCAAAATTTGACTGTATGTGTAGCACAGACGACCGTCTCGTAGCAACGACAGTGGGATGCTACAGTGCAATCGGGGGATTTGCGGCGAATATTTCATGCCAGCGCGTAATTCGGGGTATTGTAATTGGGGGTTCCACTGTATTGTGATTAAATAGGAAATAAAATTAATCAATAGGCTTAAAGACACTGGTGGCGAAAAAGATTAACCCTTGGGCAATGTTCCCTCTAAGCTACGCGCAGCAGTTGGGAAGCCCCCGCGCACACATTCCGGGCGCGCACTACAAGACAGTTCAATTAATATTTGATCGGTCCGCGCAGCATTTGAAATTTCCGCGCAGCTAACCCTTCGGCTTAGAAGGAACGTTGCCCATGGGTATGTCTACAGATTTCAATGGTGGATAATTTTAAGAATTATATTTATTTTTGTTTGTCGGAGAAATTTTATGATTACATTTACCCAGATATAGGGAATAAGAGTGGGGAAGAGACATCTGAACGAAAGGGTTGTTAATCGTTGAATTTGTTTCGTTCCAGGCCCAACACCAATAGAGATGCGAAGGAATCGAAGGCGGAACCGGCGAGTCAAAAATCTGGCCCCTCGTGGGTCAGCCACTCCGACGTGGAGGTCAGCATGCACAACATGGGCGGTGAATGCGACGTAAGGAAATGTCAATTTTTGTTTTCATTCTATTTCTATCTAGCACAATCGTGTATGGTTTGAAGATAGGTCCCGTGCAGCTATGTATCAGATCAAGAATATGTGTAGTAAATTCGTTTATTTCCTTAATCGTAGTGTGTTGTGGAAATCGGCCGTGGCTTCATACTCATAACAACTCGGTGGTGGTGGGAAATCCATCTAGTTGGTAGAACAGACGGGTCCATCGCCGCTACGTAGGGTTGGTTAGTCGGCTCTTTTATCTCCATACTCAAGTCAAACCGCTCTTCCGTACCTTTCGTAAGGTGCCATGACTCGTAACCTTAAAGCAGCACTGTCAATATGCATGCTTTTAACAGGAGGCATTTGATTCTGACCGAGTGCAATTGGCTCAGGCTAGAATTGGATTATTCCATCTTCCGCGGACAATTACAAATCTGTAAAGTGTAAAAAAAACACCTTCTCTATGTGAGTATTATCAACTGATGAGCGAAACCGGTCCTGATCTATAATAAACAATGCGAAATTAGTACAAAAAAAAACATTTTTTAAGCTGGTAATATGTAAGATTTGAACTGCAGGTATTGAATGAACCGAGATTAACCAATACTGTCTCTGTGCTGCAGGTATTTATGACACTGAAGCCGGGGAACTGCCAGCAGCACTCGGCGCCGTCCACATCGAACTGCGAGACCACACCCGCCAAGGAAAACGGCAACTCCAGCCCGAAGCCCTACAACAGTCCGTCTGCGTCGCCGAAATCCGGAGACAGGTCCGGGGACAGCGTCAATTGCGACGGTTCCGCGGCTAAGGACGACAGTCATCGGGAAGACGAGGAAGCCGACGGCCACAGCTGCTGGACCATGACCAAGAAGATCATGGACGACGTGGTGCGGAGGTGTCCCAACATGAAAGAGATGCGGCTGGAGTATTGTAATATCGACTGCTTGACCGTGAGTATGTTTGGAGGTTCCTTAATTTTGATTTGTAACAATGCTCTGCAGCGATAATTACTTATAACTTTTACCAACAACTATATTTCTGTCTATTATTAGTTGACAATAAAGATGCCGCCTGTGTGGTCGAGTGGTCAACGGTGTTGGCTTCGGCTACGGAGGGCCCGGGTTCAAATCCCGGTACGGACAGTTTTATAAATTGATTTTTCAATTAATTTATGAATTTCTGTTCAAAGGCATGGATATATGTGATGTCTTGAATTCCCCCCTCTCACCCATCCTATCCTATGAACGGGGCGTATCGAGAGCGATTAGCTTACCACTAATCCTGTCCTAGCCCTATCCTTCTGTCCCTACTCTCTTTGTAAAAAGAGAGGTTGAGCAACTGAGTAACAAACAGTTCTCGTAGAAAACACTTCTGTTGAGATAAACTCCATTAGGAGTCCATATGCTCCACATTGGGAGCGGACATGGTTTAAAAAAAAATAAATAAAGATAGAATACATTACTTAAATAAATCCGCGATTTATAGATTGCAATGCTTTTGTCAGACAAAATTTTATATCGGGAAAACTGAAAGAACATTGAATACTAGATTATCAGAGCATACGGCAGCCTTTGGATTGAAAAAAGACGCGTCTACTTTTGCTAATCACTTAATTTCAGAAAGACACGTGTTCAATCAGGAACAAGGGATAAAAATGTTGCACCCAAATACGGACGCTCATAAACTCTTTTTCCAGGAGATTTCAGAACTAAACAGAGCGCAATTGAACAGTCTTCCGATTTTAAATGATCTCCTACACACGTCTGGCTCTCCACTCTTATACCCTATTTAAATATAATCATAAAACCTTTTCCGACAAACAAAAATAAATAACTACTCACCATTCAAATCTGTGGGCATTCCCATGGGCTAGTCCTTTTCGCCAGCAATGGCTTTGAACTCAATCATACATTTATTTCTTATGTTAACACGAAACATTCATTTACTAAGCGTCGGTTCGAGTTCATCCGTGCACTTGAACGCCTGAAGATGCCGTAAGGCGAAACCCGGGTCGTTAGTATTAGTATAAATTATATTTCTGTCATTCAAAATTCTTTCTTGAAACAATGCATTTTAAATGAATGATGTACTATGTGCGTACAATTTTTTGAGGATCAACCGATCAATCTCTTTCTGAAGAGACTTATCTATCTGCGCTATCGACGCCCCTATATTGAATATGGTTGCTCACGTTTCAAGGTGTCGCCAATTGGAAGTTGAAGGTAGAGAACAGTAGGATAGGCATACAAGTTTGTTTCGTTGGAACTACTTCATTTGACCACCAATTTGCTAAATGGACGGCGTGTCCGAGGACATTGATTGCTGGAGTCAGAGGCAGGGTTTGATTAGGAAATCAAAGGTTCATTCCAGACTGGAAGGAGTGTGTATCAATTATGTTTATACTTGACATTCGTCATGTGTGAAGAGACCAATGATTGTTTTATTTTTATTAAAACAATCTATCCTTTATGGTGAACGAGATTTACTCGTTTACCTATATAGAAATATAAGAATAATTGTGTTGCGAATCACATACTCTACCACTCTAACATTTGTTTGTCAATATTAGACAGAGTGAGAAAACAAATGATTCGATGACTCACAAAGAAACTGGTTCAGTGATAGGGAACGATTTTTTACCAAATCTGAACAACTCGTCGGTTTTTTCTTCTACTAAGAATTATATATTTTTTTTTTAATTTCCAGTTGGTCCCCAGCGACTGTCCCTCCACGCTGGAAATTCTCTCGCTAAAGGGCTGCGTCTGCCACAACATTCCCATCAACAAAACATACCTGTTCAATCTCCACCAGTACATGAAGAATTTGGTGGTAAGTCAAAGTCAATATATGTAATGTATAAAGGAAAACAAAATGGATTGAAAATAAACGACACCCTCAATTCTTGTTTCAAAGCACCAGGCGGGCGACTTGGAATGGCATTGATTGTCCGTTTCATTAGTCAGACAGTTCTAAATAACTTGTTTTGAGATATAGCGATAACGGATTTCCAAATATCAAGAAATCAACAGCGCATGACATTAATGACAAACAAAAGGCTTCAATAGATCCTTTCACATTAGGCGTGTGAAGACTTTTCTAGCGATAAGAGTGGTTTATTTAAAAAAAAATAATTTTGAAAAAAATATTTGACATTACAGCTAATGCCATCGCGCCAAATATTTTAAAGTTGCAAGATTGTACAAGAAAAACTCGATGAGAATTTATTGTAAGTCGCTCGAGATCACCCACGTCTTAGGTCTCAAATTTGAATGAAAAAAAAAACAATTTTTTGATATTGACCTTACCGGGAACCGAACCCAGACCCGCCTGGTCAGTAGAACAAGCTCTAAAAGTCCCCGTTTATAATCAAGTAGAGATGGATTGCATTATTTTTCTTTGTTAAAATACATAATATTATGAATGGTATTTTGCGTAATTTACTTTTTGAAAGTTCATTTTTACCTTTTTTTTTATGTGGATTTTTGTGGAATGTGTCCGCCATTTTAAAAGCAGGTCGGGTTGAGTGGTAGGACATAGAGAAATATTCGCTTAGATACCCAGACATGGACGACATTTTGCTAAATTTTTTAGAAGCTAATCGGCGTGTCATTTTTTAATTTTTGGATTACTGAACCCGATTGCGTATTAAATTTAATTCCAATTCCTATTTTTTGGAGTTGTCTGAGTAGCGAACACGACAATCAACATGTAATAGGATCTGTATATTGGCATCCGCACTCTTCGGTGCCCGAAGTCTCGTTGGTAACCGTCAAATATTGGTTAATCTGTACTAATGATTGGTTGAATCTTTTGTGTGTCGCAGGAATTGGATTTGTCCGGCTGCGATTGGCTCTCGTCGCACTCGCTCCTGCAGCTGAGCAAAGTGGAGAATCTGAAGAAGTTGTCGCTGCGTGACTGTCAGGGCATCGGCGAATGCGTCGCCTACGCCAGCTTGTCCGCCCGATATGGCTTCAAGGCCCTAGAGGTATGCGTGAATTCTCGTATAGTGTTCAAACAAGTTTTTTGCAACAATGACAAAGGTTTGTGCAGCAAACACAGGAATAAATTCACAACTACCCGAACGGTCCACAATAGGGATTCGGAACACTCGGGTTTTTTTATGTACCGGGATATGGGAAATTCTCGCGTCCCGAGAACCGTAGTAATTTTTTTTTTTAAACCATGTCCGCTCCCAATGTGGAGCATATGGACTCCTAATGGAGTTTATCTCAACAGAAGTGTTTCTACGAGAACTGCTTGTTACTCAGTTGCTCAACCTCTCTTTTTCCAAAGAGAGTAGGGATAGAAGGATAGGGCTATGACAAGACTAGTGGTAAGCTAATCGTTCTCGATACGCCCGTTCATTGGATAGGATGGGTAGGAGGGGGAATTCAAGACTTCACATACATCCATGCCTTTGTAGTAATTACTGTAAATATTTATATACTCTTTATTGCACATCACTCGAGGGATTCGATTTATTTTTCTGATTGAAACCATTTCTTTTGATAATAGTACATACATTAGGTCAGTAATTTTATGGCTATTAGTGCAAACTAGCGTCTGTCATATGTATGTACACACATTTTTCATATTTTATTTTATTAAATAAATGGAAGATTTCGTAAATTTATAACATTTTTTTTATTGCCTGTCGAATATGCAAAGGCTCTCGAACAATGTTCCCGCGTGTGCGCGCGCACACCTCCCAAAATGTGCCCACACACATTTTTCCATCCCCGCACAAGGCTGCGCATAGAAATATTGTAAAAACAAGTTTATTTCACCAAATTTTTATATTTGCGCACATTTTTTATTTTGCTGAAAATGTACTACTCACAGAAGTTGATGGTCCGCACAAACAATAGAAAAATTAGAGGGAACGTTGCTCTCAAAGTATAAAGATTCTCAAACTTTGTTTGTTTTTCAATGAATAAATTTTTTAAATTAATCAGTCCCGAATATCGGTTTGTTTTATTCAAACGTCCTACTGATAAAAAGCGTCAAATTCCCGGGTTGTCTCGACGCAGAATCCCAAGTCCACACTTTATACTTGCCCATATACTAATGTTACTAAAGCAAGACAGGAGAGAGATTCTGAAGTATTTGATTAATTAAATTCACATTTATTTATCGTAGTGAGCCAGAGTGTTGATTAGTTTACCCTAGCATCATATCTAAGTTTGCCTGTTTGCTTTTAGGTATTGGACATTCGTGGAACTCTCATGGGCGATTCGGAAGTCTCGTCGCTCACCTGGATATCGTCGCTGAAGGAGCTATACCTGGAGCCGCCCTCGAATGAAAAAATTCCCACCGGCAACCCAGCGGCCAGGCCCAGGACGACGTGGGCGATATCCAGCGGCCACTGGACCATCACGGGGCGTAACTTTGCGGAGTACAACTCGCATCCGGCCGCCGCCGCCGCGCCCAGCTCTGCGTCTGCCAACAGCGAGAACGCCGACGCTCTGCCGATACCGGCGTGGAAGAAGAGGTCGAGGAGCTATCTGGATGGAGATAACGTCGGTCTGGACGACGCCAATGACGGCGGATGTATGGAACCTTGGGAATTGGAGGTTGGTTAAGAAATTCGCTGTAAAAAAACCGGACAATATTTGGTATTTTGTACGACGCCTATCGGGTCGATGGTACAGTGGACAACGTCGTTGGCTTCCATGCCAGACTTCATGGGCTCGAATCCCAGTACGAACAGCATTTTTCCAACCAATTTCTGTTCGAAGGCATGGATGTCGGTGATGTCAAAAATGTTCTTCCCACCCTTTTTGTTTTTAAAACATATCCACTACCAATGTCGAGTGTATGGAGGTAACTGAACTTTTTCTATGAGAATTGTTTGTTACTCAGTTGCTCAACCTCTATTTTTCGGAGAGAGTAGTATGGATAGAAGGATAAGGCTAGGACAAGACTAGTGGTTAACTAATCGCTCTCGCTAAGCCCAGTTATTGAAGGATCGGAAGGGTGGGAGGGAATTTTTAGACACAAACACTCGTGCTTCCTTAAAATCAGGCGCAGTGACAGCGATTAGCTTACCACTAGTCTTGTCCTTTTCCTATCATACTAGCCCTGCTCTAGAAAAACTTTTAAACAGAGTATTTTTTTGGCTTGCTGTGTACGTCATCCGTGCTTGGAGCTGTTAAGCATGCGTTATACGCTAAAATTTCCGCTTGAAATAAAGATGGCGATGTTCTGTTGCCCCAAATAGCTAAAACAAAATTTCAACGTAATGAATGAAAAGACATTAGTAGAAGTTAAGTGCTTATTGTTGAGATTGTCCGTTCTTCTGCAGCATGCTTACGACCCGTTTCTCCGTTTGCAGGTTCCGTTTGACGAGGCCGACGACGACGAGTTCGTGCCCTGCCCTCAGAAAGAAGACTCCGAGCAAGAGAGCGGAGATGAAGACGAAGCCGTTGATGCCCGAGAAGGATGCTCGCACGCCAATGAAAATGGGTCTGTTAACTGTTTCATTTTGAGTCTCAACATATTGGGTGCGGATGACCGCTGCCGCACCACTGTCATCAATCACAATTCCCTATAACTTTTAAAATATTCAAGTTAGGGAAATACAAAACCAAAGCTGTAAGACTCAACCCTTTTACGACCGCGGAACGGAAACACATTTCGCCGCACCTGTGCAACAATAACCGCGAGATGATTTTTCGATCACCGGTCGCAAAAGGGTTAAGAAGGGCTTGGGGGGCTTACCGCACTTCATAACGAAATTGTAGATTTCTGGACCTTAAATATTTTATCATTAAATCCGTGATACATCCTGTAATGACAGCATTTATTTATTTTTAATTTATCGCAGATCTGGCAGCGGCAGTTCTCGCGGCAACGTTGGAAGCCAGACTACTCAGCGAGGTTAGTTTGTCGATATTCAAGTAAATATATTATATTCATAATCTAGTGTTAAGTTGCCATGAATACTAATTTTGAAGCGATGTCTGAATATTTGGCTGCTCGGCAAATTTAAATTCTCTATCAGTTTTACTCTAAAAATTGAAACCGTCAACGGCCACTGCGACGGGTTGGGAACCTGTGTAGTAAATAACGTGATCAAATAAAAAGTTTGACTTTTTAGGACAGTGATATTTAAGGTTACATAGATGATTATAATGTTAAAATATAGATGCGTTTATGCCTGTGTGACGCAAATACGAGTTTAAGAATAATTCTTCTGTCTTTGACCATATTTGCTCCCTGTGTGGGGCATATGGCGCCTCCACGTTATCCCGCCAACTGCTTTGCTTCCTCCCATGACAAGCCAGCATCGTCCCTCAGTTCCGCCGAGTACGTCCTATGGATGGTACCCGGCGGTAGTCCAGGACGCTGAAATCCCACCGGTCGAAAGAAGAGGCATCCTCAGCACATCACCCAGTCAGTTCCGATGTCTCTCCACAACCACTGACGTACCAGGGCACTGTCTTGTACGTTCCCTAATCTCGGAATTCCTCACAAAATCAAACCACCTCACTGATGCAAGTATCTGTTCTCGAAACTCAGTCTTTGGTTCTTCTGAGTCTTCGTAAGGTGCCATGATTTGCTACCGTAAAGCAGCTATGTTAGCTAAAAAATAATTGTCACTTGCCAACTTCTGCCGGTACAGTGATGATTTTTTCACTTTCTTTTTCTAAAACAACGAATGTTGAATATTCAAATCTAAATTTTAAGAAACTTCTATTTAACTCGAATAACAGTGGCTTCTGAATGTGTTCACAGATGGAAACGCAGCACCTGGGGACAACCAGGGTCGCCAGCCCAATCAAGAAGAGAGCTACACTATGAGAATCAACGGCGAGCGATTCGACAACGGCCTCGTTCAAGTCATCTACGTGAACGTGCGCCGTCCGAGAGCCGACGTCAACGCCGTAATAGTTGCCCCCGAAATGCCGTTGAACGCTATGAATATACACAACATTCGAGTCCAGGTCGACGTCGGACACGAGCAAGTCGATTTCGCCAACAACAGAGACAACGCTAACGAAGACGCGCCGCAGAATCAACCAGGGATCGATGTCCAGGGCGAGAACAATGAAAACGCTCGAGTTATCGATCCAGGTTTGCCGGAAAACGACGCCGAACGCCACGAAGATCAGGGGATGATGCATCACATTTTTATCAACCGACAGCGGCACGTGATGCAAGACGGAAGATTGGTACCCGAACAGCGAGAGTTGAACCAGTATGGACAGATTAGACGTTTTTACATGAACAATTTAGCCGATTTAGTGCGGCAACATGCCAACGAGCAGCCGGAAGTGCCTGCCGATAGACAAAACGTTGAACCGCCGCGTCCGGAACACGACTACATAAACTTCAATAGAGCCAGAGCCGCCAATAACCTTAATAGAGCCGAACAAATTTTCGCTAGGATACCGCGTAATGTCGTGTCGCCTCCTCTCCCAGAAGCCGGAGAGAGGCGTCCCGTCCCGCCGCAGATCCCCATGTTCCGCCGCGAAGACCTAAACGACGACAACATGCCGAGTTTTCGTCACCTGCGTCATTTAGACAATTCGGTTTTGGTGACTGACGACACCCTGAGGAGGTTCGCCGCCGTCGATATACCGTGCATGAACCGCGCCACGGGTCTTCGGGTGCTCGTGTGCCGGGGATATTCGGGCATCACCGACAGGGGCCTGCTGATCATGGCCAACGTGAGGACCGCGCTGAGGGTTTTGGACGTTTCGGGCACCAGAGTGACGGCCGAGGCGAGGGCCACCTTCCGACGGCTCCGGCCCGAGTGCAAGCTCATCCACGAGGATGACAGTGATAGTGATGATTAGATCGCTGCGTGCGGCTAACGAATTCTAAAAATTTTGATCTCTTTAATGTCAATAGTGACGAACAATCCATGGGTATTATGTTATATGTTTATAGAAAAGGCTTTCATCCGGCGGGCGACTGCCGACGGTAGATATATCGCGGGGACGCGCCCAAATCGGATACTGCCGTGTCAAAGTTTATTTTCACACGTGTTTACGGCGCTTTTGATGGATTGCAAGTATTCATTCGAATTTATCAGGACTTCTCGAAGTCCAAGAGTTGTAACCTCTTGCGCCTTTAGACTTACGTTTCTTGATGCACAAAAATTGGCAAATGTGACCTACACAAACATGTGTGTAATTAAATAATTCTCGAATGTAAATATTGCAGTTTATTCAAATACTTTTTCTCTTCTGTTGAACATGTTAACGGCGCATTAAAATAGGCTTACATTGGATACACACACACTAATGCGTCCGAAACGACCTAACCCTACGAACTTCGTAGTAGTACTGACTCGACGGGGTGTGCTAGTGTTTTTTTTTTGTGCATGTCCAATGGCGCTGTGGTAACATTGTTTAAATATAACCATTTCAAGATATGTCGGCACCTCCCTAACCAAAACCGCCAGGACATTGCCGCCAAAACATCTCCGCCCGCGACGAGAATACAAATTAGATTTTTTTATTTTTACATAAAATTACAGGTGTGAAGTGAGCTAACTAGTAAAATGGTAAAACTTTTTTCATGGACTTTTAAAAGTACAATCACGTCTTTTCTTGGTGTTTTGGAGGAATGCATATTTTTTTTTTACGGAGATAGCACTGTTGCACCGTGCAGAATATTACAACGCATCTAACTTATTTTTTTTCTAAAATACCGCTTGGCTCACTTCACCCCTAATCGACCTCTAATAATGTTACAATTAAAATTCTGATATGTGTTTACCTGCTTAACCTATTGCCCGCGTCACCAAATTTAGCGAGCATGCCCTGAACGCAGCTGCTTTTTTGCAGATTTTGTTATAGCATTTTCGACTATAAATATTGTTAATTGCAAATATGTTAATTGCCACCCAAAAGTAACTTTTTCAATAGTAAAATACGATATATTTCTTGTATTTTCGGTTCAATTCAACAATAATCATTCTTCATACAATTGCGGTGTGACGTCGCCATATTGCAAAATACCGCCACGCGCGACCGAGCAAGCACTGCGCCACCACCATACCATGCTTATAATATTAAATTCTCGGAACAATTTCAATTTCACCCGCACTCGATCGCTTATTTACATTATCCCAAATAATATAAAGATATATGCATGTTTTGTAAATACGTGGCGTACGGTTCTTACGAGAAACGCCATGAATCAACGGCGGCCATCTTGCATTGGTGACGTATGTTCACGGCGTGTTCCATAAATAAATTATTTTAGCCTATATTGAATCTTTTTTGACTAATGCCATCTATTGAATTTGGTAAAATAAACATTTAGTAATATTTTCAACCAAGTTATACAATTTTAACCCAATAAATGGCTCTTGTATAGGGTTTGAAATTTCCATGACATCTATACGTGTCACGCGTGCTGAGGGCATGTTCGCTAGGACATGCATAGCGGTCATACGCGGTGAAAAGGTTAAAACACTATAAATTACACTTTGATAACAAAATTACTCGGTTTAAATAACCTAAAAGGTTTTTGTCGGTACCGACCGCATGCTCGGCAGTCAATGTTTTGGGCGGGAAGTCGGCCGTATTCAAAAGCATAAATCTGACATTTCATCGAATAGTGTAACTTGTTTATTTACCGTGGCAGCTAGATTATATCGGTTCATTAGTCGGATAACTCAGTATTGGATGTGATGTGAGATTCGAAGTCATTGAAAATTCATCCGAAAACAAGGTGATCTGTGATATGTCGTCATTTCGACGACCAGGCGTGGAGTGATTGTTTTATAACCGGTTGCCATACCGGTATATCACATTCAATACCACGGATACCAAAGTGGGCACCGGTCGAATAAATCTACACCGCCCAAACGGCAAAGTCTGTTTTTGCATCTCACTTGCGTCCGTGACTTTAAATATGGACGAGTGAGAGAGGGAGCGACTCGCAGCAATAATCGCATATTCCAAATGAGCCGTCGTTTAGAACCAATGTCGGACAACCAGTTAAATTATTATTTGCCTTTAACCCATTCCGTACTGAAAACACATCTCGTAAAAAAAAAAAATCCCGTCAATTTGTATTTGATTTGAAATATTGCGGTCCATATTTCGGTAAGGCTCTATTTTCGTAGTTGAGTTGAAGTAAATATATGTACATAATCTCCGTCTTAGTCGGGTGCCGTGATTCGCTACCGTAAAAAAGCGCTAGTAGAGTGCAAGCGTCTGCATTGAATTAAATGTGGCTCTGTCCATTCCTAGGAGAACAGCGAGCCGTTTCTTTGTGCTGCCGTCTTCCGGAATGTGTACGCTTTGCCCTGTCGCCGGCGATCCACAGTTTCTATCGATGTTGTTTGTTCTCAAAAACTATTCTATTATCTGCGACCGTTTGTTGTAAAAATACTTCCAACCAGAATCCGAATGATTGTCTCGTCGGATGCCAGACGTATGCTGGTGAGGATCGGTGTTGTGCGTTTCCAGCTTTCGTTGTGACTAATAAAACATGTACAGACTGCATAAAAATCCTTTTATGATGTTCTAATAAATTAAAAACGCTTCGGTCATTAGCGATTATCAATTCGTAAGAACAAAATTTTGATATTACACTGTAGTGATAGTGTCTAAATGTATGATTAATGTTTAAGTTAGGTATCTATACTTTGTAAAATAAACTAATATTATAAAAATGTACCGCCTCCGTTGTGTGGCCACGGACCGATTCTAGCAACCTCTTTTGTTTCATTGATTGATTCAAGTTTCAATTACTCGCCAATAGAGGACTGACGCTGTTTTGTATTTTGGACAGAACTGCTATTGCTATTGGACATGTTTGTTTATGCTCAGGATCCATCTTGAATAGTGATATTTTTTTTTTTTTTTAGTTATATGTTATTATTTACGTTAACCCGATTGTGGCGGCAACTTTTCATATGAATAAAATGCAGTCTGCTGTACCATTTTTGAAAATGTTTTCCTTCCAAAGTACCGTAATAAATAGAGAATTTAAAAATATACAGTCGAACTCTGTCATAACGATAATGAGGAAACATTCATTTATGGTTTTCTCCGTTCATTTATTCACTTTTATAACGAGCTCCTTCTCAGGCATTCCGAGCAAAAATATCGTTACAAAAAATATTCTTACAACTGTTGATGTGTCGGTCGTTTAAAAACAACATTTTCGAAACAAAACAATAAAATCTGACCGGGCAGTTAACTAGACCGATACTGCCGTGATGACGCTAGTCAAGTGTCTTAGTACCTTATTGGTGTTTTCACCGACAACACTGAAAAAGTGTTCACGCGTATGGTATGAGATTGCATGTTAAAAAGTGGCTCAGCACTTCATTACAATAAACAACTTCTTTTGTAATTCATGAATGCCATGCTTGTTTCGGGGATTTTTTACGATGGTTTAAAAATACATATTCTCTGATATAACGGGCAAATTCAGTCGGTTCCATCTTCCTCGTAATAACCAAGTTCGACTGTATATGGTTTGTTCACTGTCAATACTTGGTGGAAAGGCATTATATTAATAAAAACACAATATTTCTTAGTACTTCATTCTACTTTATTAATTAGGTCAGGACTGTTTCGCTCATTGCGAGCATTGTCAACTGACAATGTCAGTTGACATAATGGTTTACATTGAAGTCAATTCTTTCTTCCGCTATCACAATTTAAGTGTACACATGTTCATTTTGAATTCCACTTTACGATTAGATCGGTACACAAATGTAGTATGAATGATTGCCGCCAACACACAATTATATTATGGCGTTTTTTTTTGTAATTTTAATTTTACTCGATATTTTTTACGCGATTGAAATGATACCGCGCCCAGTCATTCTCTAATGGCAGTAAGGTGGGAACTGTGCAATTGCGAAATTTGCCTGCCATCTTTCAAACTGGTTAATAATAAAGCAGCGAACACGATAGATTGCAAGTCGATGTTTACATTATTGACAGTTGAAAGTTAGCATTGCAACGTGTGCGACGCTAGCGCTCGGGGCATGAAATAATGCTGAGACACTCGTGTGCGGTGGGTTAAGATAAGACCATGAGCGACCCAAACTTACCTTTATATTCAATAATGTGTGAATTTGTCCAATGTTTATATGTGATTTGTTTTTAGTTTTTTTTTTTTTTGTTTTTGCATTATCTTTTGTACCAAATTTTTCTATTCTAATTGTATAAAAAAAATATATGAATATATAAATTCTAGAATATTATTATTATTATCTTGAAATAAAACAAAATATATATAAAATGTCGTTTTTTTTATTCCATAACATATTACAATTACAAATGGTGTTTATCTGATACTCTACAAATCTATCAACGGTCTTTGGCAGTCACATCATTTTTATCATTTGTTTGTTTTGCAAATGAAAAAATCGGTAGCCATATTGAGCGTAAAACCTAATCTGCTTTAAAACGAGAAAAAACTGTCAACACATTTTGTTTCGTTTTAAAAATAGTACCTTTGTCTAGAGTTGGTTAATGTCAGTAGAAAATCACATGACGATATATGAATGCAATAAAGATCAATGTCCAAATTGGTAGTTTGGTTTCTAGAAAAATATTTAAAAGTAATAATGAATTTAATTCACTAAAATGAAATATGCAAGAGCAATAATTTTCCTAGATTGACACGTAATCAATAAAAAAAGTTTTATAATTTTGTGTGAAACCGTCGTTAAAATAATCAAAATATATGAACAGCCTAATTCGATAAAAAAAACAACTTAATACCTAGGTAATTAATAATGCACCAGCAGTTACTTACTTCTGTGCCAGTGGATTGACGGTTTTACATTGTTAATTATAACAATTTATCATTTTTTATATTGAAAACTATCTTATTTACGGGCTTCTGGGGTAATTTAACAATCCTTGGCTCGGCAAAGGCATTACAGACGGTCACCTTTCCGAAATCCTCCGTTGCATCAGCGGAGGGGCCATCTTTTTCAGTTGTGTCTTTCAAAATTTCGACAGAATTCAAAAAATCGCTACCTACTCTACTTAATTCTTTAACTTTCTTCAATTTTTTCTTACGTTTTCTTTTGAAAACGTATTCTTTTTTATCGACAATTACCTTTTCAATGTTTCGACTCGATTCACAATCGACGTCACCGCTATTTGAAGTCGTACCTTTGTAACATAACGTATTAATATTTGAATTACTCGTTGAACATTTAAAATTTAAATTATTTTGAATATACGCTTCCGAAACACCTTTAAATCTTTTATTCATTCCGACATTTCGACTATTCGATTCACCGTTAGAAACAACTGTGGAATAACCATTATTAGACCACCGACTAGCAGTGCTAGAATTATCAAGTAAACGTGGTAATATTTTCGAGTCATTACTTATATATACCGTCGGTAAACTGTCTGGAATGAACTCAATTTGCAAAGGACCGATTTCGGTAACAGGTTTCAAAGGAAAATTCGGACAATTAGAGGAATAGAATAAAGAAATCGACGCTGAACTATGTATATTGTTCGTGTCTTGCGTACGACTATTAATTAACGGTAAATTGTGCGTGTTATCAACGTTACCAACTTCTGAACTGACACGCGATAGTTTCGTATCGTGTTTAAGTATGTCCACGACGGATTGCTTCGACAGTTCGTACTTAATCAACTGTCGGTTGACTTCAAACCGCCGTTGGTCCAATTTGTGTCTCGTTTCTTCAACGCTTTCCATTTCCGGCGCGTAACAAACGTGCAGAAGCCCTCCGAAGTAGTTGTGCGTGTCCAATTTTCTTTTGGCCGTTCTAGCCGACTGTATTCGATCGAATTTGGCCAGGAAACATTCCGTGAATTGTTCGGTCTTGTAGCCTGCCGTGAGGGTTAACGAAGCCAAGGCGCCGTATTTCTCGCACTGGGTTTTGAGCTCTTTTCTCAGGTTTATTTTCGGTACTCCAAATATCAACAGATACACCGATTCGTTGTTGATCGTGTAGGTCTGAAAAATGAAAACTCTCATCAACGTAGTCAACATAGTTAAAGGACTAGTGGTTAGCTAACCGGTCTCGGTAGACCCTATTTAATAGTTGGTGGAATTAGAATGGCCAAACTTTTTGAAACCAAAGCCAAAACAAGTAAATTTAAATTAACCCCCCTACACCAGGACTAGGTAAACAATGGCCCGATTAATATTTTTATGCAACTCACTATGTCTGGGGTCTCTAACCTTTTTGGAACCTAGAGCACATTCTAAAATATTGATTGGGCGGCGGGCATCACCAATTTTTTCTATCACTGGCGGTTGTGAACTAAAATCTTGGGTGGGCTACTATATAATATTTACGAAATTGTGTATGTTTCCACTTCACCTTATACATTAATCTACAAGCAAATTAACAAATACTACGACAAAGCATAAATTATTGTATAATAAAATCAAAGCTAATGTAAGTAAGAAATAGTAGAATAGTAAAAACTGAACCTCAAATTCGTCTCCTTCAAAGTGAACTAACATGTACACAAAGCCGTACTGAGGGACTGTCATCAACTGCTATACAACACAACGAGATTTTTATTTGTATGTATGGGCTAATCTAATGTAGCCCCTGATGTCTAACAGAAGCCTGAAACTTTGAAGCGCAGTCGTGTACGTTTAGATGACGTTTCCGTTGACCATTGCGAATAAAATACAAAAAAAATCTAATCGTGCTTGATTGCGCCCCAGTGTAAACAAAGTACTCGGGCTATATTATAGTTAGCCCGAGCCTTTGTTATTATTATTGATACATAGATGTCGCCAGACTGACGTCACGTTGCCTGTTCTGTATGAAGTATGTATAAAGTAATTGCTTTTTATTATGCCAACTTGGTAGTAGATTCGACAACTTTTTTAGTTGTCGAGACACTAGTAGACTAGACAACAATTTTAGTTGTCCCGGTTCAAATCCCGGTGCGGACAGTTTTATAAATCGATTTATGAATTTCTGTTCGAAGGCATGGATGTATGTGATGTCTTGAATCCCCCCCTCTCACCCATCCTATCCTATGAACGGGGCATATCGAGAGCGATTATCTTACCACTAATCCTGTCCTAGCCCTATCCTTCTATCCCTACTCTCTTTGGAAAAAGAGAGGTTGAGCAACTGACTAACAAGCAGTTTTCGTAGAAACACTTCTGTTGAGATAAACTCCATTAGGAGTCCATATGCTCCACATTGGAAGCAGACATGATTTAAAAAAAAATGTATTTATTTTGTTCAGTGGCCGAATTGCTGTTCATTTTTATTCAGCCATCTAAAGTTTTTTTTATACACATTTTGGGTGAAAAATGCAGGTCGGGCTAAGCCCACCTAGCCCAGTACCTAGAACCGCCACTGTTTTCTATGGAAATTTATAATATTTTTATTTAAATATAATAACTATTTTTTATTGCGAAAATTCGTTTTCACGAAAATGAGTGATGTTTATCTTTAAAAGAGTTAACTTGCGGCCCGCTACTCATTTCAAACTTTCAGTGTTGTCCTTTATTAAAAATTTTCGCTCAGGCCTGCCCTACACATTTAAAAATCGTATTTGATAATTTGTTTGCAGAAAAAATTACAAAAAGGCATTATTTACATTCATTCAAACATAAATCCATCAACCGATTAAAAAAAAATCTATCCTTTCTGGAATTCGAACCCAAGAGCTCTGCAGCCGAAATCAAAGTCGGTGTACAATTTGGATGTTTTTCACGACTTCACAGTTTCAAAGTTGTTTTGTTTTTAAACAATACAAGTAACTTATTGCTTGATTTACTTCACTAATGGCGCGCACGATTTTCCTTGGATGATAATATGTAAATATATTTCACAATCCAAACCTTAATGGCCGTCAACTTTCTTCCTTGCCTGTAAGGCGGTCTTGTCGTGCATAATTCTTTCTGTTTGTGATGCTCCAACTCGATTTCTTCATCGTCCGACATTTTCAAACAAATCTAATTGCTATGGTAACAATTGCAAAACAAAATCGCATCGCGTGAAAAACAAATGAAGAAACTTTCGAGGTGTCAACATCGATTCGCTTAACCTAAAAATGTATTATATTTCGTAATTATTCAAACTTGAATTGTCGGCTTGTACGCAAATGAAACCGACTTTATATAACCGGAAACTATGACGCGAATATTTTTTTACACAATACATTAACGATTACATCAATTAGTTTTAAATATGTATGTAATTTGAATATTACAAAACGTTGTATCCATATAAAAGTTAGTCACGTATTATTAAATAAGATATAGCACAGCTTACTTAATATAAAGCAAGAGTTTTTTTTATACATTTAACAATGATTAATTCGTTAAAAGCACAGTTAATTGTAATAAAAAGCAATGTTGTGACATTTTATTATGACATTGTCAGTAGACAGCTTTTTCTTTTTGTTATGGCTAAATAGTTTTGCCGTTTGCGGTCGAAGATTGAGCAATTTATTTTTTTACCCCTTAGACCAGTTTTGTATTGTGAAATTTCAATAACGATTATCGCGAGTTTTGTAATCAATTTGATGATTGTTGATTGTAAGGCGTTACATTTTATAAATTAAGATTGTATCGACAATAATATGTTTTGAATTCAAAGATATTGTCAATAACATTACTATTACATTAAGATTACTTAAATAATAAAAATTACATATAATAAAAAGCATTGTTAAAATTACGAAAATCTTTGAGCAAATATTTTTTGTCCTTGAAAATAATTATACACTATAACTTACATATAGCGCTCTTTTAGATCAACGGTTTTAGAGGGACTTTGAATTAGCTAGTTTGCGTTCTGAATATGCCTGCAGAGAGCTTCAAAACTGTAAGGGTGTTACTTTAAAAGGTGAGTTTCCGTGATCTTAACGATTGTCGCGTATTGCATTGGACACACTTAATATCAGTAATGTATATTTTTCTACACATTTTTGACATCATTTTGGCGCCCCTTGTGCTCCTCGGCATTCAGGGCGATCCCCTTATTTACCAGCCCCTAGCTATATCTCTGCATGGGAGTAAGCAAAGCGATTGACTGGTGACTATTATCTCTGCTGGTGACAGAGGATCTTGGAGTCGCAGTTTTGTAGCCATATGATATAAATAAAAAGTCGGCATATTTAACAAAACCAAGCTCAACCAACCTTGAACTGAATAATTTTATCTTCTGTAACTATTCAAATAAACAACAACTTGACATAAGCAAGCAAGTATATCAATCTATTTAGATAAAAAAAAATAGAGCGGACACCTTATCTAACTACAATGTGTACGAAATTATTTCAAGTACCCACTCAATTCATTTTTTAAATATGTTTATATAATTATTTTACAGCTTACATAAGAAACGTCCAATAAATATTTAGACAAAAGAGGGTGGGAGGCAAGGATGAGCTGGAGGGGGCTTGGAGGTGCTCGCAAGATCCCCTTGTTAAATTTTACTAAGGCCAGCGAACCCCTTGTTAATTTAAGAGAGAAAAATATTCTCAAATTAAATAAGTAGTACATTTTTAGCCATTTAGAATGATAAGTTTACGGTAAATTGCACATTGTTACATATTACAAGTGTATTAGGTAATAATCGATTAACTATTTAAGTATTGCATAAAATTGTACAGGGGTGATAAAAAAAAACACTTCTCTCCCTTAAACCACCTCCCACCGGCGTTGGGCTACCAATACGCTAACAAAGGTTATGTAATTAACAGTAATACTAAATAAGCAATCGATTGTTACTTAATACACTTATTATAAGTAGCAATATGCAATTTACCGTTAACTTATCAATGTAAATGGTAAAAAATGTACTACTGTGTATACTGAAGCTGTCGTAGATAATATTTAAGTAAGAAATCACAGTTATATGTTTATTTTATCTGGGAACATTGTTTTCTTTTAATTTAACAAAGGACTCGCCGGCCTTGGTAAAATTTAGCAAGGTACTCGCACAAGCCCCCTCCAGCTCACCCCTGATTATATAAAATACCCCAAATTCAAAGACACTAAACTAGTTGAAACATGCGTCTTATAATCGAGTATATACAGTTATTTTTATAGGGGGTCAATGTATATTTGACGTAAAATTTAAAAAAGTCGTAATTGATGGACGTCATTACAATAATTATAACATTTTATGTATGTACATACGAATTGAATTATAAACAAGTATTTTTTGTGTTGTAAAATTTTAAGGAACAATTAAAATTCACAGTTAATACCAATTCTGTTTATGTATTAAAGCGTAAATAAAAAGATTTGAAATATTAATGCATCGTTTCGAATCCGAAGCGATCCTTTTGATAACGAACATGGCTATTGTTTCTCAACATTGAACCGCAGTGAAGCAAGGTCAGCGATAAAATGGGTGAAGATCACCGTAGCTTTCATTCATGAATGACGCAATGCGAAATCATAGACAGAACGAATGTTCCGTTCCCGGTCTATTTATTTAACAGTAATCTATGGTTAACATTCCATATGAGCTATATTCACAACAATAGCGCAACTTATTTTCTATAATAGAATCATATCGACTTTGGAAAGGAAAAAGGACGCAACCCACACATATCAAATTTTACAGGAGGCGCTAAAAACGTGTTTTGATGTATTTGTGACATATGCAAATTATGAATTATACACAACCTTGAAGTGCACGGATACTTCTAAACTGGTGTTTAATTGGCATAAACTAATATTAATCAAAGAAATTGTCTCAACAACACGGCTGCTACAAACCTAACAAATTTCGAGCGTCATTATTGAAAGACCCTTTAGTTCTGATCTCACATAAATTTGAGCAATGCATTAGTAACATATCGACTGAAAAAGGAAAAAGGACGTAACCCAAAAAACGTGTTTTGATGTATTTGTGACATATAAAAATTATGAGTTATACAGAACCTTGAAGTGCACAGATACTTCTAAACTGGTGTTTAATTGGCATAAACTAATATTAATTAAAGAAATTGTCTCGGAAAAACCTTTATTTCAGTGTTTTTTCTAGGTTTAATTTTTTTACAAGGTCATTTTTTTCAAACTTAAAAGTTAAATTTAGATACTTATTCGGCATTTTCAGCTTCTATCCTTTTGATAGAACGTGTGTCAAGTTGTATACATTATGATGTTTTGGAACATTGAGGTTTACATCCTTTTTCCTTTCCACAGTTGATGTACATTATCACTCTTGAATTATATTTTATAGTCTCGGTAAATAATTTTGTTGGGTCTGGCTTAGCTGTTGGTCAAAGTTATTGGCTTCAGAGCCGGAACGTTTGGGTTTGAGTGCAATAATCGAGTAGAATTTCTCAATTGATTTATAGATTTCTGTTCAAAAGCATAAGTGTTTATGGAGTTGAAAACTCCTTCCCATCTTTCTTATATAACTAGCTTACTGCTAGTATTGTCCTAGTCTTATCCTTCTATTCCCATTTTCTGTTCGAAAAAAGAGAGGTTAAGCAGTTCTCGTAAAAACTTCCGTTGATATACCTCAATTAGAAGGCCATATGCTTTACATTGAGAACGGGCATAAATTTAAAAAAAATACAAAGTATTTTATTAAAATGTGTTTGTTAAGTTTATCGAAAGAAAGAAAAGTTTTTATTTTTAGTTTGGCCTGTAGCCGTGATCACAAAAGATTAAGTACAGTTAGATTTGGTTGTCAAAATAAAGTTGGCTATAAGGTAAAATATATATCTTACATTTAATGTTGTCAAAAAGTTGACAAAAACACTGGCCAAATAAATACAAAATCCATACTAAATAACATTATTATAGATAGTGACAATGCTTAGGCCAATCGCAGTATAGTGACAGTAGCGAGTAAAACTAAGCTCGACCAGTCTCAAATCTGCGCCACAATCTATGGCTGCGAAACGTCAAACGAACGCGAAAATGTATTTCGGTCGGCACAACATTCCACCAACGTAGTACCTGGCGTTTTCTTTTTACTTTTCGTTTTGTTTCCGCGACACCCGTTATGTTTTCACTACAACACATGGAACACGCCACGCGCGGTCACGTGATCCCCCAACAATAATAATAATCACATTAATAATAAAAACGGACGACGGATAAGATAGTTGTATTTCGGTACATTTACTAAGTGAACGGGCGGTCCTCGTCTACTCGCTATACGTCAGTGCAATTTTTAATACTATTTCGCTTTAATAATGTGTTGTTTTAACAGTTAAATCGATGTAAATCAAAACAAAATAAACGTTCAACCGACAAACGTCAATTGTGCATGTGTCAAAAAAACGTTCGATTTTTGAAAAAAAAGTGTGCGATGTTCTTTTGTTGTGTTTTGTATTTCCTCGTGCTGGCTACTGTCACTTTTTGAATTCTTTTGTTCGCAAATGTTTTTGTCATTCAGTTTTTCACACTATTTTCTATGAAAAATCGCTGTATTTTAATAAGGTCTATAAATATTAACTTAACTACGATATCTCTGCGGTGGACGATGTTTATTCAGTGATAAAAAAAACTGAAGCTATTTGCCGAATAGTCGAGCAAAAAATATGTTTTCAGCACATTATATTTTGTTTTTTTTTTAGCTATTTTGTTTTTATTTAAACCGTGATTTTAAAATAGAATGGCATCTTGAATGTACATAGCTGTATATCATTGAGGTAAACTCGACTTATTCACTCATACAAACCGATATTATTTGTATGCTAAAACCGAGTGATAAAATATTGTTTTCGTTTCAGAATTATGTTTCTATGCAAAAAATCACTATCGTAAAAAAACTTGGCCGTTTTTAATATTATTTTTCCGCGAACTGAAAGTTTTCCTGTTAAATGAAATTAAATAAGTAATTTTGCGGTTGTGTTTGGTGGCGTAACCAGTAACCACTTTTTTTGATCTTACATACAATGGAACATTTCTGTAGTGAAGTCATTTCTTTAAAATTATTTTTACTAAACTAGATGAACACATTTGAATATTTAATTGGCCAGTAATTAAATATTTAACGCTCAGAATTTTTATGAAGCAAATGATCAGTGTAAACATAGGAAGGTTTTTTTTTTTTTTAAATTGCCAATAGCTGTGATTGTTGCTGCCAAATTTGCTGTTAAGTTTGGTTGTCTAAACACAACTGGCATTGAAGTAAAAAACAATAATAAAACATACTGGCTCTCTTTTTTTTAAACTGACAATTTATTATAAATACTGAATATCTACTGCTCAAAAGTTGATTTAAATACTGACCGGGAATATACTAATTAAATATGTGAAGGAAGGTGGTCAGTAAATGGTGAAATTACCTAACCACTAGTCCTGTCATTAACGTAACCTTATCTCTCTACTTTCTCCAAAGAAGAGAGGTTGATCAGTTCTCGTAGAAAACACTTCGTCGAAACGATCCGACGAGTCAAAAATAAAAACATTCACGCATTCAAACAGAAATTCAAAAATCGAAAAATCGCGTTATACGAATTCATAGAAAAAAATTCAAGTTTAATAATATATGTACTTGATTTTTAAAAATATATACGGTACAAAAACACGTATTTGAAATTGTTCTTGTTTCAAAATACACCCATCCCTCGCTTAACACGGAAGATAAGTTCTGCCAGATCACCGTGCTTAACGAAACCGTGTAAAACGAGACAAAAAAATGTATGGAAAAGAGATTCTTTTTTTAGAAATGTTATCACTAGAAATTATCACGGGGGTTTTTTTTTCTTCTTTTTGGCTGAATGCCATCATCAGTGCCTTCGATTATATTTCCGTCATATGCCGTCGGCCGAATTAAAAAATATGTAATCTTTGATTGTCAATCTAATTTTGAGATTCGTGTAAATTTCTTCATATATAACAATTTCATTTCTCGTTGACACTAAGAGTCTCAAGACACTACAATGCAAGATTTAATTGAAAACAATTCAAAATTTAAACCGTGGTAAACCTAAGTCGTGTTAATCGAGTACCGTGTTAGGCGAGGGATGAGTGTATTACATTTTATGGTCAAAGGTCACAAAATTTGCGATTCCTTCTTAAATTTTATACAAAAATATTTCACAATTGATAAACCGTGCTATACCGATACCGTGTTGTAGAAGTACGCGTTATGCGAGGCCCCAGTGCATACGTATGCGATCATCCGATCATAATTATTCATAATTCTCCATGTGTACATGAATGTTTAGTGCTGTCTTGTTTTAATTGTAATTGCCGTTACATAAACGGAGTTAAATGGCGGTCGTCTTGCGAGCGGGGCAGCCATATTGTTCGTTTGTATAATTGCTTTTGTTTTGCGTTATTAACTGCTCACATATATGATTAAGGCGCAGGGCAGAATCGTAAACCGTTTGGCCTCGGATACGTTCTTAAATCGCGCGCTTGAAAAAATACTTCTGGCCAATTTTGATGTCTTAAGTAATTTCTCCCAACCACTCGGTGGCGTAGGCAGGGGGGGGAAAGTGCGGCATTTTCAAAAATATATACAATGTTTTTCGAGTTTTTTTTATGAATAAAAAAAAATAAGCCACCTGTAGTTAAAACTCCTAGTTCATACATAAAAAATAGAAGTGATTTGAAAACAAAATCAGATGAAATTTTTGGGGCAGCAAATTCAAGGACCGCCCTGGGCGGCAGGACCCCTTCCTACACCACTGCGACCACCTGTATACCTCCATTAGTAAACTTACAGCTTCGCAGCCCGATTACAAAGCCTTTTGGTATGTGATGTATTCCTTCAGGGGTGGGCTGGAGTAGGCTTGGAGGCAGTAGCGTAGGAAGGGATCCTGCCGCCCAGGGCGGTCTTCGAATTTGCCGCCTCCAATATTTCCTTCAATTTAAATCACTTCTACTATTTTTTAACAATGAAATAGGAGTTTTTACCACAGGTGGCTTAATTTTGTTTATGTATAAATATAACTTCTCGAAAAATATTGTATTTATTTTTGAAAAAAATGCCTCCAAAAATGTGCCGCCCGGGGCGCTCCGCCCCTACCGCACCTCCCTTTCTACGCCACTGCTTGGAGAGTCTCGCACGAGCCCCTTGTTAAAAAAATACTTTCGACAAGAAATCACCGAGAATTGTTTTGAGATTAAGCGAGCCCATTTTTAACGTATTGGCAGCCAACCGCTATATTACTTCCCACCAATTATCTTTATACTTGTAGAGTGGCTGAGGCATTGACTAACAGCAAGTTGTCGTGAAAACAGATTTTGTTGAGATGCTTTATTGGGAGTCCAAACCTACATATAATATTGGGAGCAGACATGGTTGAAAATAAATGTGGGAAAGGAATCACCCCCCAGGATTTACCATCCCCACCCTAATATCATGCCATATTTTTTGCCTCGAAGTGACGAATTGCCAGATTCCACAGTTATTCATAATTCAGAGACCTTTTGTTTTAGCTCTATTTAGGGATTTTTAAGTGTTATAGTGAAAACCGGGATTGGAGGTCCTAACACTTCCCTGTTTTTGGTCAATTTTGTTACTTACCGAACTGTGTGAGTGGTTTGCTTGGCGAGTTATAGTTTTAATTTAAAGTGTCGGCATTTTTGAAATGCGGCCACACGCAATAGAAATTCACGTCAATTACGCAGACCAGTTCGTCCCTTTTTAATCATAGATAACAGATAATTTGAATTTTAGAAATGATTCAAAGTGTGACAGTCGATGACAGCGCTCCGAGCTGGCCGCACGTGTCGCAAGAGTACACCGCTCGAAGCGTACCGCAGAGTTTATTTTAGTTTTGGACTCATGCACACTGACACGGTAAAAAGTCTATTATATTTCGCAAATAGATCGTTGTTATTCGTGTAAATCGAGTTACGCCTTTGTCGCAGTGTTAAAATGCACAAAGTTATAAGCTCTTAAATAATCTTCCGGTCCATTGAGGCGTATGTCAAGTGTATAAAACAAATTTTTTTATGTATCATTAAAAAACACTAATTTTTCATATTTTTAAATAAATATCAAGATCGGTTTTACTCGTCGATAGTATTGATAAACTGATAAATTTTGCGTTAGTCGGTTATGCTTGGTATGGGCGAAACTGGTCCCGATCTTTATTTAAAAAAAAATACGAATGAGCTTGAAAAATTAGAAATAGTGCAAGAAAGTGTTTTTTTTATTAATACAATAATTGTCAGTGAAAACCTGAAGGGTGATTTATACGTGTGTTTTAAGTTTAGAAGGGTCTAACTCGAATAAAGTATTTTGTTTCTGTGTTAAAATGATCTAAGTGATATTTTTATTTAAAAAGTTTCAAAACTTTAATAGTAATAAGTAAAAGTTGTGGCCAAGTTAAAAAGAATTTTTAATGATGTTGGAATGGCCTAACTTGAGTTACGCCTTATTGTGTTAAAAGGTTCTAAATTATTTAGTTATTTAACTATATCCGCTCCCGATATGTATCTTGGCGAATCATTTCAACGGAAGTATTCTTACGATGGTCTGTATGTCAGCCAATCAATCTTATTTGTCAGAGATGGCATACAGGTAGCTAATTCGTACAACGCGACTCCGGCGAGTACAGATTCGTTATAACGCGAACGATTTTTTTTTCGTATTTTTTTCCAGTTTTGGATTTGATACTTAACACGTTGCAGGAATCATCATAATTAGTTGAAGGTTGTTTATTGTTTCAAAAATGTAAAAATACCGCTATCGAAAAATAACCAAAATCCAATTTTGAATGTATAAAAACCGTCACATATTTAAAAAAAATTGTTCGTTAGTTGAATTGAAATATTTTCGATCTGATTATAGCTGTATCAATAATTGACAAGTTTCTGAATCGATGCACCTTATATTTATTTATGTTATAGCAACCGTAAATACCAAATACAAAAATCATGTTGAGTATTGGAAAGCGCCCTTAATTTGTGTTCAGATTTGAATACATTCGAGAATAGCTTCACAGACAAAAAATTGAATAAAAATAACGTTGTTACGCTGCGGAATAAATAATGCAACAATAGTGTATAGCTTTAGCGGGTGGTGTTGGATACAATGTTGAGTAACCAATTGAGTAAAAAAATACATATTTCAATTTTGAAAATTAACCGAAATTTTATCACTAATATATAGAAACAATTATATATTTTTTAAAATACCACATTAACACATTTTACGTGTCAGACATGTCTAGTGATATTTTTTTTGTCCAGTCCCTCATAAAGGTGTATTTAATCAAGGAGCGATGAAGTTTTATTTTTTCTTAATTACAATACAGATTATGAATCCCAGACACTTGTGATCCCTCAATTTCGGGATTGAACACTGTGAGAAAGTCAAAAATTGAGAGATTCTAAAATAATCTTCTACACTTTTTTTTAGCTCGATGACTTAAAAAAGTTGGGAATTTACAGACAAATAATTATTTTACTGACAAATGTGAGAGCTTTTTTTTTAAACTCAATCCTTTCAAAAAGTTACCGACTGCCAGTGACTCCAGCGAAAAATATATATATTTTTTTGCTAATTAAACTTATTCCTCACTATAGTAAATCCCGAAATCTCGGAAGTAGTATTGGATCGTAAGATTGGTCGGGATCCCGGGATTGGAGGCCCTGCGTGGAACGTGTCCCCCGTGTAAAAAGAGAACGAAGCGATCTTTAAATTTTATCTTTATTTCCGACCCATTACTTATAATTTGTTTTTTTTTTATTATCCTTGCATTGCGACCTCAATTGGTCGTATTTTTTTTTGCTATGTATAAAATATCGGTGTTGTTATATTAGTCTGGGATTGCAAACCCTATTCTGAATGATGTCAAAATCTGAGATGCATTTAACCTTTTAGCTGCCGTAGATAATTACTAGTAACTACCTAGCACGCCGGCAATAATTTGCAACTATTAATTTAATTGGTTATTGACGAGGTAACTCGTATCTGGCGTATTGAGCACGAAACAAATCAAGAGATATCTCGTCTGTGGCAGCCATCGAGTTAATTAACCCTCCAATGACGAGCGTGACCATATGGTCACAGTAAACACCGTTGTCTATTGATCCCACTATTCATCCTTTTTTCTACCTGAATATCGTTGCTTTCATTCATATTTGGTTAAGAAGGGTACAGACTTCAGTTAGTCATCAGCCGCGGGGACAGAAACGGCCACCAAAAGCACATGCGATTTTTTGAATTTCCGTTTTTTTTAATGTAATTTTTTAAACTTTTGTTTTTTTTTTATCAAAACATCAAATTATTTACAGTTCTTTTGCTAATATATTTGTATTGAAATTATGTTGATCTAAAGAGGTCAAATTGTAAATATTTTAAAAAAATCACGATAAGCTATATATCAACCCCGAATGTTTGCGCACCCATACGGTCACGCTCGTCCTTACTAATGTCCGTACACAATATTATACGGTAATAAAAAGATGAGCATGACCATATAGTCATGCGGGGTTTCTATACAACGACTTTGCGTTTTTTTTTTTTTTTTTAAATTTTTGTAAGGAATACAAGTTATCCTTGACTTCAATATGGCTTAAAATATATTTTTTTATCGTAAAAAGCTCTCGTCTCTAGAGGGTTAATGGTAGTTTTGTCATCCGTGGAGATAATTATTGTTATTGGCATACTAATTATATATCTGTCTCACCTTCTAACATAAATCAAACATTTAAATTGTATGAAACGTGGACTTAATTCTGAGCCATCATTATATTTGTTAGATCAAATCTCGCTTAATCTGTACTGAGATAAGATAAAATGTATGCAACTTAAACATACGACAGTTTTCTTTATCGCCCTAGATTCGAATCAAGTTATAGATAGCATCGCGTTTGTAGATTTTATGATTGAAATTATACTAAATTAATTTAATATATTTCGAGCCTTGAGTCGAGCGCTAAACGTTGCACTCTTCCAGCTGTCCAGCCTCAGGTAAATTGAGGGCGCCGCATGATTTACCCGATTCATTCATTCCAGCGTTCCGTAGCTCCGCTGTGTACGTTCTATATATGGTCATCAGTGGCCTTCCACGACGGCGGAATCCATTCGGTTGGTAGAAGAGACAAGCCTTCAGTCATTCTTGAGGCATTCGCAGCGCATGTCAAAGCCAGGTACATCGTCGTTTCTTCACTTTGGAAGTAATTAACGACTGCTTAGTCCGTTCCCTTATATCCGTGTTTCTGACAAAGTCAAACCACCACACTCCCAGAATTCATCGCAGGCATCTGTTTTCAAAGCACATTTTACGGTTAGTCTGTGTATTTGAAATGTGACATGACTCGCAACCGTATAGCAGTACTGTCATAATTCACGCGTTAAACAGGAGGCACTTGGTTTTGACAGCCGTGAGTCCCAGACTTTCCGCACTGAATTGAAAGCTGCTCCAGCTATCCCCAATCGGATTGCGAGCTCTTTACGGGGGTCGGCCATTAGGGCATCCAATCCCGGGATCCCGTTCGATTTTATGATCCCGAAATCCCGGGATTTCGGGATTGAGAAGTTTCTGAGACAATCCGGGGAAAAAGTATACCAAATTGAGGATTTCAAATTCCTCGGTGAAATAATCCCAATCCCGGGATTGGATACCCTAGTTGCCATCTCCCGTGATATGTACCCTCAGATACATGAAGTCGTCGACCTTCTCGATGCTCTGCCCCGCGGTCGTTAGGGGGTGGTCTGGGTCCCCCCCCATAATAATACAGTTAATAATAATACATTTCATTTTTGTTATTTTTCTTACCATGTCCGCTCCCAATATGGAGCATATGGACTTCTAATGGAGTTTATCTCAACAGAAGTGTTTCTACGAGAACTGCTTGTTACTCAGTTGATCCACCTCTCTTTTTTCAAAGAGAGTAGGAATATAAGGAAATGGCTAAGACAGGACTAGTGGTTAGCTAATCGCTCTCTATACGCCTCGTTCATGGGATAGGATGGGTGGGAGTGGGAATTCAAGACATCACATACATCCATGCCTTTGAACAGCGATTCATAAATCGATTGAAAAATCAATTTATAAAACTGCCCGTACTGGGATTAGAACCCGTGCTCTCTGTAGCGGTAGCCAACGATGTTGACCATTCGGCCACACGGGCGGCATTAAATCATTTATTAAATTGCTTTAATTAAAAGACTAATATTGTTTAAATTTAGTAAGTATTTATACATATGATGAATTATTTACATTGAAGCAATATGCAAGGCAGGGTTTCCCAAACTTATTGTGCAGTGGAACACTTCGCAAATCTGGAAATGTTACCGGAACATAGCTTTTTTTTTAAGTCGGGTAATTTATAGCAGTAAAAATATTGATGAAATATATGTTATTAGATCACTTATTATGTATTGCTTGTTTATTTTTAAAAAACTAGTGACATAGAAATATGAGTAAACAAAGGTCTAAGTCATAGGTTCCCAACCTTTTTCGGGTGGCGACCCCTTTTTATAAAAGCTGTGACTAGGCGACCCCCCGAGGAATTTGAAATCCTCGATTTGCTATACTTTTTCCCCGGATTGTCCCCGAAACTCTTTTTTTTTTAGCTCACCGGGTAAAGTTGGCGACCCCCCAGAAAACCCTTGGCGACCCCCTTGAGGGTCGCGACCCCCAGGTTGGGAACCCGTGGTCTAAGTGAAATCTCAAAAATCTCCTCCTGTACTTACATATCGACTGTGGAAAGGAAAAAGAACGTAACCCAAACATATCAAATTTTACAGGAGGCGCTAAAAACGTGTTTTGATGATTTTGTGACATATGCAAATTATGAATTATACACAACCTTGAAGTGCACGGATACTTCTAAACTGGTGTTTAATTGACATAACCTAATATTAATTGAAGAAATAGTCTCGGAAAAACCTTTATTTCAGTGTTTTTTCTTTGTTTTAATTTTTTACAAGGTCATCTTTTTCAAACTTAAAAGCTTTTAAACACTCGATTTTTAATGTAAAGTAGAAACTGCTTAAATGTGTTGCAGTGTATATTATACCATTGAAAATTTTCTTGGAACACCTATTTAGGTCCCGCGGAACATAGTTTGGGAAACCCTGAGTCGTAAGGTAAACAATTTAATTTATTTTAACGAGAATTCGATGTTTGTTGTTGCCAATCGCAGAGCATTTGATAGCGGCTTATCTGTCGACAAACATCTGTATTTTTATTTAACGATTTTCATGGTGGATAATGTACTTTTACAAAGATATGTACTTCCAAAGGATTGAGCCCATTTTGAGACAAAAGTTCCTCAATTTAAGGAACCTTCTTTCGGGTTATAATTAGTAAAAAAATCTCCTTTTTCACATATATGTAATATGTTAATTTAATTATAAAACTGGCCTGTTTGCAAATCGATCAATTTGCGATGATTGGATCGTACATTTCTAATGCTGAGAGTCAAAAGTTGACTAAAACATAAAATATCTAGCTCAATATTTACAAAATCGTTTCTCAAAATCCGTCACGATTAGTGTATCCAATCCCGGGATCCCGTCCAATTTTGTGATTCCGAAATCCCGGGATTGCGACAGTGCTAATTCCAAGATTGAGAAAATAAAACACGGATGTCGCGATGTTTTTGGCGAATCCGTAAATTCATGGGATTTTGGATTTGAAAATTCTTGCAAGAGCTTAATAAAAAAATCACGCTGGTAATTTTGTGAAATCTGCAAATTTCTGGGTTTTTGGAATTTACATAAAATTGTTATAAAAAGTGTTCAATCCCGGGATTGAAAAATTGTCGATCACGAAAAGCGTCCGGGGTTGGATGCTCTTGTCATGATATCTTCAATATGCTTTACATGAGTTGAAAACGATATTCTTTCAAAATTCTTAATTTCTTCAAAATGTGCCGCGGGCCACATAAAACCACGTCGCCGGCCGCAGTTTTGACAGCAAAGAGTTACGGCGTCCTACCTACCGGCTATTCGATAAATTGATTGATTAATTTGTGTTCCCAATCATGGGTGTTGAAAGTTCTTTCTTACTTGTCAAATTCTAAAAAGCCGGGCTAGTGGCAGCGATGCTTCGTTGCTTCGCAACTAAAGGGTTAGATATAATGGCACGGAATATCTGTACGATTAATATTGTTACGTAAAAGGGAAAAACCCGTGTAATTAAAATTATAAGTGGAAAGTATTTACGATGCTGTTTATAAAAAAAAACATCGTGTGAAATACGTAGCGTCGAATGACTGGACACTGCGATCAATTATCCTCAATAAATGAGCAACTTACAGTTTCTTAAAATATTATATCATTCAAAGAATCATACATTTTAAAACCTGTCAATATTGATACAACTCTTGGCTGATTAAATATATTTTATTTCAATTAAAAAATATGATTATCTGTGTTGTTCAACGCTATAACCTTCCATGTTGATTTGCCGTACTCTATACTAAACAATTTGACAGATGTCAATTTAACAACACTGCTGCTACAACATAACAAATTTCGAGCGTCATTATTGAAAGACCCTTTAGTTCTAATCTCACATAAATTTGAGCAATGCATTAGTAACATATCGACTGTGGAAAGGAAAAATGACGTAACCCAAAAAACGTGTTTTAATGATTTTGGGCCATATGCAAATTATGAATTATATACAACCTTGAAGTGCACGGAGACTTCTAAACTGGTGTTTAATTGACATAATCTAATATTAATTAAAGAAATTGTTTAGGAAAAACCTTTATTTCAGTCCTTTTTCTTGGTTTTATTTTTTTACATGGTCACCTTTTTCAAACTTAAAAGCTAAATTAAGATACTAATTCGGCATTTTCAGCATGCATTTAGAGTAAAATTTCGATGTGTCTGATTGTAATTTACAGTTTAAACTTACTTAATGGATTATCAAATGCTTTCATTAACAAATTGCTGTGCAACTGTGCGAATGAGCGACCAGCGTTGCAAACGCCGACATTATGACGTCATTTTCATGCGCACAGCGTTGTTTTCAATCGATTTCAATTGTACCTAAAACATTCTTGCATAGCTTTAGTTTTTTAATATTTTTAAAACAATTTCCATATTTGACCAGATATTTTTTACGTTAAATCAGGACCTGTGGTTGACTTATCCTAGCCCTACGCTTTCTATTCCTACTCTCTTTGAAACAATAAAGCAGGGTTTCCCAAGCTATGTTCCGCGGAACACTGGTGTTCCGCAGAACCCGCAAAAATTGTGAATGGTTTTATATGCTGCAAACTTGGCTCATTATAAGCTAAGTGTTCTGTTAAAAAATCTGGACTCGTGAAGTGTTCCATTGCAAGAAATGTTTGGGAAACCCTGCTATAGAGGATGAGTAATATGGTCATATGCACCACATTTGAATCGAACGCGGATTTTAAAAAAGAAATGACAACGAAAAATTCATTAAAATCATGCATTGTATTTTGAGATCACGTTAAACAAGTTTAACTCTATTTGTCTTGCATACATTTCAAAGAATACCGCGCTAACATGGCAATCCAAAGTGTATGCACACATTGTGTACTTTGTTGGGTCACTTTTGACTCATCCCCAAATGATATTCTCGGAATGTCCGCTGACAGAAACGTCACTGAACGGAACTATTTATAACTCCCTTTGTACGATGTGTTTCGGGGCTTCCATGTGGATACAGCTTCAGATGGTGCCAAATTTTCATTATATTATACATACATTGACCGCTCGGCATGTAAAATTTACACAAAAGCTTACAATGAGAGTATTTTCTTGTCCAAAGTAACATTTATCCCATTTTTGCCCAGTATTCCAATATTGGAACATTCAGTATTTTTACTTCCACTCCGTTATGCGTGATGCAATAAAAGTTGAGATTGCATCAGTCTCAATCAGTCTACAGATAGCAAGTGTCGGTATAGTTTAGTGTAGTATTCTTTCAGGTTTGAACCTGTCGGAGTGAGCAGTGTTTTTTTTATTTGCATCAATTACGGGCAAAAAAAGGTTTAAGACACACGTGTATAAAGGAGCTATGTTTATTAACCTTGGAAGTTACGACAAGATCCAAACTTGTTGTCCCAGAGGTTGTGTAACAAATTGTGACACATTACACTACTCCGAATTACGCGCTGGCTTGAAATATTCGCCGCACATCCCCCAATTGCACTGTCACATTCCATTGTCGTTGATACGTGACGGTCGTCTGTGCGGCGCATACAGTCGAATGTTGGCAGGCGTCTGTGTATTCAACACATGCCAGACTATACACGTATAGCCGGGCGACTATCTATGTTAACTAAAACTTCGTCCATTTTTTTTTAGTAAAACTTAAGTTAAAATTTTAGTTTTGCATTTTTTGCGGAAAAAACCAAATCCCTAATTTTGTATGAGATTCACTCCCCTAATTACACTACCCCGAAGTACACTGTCCCGACTTAAGTGTAAATAGGGGTTTTACTGTATCTTTTAAAAAATACAAAGATATTAAAATCAAGTTTTATTTTGTTTATTGACCTATGACCATGCGATAGTTTGTCTGAGGGTGCTTCTCTATGACGCGAAACACGTGTCACAATTTGTTACAATATCCGAGTTGAATTAAATTTTTCGACATTAACTCTGTGAAAGCTCATTTTTAATATAAAATTATTTTTTTGTTTAATTTGTTGTTCAAAAGGTTGTGTAACAAATTGTGACACGTGTCTCGCCACTTTGAGAGGCATCTAAAAACCAATTTGAAAAAAGGTCAACCTATACGATAAAATTTAATTGTCCATTAACTCCACATCAGCAGCGGATATGATAAGCATGTATATTTAATGTATACACTCAACTATTTATTAACACGGTAGATATGTTCTACAATTATTCCAGGACTTTTATGAGGGACTGGACATAAATCGATTTAATCGTTAGAAAATTATGACACGTATAATATGTTAGACTCTAATGAAGCCTTTTTTATTATTATTATACTGTCTTGTGCTGTTCTTCTTCCGGTATCCGCTTCTTTGTTTTTTTTGTGTCCGGGCATCGTGGTATAACGAATAATTCGTGTAAAAATATGGTATTCGCTATTTTTAATGGACCGTGTTATTTGAAAATCGTGTAAAAAAAAGAGTAGACTGTATGTGTGGGTGTCAATTTACTGCAATAAAGATTGAAATTAAAATCGGAAACAATTCTGTCGCAATTGCCTCAGCTCGGAATGAAATGAATATTTTTGAAAAAAAAAATAAAAAAAATGTTTTTTTTTTTCAGATATCAAATGCAATACTGTGATATATTATTCTTTAAGTATTTATAATAAATAATTAGATTTACAATATATAAAAAAAAAATCATGTTTAAGCTTACCTCTTTAAATAATAAAATCTAAATCGACCCCACCCCGAATGGGAGACCATATTGAGAAAATTAAAAATAGCTTTAGTTTGTCCAAGTATTTTAAAATAAATTAGTGTCTATGTGAAAACAGAATGCAAGAGTGTTTTTTTTTGAGTTAACGCGTTGTCGTCCCATGGAGTTTGGCGACATCTCACCACTTGGACATATGCTATTATAGTTGAACGGCTGAAAAGGTAAGAAATTTGTTGTTTTATAGTAATTAATATTAACGTCTAAAATCGTGATTCTTAAGCGAATATTAGTTTTTTATTTATTCGTAATGTTGTTAAGGGTGTGTGCAGTGGTCTACAGCGACACCTATAATTGAGACAAATTGTTAAGTGACTTTTTTTTACAAACGTTCGTGTAATTGTAATTGATAAAATTGAGCTTAAAAGGATTAACAATAAAACATCACAGTTGAGTTAATCTTTCCTTATTATTCTATTCAAATAACATTTATCTGTAAACAATAGATAACCAGGAAGCCAGCGGCCTGCTTACGCAGTGACATTTTATTTATATTTATACATTAATATACATTTTACTTTCATTCATAGCTTATTAAATGTTTAAATAATGAATTGTTAAAAAAAATAATTTAATGTTAATATTAATGTAAGTATTATGAATATAATTTTCAAAAATAAACAGTGTGTTTTGGTTGAGATGCAATTATATATATTGAAAAAATAAGAGGTTACAGCGTAAGCACGCCACTGGCTCCCTTTTCATTGTTTACAGATAAATGTTATTGGAATGCAATAATCAGGAATGCTTAAAATCGTATTAAGCTAAATTTTACCAATTACACGAATATTTGTTAATAAGTCACTTAACAGTTTGCTTTCATTAAAGGTGTCGCTGTAGACGAGAGAGCTTTTTTTTTATAGCTCTTACCGTAATTTGAAAATATTTTGTCGCAACCTGCGAGCTTACCTATAATTGCCCGTGGCTTCTTAAAACTGTGCTGTGACTCCAATACATTTTTTTTATCTGACCCTCTTGGAACATGTGACCCCCCGGTTGAGAAACCCTGCTGTAGACAGTCGCACTCACCATTGCATCTAGCTCAAAAAAATATGATATTGAAAACTTAAACAAGACTTCCAGTGCTATCGCGGAGATAGCTGAAAGAACCACCCTTTAAGAACCAGTGTCTCACGAGTTCAACAATGATTAACCATTTGAATACCAAGCGGACACAGGTGCCCGGAACATATGCAAGCGAACACGGATGTCCAAGACATTAAAAAAATCAAATACTTGGTATTCTAGTAGAATATAAGCAATATTTTTTATGGATATGTGTAGTGCTATCTATACTGAGTCGATATAGGTTTTTAAAATATCAAATTCGAGTGTATATTAGGCAAAATTATTTTTCTCAAAAACACGCAGTATCTCTGGGACATATTAATGATTTATTTGCGCGGTATTCAAACGGTTAACCCATTGCCCGCGTCACCAAATTCAGCGAGCATGTCCTGTACGCGGCTGCTTTTTTGCGGATTTTGTTGTCGCGTTTTCGACTATAAATATAGGTTGTAATATTGTTTTCAACAAATCAAATATGTTCATTGCCACCCAAGGTAACCTTTTCAATAATAAAATACAATATATTTCTTGTATTTTCGGTTTAATTCAACAATAATCATTCTTCATACAATTGCGGCGTGACGTCGCCATATTGAAAAATACCGCCACGCGCGACCGAGAACACTGCGCCACCACCATACCATGCTTATAATATTAAATTCTCGGAACAATTTCAATTTCACCCGCACTCGATCGCTTATTTACATTATTCAAAATCTTGCATTGGTGACGTATGTTCTCGACGTGTTACAGAAATAAATTATTTTAGCCTATATTGAATCTTTTTTGTCTAATGCCATCTATTGAATTTGGTAAAATATACATTTAGTAATATTTTAAACCAAGTTATACAATTGTAACACAATAGATAGCTCTTATATAGGGTTTGAAATTTCCATAACATCTATACGTGTCACGCGCGCTGAGGGCATGTTCGCTAGGACATGCATAGATGTCATACGCGGTGAGAAGGTTAAGAACCAGTGTCTCACATGTTCAACAATGATTAATATAGTTAATATAATGAAAATGATTTTGTTTGTTTGTTTTCGAGCGCGCGCTTAATTTAAATTGACCCTTTTGTTACAAATAATACAATTGGTCGTTACCAATTGACGCCTTTTACTCGGAATCGTGACACAACACGCTAACTGGCTTTACGGACTCGATGCAATATCATTCGATGGAGTGATAAATAATTACGATCACAAGACACTGTTTATTGGGCGGGGTTTTGCCAGAAAATACCACTTTTAATTTTAGTTCAAGCACTTTCCTGTCCCGTAGACGAGCGCCCAATTCTCTTGGGCGTTGGTCGTACAGTGGAACTCCCAATTACACTGCCCCGAATTACGCGCTGACTTATTGAAATGTTCGCCGCAAATCCCCCAATCGCACGGTCCCAATCTTTCGGCTTAGGCAGGTGTGGGGAACCCTCTTTGCTACTCTGGCCAATTCTGTGAATTTTTGTAATTTCGTAAATTCTTGGGATTTTCGATGTGAAAATCCTGTAAAGACCTAAAAAAAAGGTTCCACGCTGGTAATTTTGGCCGAAAATTCCCTAGTCAATGTTTACTGCGGCCTCCATGTCGAATCAGAAAAAATAATGCGGCCTTTGGAAAACAAAAGGTTCCCCACCTCGGGTGTTACTAATCGAGTTGAGTTTACTAGTACTTTACAGTAGAGTAATGGGGGGAAAAAAAGCTTGTTTTTGATTGTTTTGGACCAAATTCTGTTTAAAATTGACAAAGGACATCACAAATTCGGTACACGAACAGTTCGGCTTGCAGTTTTTGTCTCTTTAATCACTCTGCCGCAAAGTGAAGTCGTGGAAAGGTTGGTGACCGCTGTATAAAAACCGACTGATCTTTACCATGATAAATTCCCCTCACGCTGTATCATCGATAATGCACATTTCACACCGCGCCGACCTCCACGTGGTATTGGGTACGAACTCCGGCCGAGTGGCCGCTAAACTTCTAGACTCTCTGGGTCGCATGATAATTGATTAAGTCTGGCAAGGCGCCAGGATAAACAATATTTACAATTGTCTACAATATATTTATAGTATTACAATTCGAAGCAATAAGGGACGCCCTGCGGCACGCGCGAGCGCTGCAACGGGTGAATCTTATTTTTTTAATTATCGGAGTGACTCCGATTTAAAAAAAAAAAAAAAACTAATTTTATCTATATCAGCTCCCAATGTGGAACATGTGGTTTCCTAATGGAGGTATCTCAACATACCCTTTACTACGAGAACTGTTTGTTACTCAGTGGCTCAACTTGTCTTCTTCAAATGTAATAACAGGGATAGAAGGATAGGGTTCGAAAGTTGATACATCGATCGAAAAAACTATGTTCGTGACATGACATACAAATTACTTTACGATTTTTTAAATTACATACGTGGAATATATACAAAAAAAATATACTAAATCGTAGAGTCGTTTTTTGGAGTCGGAGTCGGAAAGAATCAAGTGACTCCAACTATTTTTTTAAATGACGTATTTAAAAAATGTATATACGAATAAATAAAGTCGAATCGTTTTTTTATTAATTAATATCGGAGTCGGAGTCGTAAAAAAAATGAGTGACTCCGATTATTTTTAAATTACCTATTTACGATAAATACATACAAATAAAATAAAAGTTTTATTTAATATCGGAGTCGGAGTCTTAAAATACTGAGCGACTCCGATAAATGTTTTATACACCACATTTTTAATTTATTTCAGAAATAAAATTTAAACTGGAGAAAATAAGATTTTTGAATTTTTTTGAGTCATAAAAAATCGAGCGACTCCGACTCCGAAAATTCGAATGTAAGTTCGTCATATAAAATCATAATACTTGTGATGGGAATAGACATTGCATTGATCGGAAAAAAATGTCGCTGGTATGGAGACTTGAACTCCGAGAGATCCGTCCCAGAAGCCAACGACGTTGGTTGGGAAACACTGGTATAGGGAGTAAAATATTAAATATTTATTCCGACGTTTTTCCACGCGGTCCCACCCGATATAAACTTTCTACGAAATAACAATCAACTCTTGGATGAGTTCCAAGATTGTTTTTCTTCCTCTTATGTTATCTTTCTTCTTGGTTATATGTATTTATATACGACAGTGATCGCCAACCATGTTAACAGTAAGGCCAGCTTATTAGTCAATCAACGTCAGCCAGTTGAATATGTAATACGTGTAAAATTTTGCGCTCTATCGGGGTCATTTATCAGATAAATTAAAAATGACAAAATGCTAACGCCTGTAAACAGCGTGTCGGTATTGTCTGGGTCATTATGCGAGTATTTCTTTATGCACTACTACTGCACCAGATCTGATTAATTAATCTGCAACATGTGTTGATAAAATGTATGCATATCAGGCACTTGTGTATAAATAATAAATAATGACTTTTAAATATTGCTTTTTCATTATCTAAAAAAAGAGGTTATTCAGAGCTGTCTTACTAATGAACTGGATGATAAATATAATCTCTCACGAGTCTGGACATAATTAGAATATTTTTTAATATAAAATTTATTATTTATTTACTTGGTCATTCCACAGGCTGTGTAACGAATTGTGACACGTGTTTCGCCTCTTTTTAGAAGCATCTTCAGATATTTTTTAAATTACAGATTTGTTTAATATAAGTAAGACCGGTTTCGTTCATGACGAGTATTTTAACTGATCTTACGTCTGGTGAATTGGCCTCCTAATGGAGGTGTCTCAACAAAAGATTTTCTACGAAAACTGCTTGTTACTCAGTCGCTCAACCCCTCTTTTTTTAAAGAAAGTAGTAGGGATATAAGGATAAGGCTAGGACAAGACTAGTGGTTAAGTTATCGCTCTCGCTGCGTCCAGTTGTTGAAGGTTCGGAAATGGTGGGAGGGACATCACAATTAGGGTATCCAATCCCGGAGCCTTTTTCCAATCCTGGGATTTCGGGATTGATTAATTTTGAATTTGAAATCTCCGATTTGGTATACCTTTTCCCAGAATCTCACAGAAACTTGTTTTTTTTTTTAGCTCGCCGACGAATTTTAAATCTTGAATTTGCCAATTTCGTGTAAATTTTCGGAATTTCCTCAAAATTTCTCAATCCCGAAATCCCGGGATCGCGGCCATCTCAATCCCGGGATTTTGGGATCAGAAAATTGAACGGGATCCCAGGATTGGATGCCCTAATCACAATCTTTGCATTTAGTCCGTGGGCCGTAATAAATGTCATTCTGGGCCGGGTTGCGCATCACTAACGTACGATATGACGATTTGCCATTCATGCCGAGGTGTGGGTGTTTCGTTCTTTTCCACGCGTCATCAATTTTGAATCACGGCAATTTTTTTATTGCAACATGGTGTAGATGTAGTTATTTATAATTTCAAATGTTTAATTTTTTATTCACTTCTTTTTTGCTTCGTGTCAGAGATTCTCAAACATATTAGTCGCGCCGCCTCTTTTTTATTCAACAAAATACTCTGAACTCCCTAGATAGATCTTTTAAGCCGAGCTTGTCTTGTATTTTTCCCCTTAATCGCCCACGTGCCCAACATGCTTTACGTAAAAATTCGCACGGTGAAGTACAAAAATATACAAATTATAAAACAGTGACCTCGGTCATTTTATGATGGAATTCTACACAATTCCCCAACACAGAGTGACAAGGATTATTTATTATTTAGCTAGTTTCATGCAATTATTTAAATTACCGTTGCACAGCACTCAGTGTGAACATCATAATACGCGTTAGAGCTAGGGTTGTCAGAATTCTTGTAAGTCCAACCGGGACATTTGTTCGATTAGCTGATTAGTATTTTTATTTTTACTGTAGCAAAAATTAAATATTTAATTCTTCCTAAGGCCTTCATTTCTATACTTTTAAGAAAGTAATGAAATTCAACCCATCATAAAATCTCTTTCCTGAACAAAAGTGTGACTGCTTTGGTTATCCTTTTACGTACAGATGTATGGACAATAGACAATAAACAGTTATGGTCTATTTTATTATGCAGCCAAAGTAAATAAATGTATTCTTTGAAAAAAATTAAAGGACAACAAAGTCTGCTTCGTATTACAGTTTAACAGAAATTGCAGTTAAGTTAGGCTGATGTGATCTGAGACGAATGATTTTCTTAACTTAACAAGGGGCTCGGGCGAGCCCCTTCCAGCCCACCCCTGATGCAAACCGTGTTATACGGTTTCTTTTAAATTAATGAAATACAAAAACACAAAATTATATACATAACATATGGACTAGGGCATCCAATCCCGGGATCCCGTTCATATTTCCGGGATTGACACGGCCGCGATCCCGGGATTTCGGGATTGAGAAATTTTGAGCAAATCCTGAAAATTTAAACGAAATTGGCAAATTCAAGATTTCAAATTCCTCGGTAAGCTAAAAAAAAAAAAACGAAGTTCTGTGACAATCGGGAAAAAAATATAGCGAATTAAGGATTTCAAATTCCTCGGTGAGCAAATCTCAATCCCGGGATTGAAAATTAATCAATCCCGAAATTCCGGGATTGGAAAAAGGCTCGGAGATTGGATACCTTAATATGGACCCCCGAGGGGTGTAGTGAGCCAACAAGTAAGATGGTAAAACTTTTTTCTTGGAAACTTTAAAGTACAGTCACGTCTTTGTTTGGTGTTTTGGTGGATTGCATATTTTTATTTTACCTAGATACCGCTATTGCAATGTGTATTAACTGAGCTTACTTCACTTCTACGATACTTTAAGACGTGTAGAATATTACAACTATTATCTAACTTTTTTTTCTACAACACCTCTTGGCTTTCTTCACCTCTAATGGGCCCATATGATCTTAGAACATCCTTGCTAAGATACAAATTTTAATTCCCTCAAATATTTAAAATTTCTATCCATTATTGGATCACTTGGTAATATTTTTACTTGTTGCTTTTTTGTAAAACCGTGTTATAGGAAACTATTTCACAATTCATAAACCGCGTTTCAGAAGTGCCGTGCTGTCGGAGGTCATCGTTTACGTTGAATGAACCCAAGGTAGACCGAGTCGTAGAGTGTAATTGAATTCTAAATATTCTATTTCTTACTCCATTCGGTCAAATACCTGGAACACGTTTGACGTCAATCTTTTTAAACGATTCCGTTGTAAGGTATGTTTTTATTGTTCCCAAGATCGCGCAGTAACGGCGCAGATTTTGCACACGAAAGGGGGCAGGTCGTTATTTGATACAACTATTTTTTAACTTCTTTATTTTTCAATCGATTAGTGGATTTGTCTTCAAATACAGCGATCCCGATAAAAAAAAATTGTGTTTATTTTAATACAATTTAAGATTGCGACCGAAAATGGTGGTGGAATTTCCGTATTAAATTTGAATCATTCAAATTATGTACATTCACACAATTTTTGTCACTAACGACCCGGGTTTCCCCTTTCGGCATCTTCAGGCGATCAAGTGCACGGATGAACTTGAGCTGACGTTTGGTAAATAAATATATCGTGTTGAACATCACAATCACCCATGCCTTCGACCAGAATTCGATAAATGCTGCCCGTACTGGGACTCGAACCCGTTAAGTCCGGCCCGCAAGGCTAACCGCTGCTCCATAGGACCCGACCATATCGAATGTGGAAAGGAAAAAGAACGTAACCCACACATATCAAATTTTACAGGAGGCGCAAAAAACATGTTTTGATGATTTTGTGACATAAGCAAATTATGAATTATACACAACCGTAAAGTGCACGGATACTTCTAAACTGGTGTTTAATTGACACAACCCAATATAAATTAAAGAAATTGTCTAGAAAAAACCTTTATTTCAGTCTTTTTTCTTGGTTTCAATTTATTACAAGGTCATCTTTTGAAACTTAAAAGCTAAATTTAGATACGAATTCGGCATTTGCAGCTTGCATCCTTTGATAGAACGTGTATCAAGTTTGATATATTGTGATTATCGAAAGAAAGCTGTTTTGAAAAAACTGTGGGTTACGTTCTTTTTCCTTTCCACAGTCGATATAGATTAAAACAATAATTTTAATATGAGACAGTACGGAATATTTTGTGTCCAGAGTATTCTATGTACGAAAGTGTCTGTGTTCGGAAGATTCTTTTTCAGAAGAACCTATTCACCAAATTATTCATATATGTACTTACATTTATTATTTAGAATTTTGCTTGTTCCTAAAATGAAAAATATTTGACAAATAAGATAATAAATATAAAATAATTTACGGAATATGCTGTGTACGGAAGTGTCTGTGTTCGGAAGTCGAATACGCTCGAGATGCGCGAAACCGTTCATGATTGTTCTATAAAATTGTGGAATTAGTGCAAAAATAAATAGATACAATGATGCAATCTCTTTTCACCGATAATTTGTTTTGTTCCAACTGTTATGACATTAGTCTTTGATTACGTTTTACGCCCATCACGCCTGTACGACACTGCGCTTACAAACAAACAGCTTCTCGCTTGAATAGTTAATCATTTTTTTTTTCTTTACGTTTTTTTTGTTGGTGGCGTTCCAGATAATGATGCCGTGAATTTTTCGATTGCCTGGCAACAAAGAGTAAAAAAATATACGATATATTGTGTGTTCACTAATGGTCGGTCGGCCTGATGTTCCGGGTTCAATTCCCCGCGCCGTTCACCATCTCGACCATTGGACATCGGTGTAGATATCAAAAATGCATATTTTGGCAAAAAATAAAAAAAAAGTCAATTTAAGATTTCGACTGAAGGTGCTTGGTGGAATTTCAATATTTAATTTGAATCGTTCAAACTATGTACATTCTCACAGATTTTGTCACTTAATGGCTTTGGACTCGGTGATGCATTTATATCTTATATAAACACGAAACTTTAATTTACTAAACGTCAGTTCAAGTTCATCCGTGCACTTGAATGCCTGAAGATGCCGAAAGGCGAAACCCGGGTCGTTAGTGACAAAATCTGTGAGAATGTACATAGTTTGAACGATTCAAATTAAAAAAAAGTCAAGTTAACGAAAACTTATTTAGCTATTTCATTGTAAAAAACCGGTGTTTCAAAAAAACGTTTAAAAAGAGCTAAAAATACGTTAAATTGGGATCGCAATGCTGGGTGGGTTAATCGGAATCAGTGTCTCGATATTTTCAATATTTTTTTAATCCAATTTCGAGCATACGAAAGAGGTTTTCCTGTGACAACTGCTCGTTACTCGAATGCAGTGGCGGCCGTTCAATGTGGCATTGGATCAATGCACCCCTTGTATATACAAGGGCGGTTACATTTCATGAAATAATATTAAAACATAGCATTTTTTTTAGAAACACAATGTTTTAGAACGTTTTTGAAGAATTTCAAATGAGTGAATGGTACAAATGTTATGTTTGAATATTATTTCATGAAATATAACCGCCCCTGCATATATATATACAAGGGGTGCATTGATCCAATGCCACATTGACCGGCCGCCACTGAATTGTATATTTTTTCAAAGAGAGTGGGAAAAGAAAGTAAAAGACATGGATAGGACTAGCTGTTAGCTAATCAATCTCGCTACACTACACGAATATTATGTATTTATACATTTTCTAATAAAGACCAGGACCAGTTTCGTTCAATATATTTAAAAAGTAATTTTAAACTCATACCTACATTTCTCACCTAATAATTTTTAAATTTGGTTAAATTTTATTTGTATGAGGTCTTTTTTTTTAAATTGTAGATTTTTTCATTCAATTTATAATATTTCTTTTACCAATTGCTTGTTACGCCTTGTTTAGATATATGTAGATTTATATTTTGAAACCGGTCCTGATTTTTATTTAAAAAATGTGGAATTAATAAAAATTAATTAATAATTAATCAAAACCAAATGTAATCTGTCTAATTAATTGTCTAATTGGCCGTTGGCTCTATAAAATTGTTTATATTAAGAATCTGTTCTCTTTTTGTTAAACAGGGCGTGTCCTTGGAGGACGGGCGCGGCGGACATTTTGTGGAGAGCGGACATAGAGCCGGCCGTGCAAGATGGCGGCTTCCGGCGAAAAGTTGGACAGGAAGAACAACCAGCTGAGGAAGGAGACCGAAGGGCTTTTGGAGGTCGGGGGCGCTAATGACGGCAAGAAAGGTAAAAACAAACACCGCCAACGTCGTTGATTTAAAGCAGTGTTTCCCAAACTTTTTACACATGTGTACCCCTTCTATCATTTTTGAAACACCGAGTACACCTCGTCAAAAAAAATGCATTTACTTCAATAACAATCAAAATATATAAGCTGCTTGTTGGACCAGACGCAGCCAAAGCACCCCCACCAAACTTTTTACGTAGCCCCGGTGGTATGTGTACCACACTTTAAGAAACACTGATTTAATGCATGGAGGTCACGGGTTCGAATCTCAGTACGGACTTGATTTATGAATTTCTGTCCGAAGGCATGGATGTGTCTTGAATTCCCTCCCACTCATCCTATCCTAAAAAACGGGCATAGCGAGAGCGATTAGTTTACCACTAGCCCTGTCCTAGTCCTATCCTTATATGTCTAGTCTCTTTGAGCAGCTGAGTAAAAAACATTTTTCGTAGAAAAAACTTCTGTTGAGATGGCTCCATTTAGAAGCCATATACTCCACATTGAGAGCGGACATAAATAAGTAAAAAACTATATATTTTATTATGATTATATGAAAAACCGATTTTTATTTACTCGCCAGGTATTGCGATCCCAATTGGCCGGGTCTTCGCGATTCTCCGTCCAAGGCCGAAACGCTGTTTGGATCCAGATTTACGGTCCGTCCAATAGACACTGTCAGTTCATTTCAGTTGATTTGTTTATTGGACGTTTATTTTTTTATTCAACTACTTTGTGCGGAATGAATTGTTTTGTTTTTCGGCGCTTTTGTCGGAGTGCCACGCTACTCATTGGGAAATAATAAAATCTTTTCTGTCAAACTTTTTACAAAAGTTCTTCTTTCTAATCCATGTCCGTTGTCAATGTGCAGCATATGGCTTTCTAATGACCGTATTTAAAACAAGTTTTATTCACGAGCGATTTACAGAGCGTATGAATAGAAAGATAGCGCTAGGACAAGAGTAATGGTTAACCAATCGCTCTACCCGTTAATTTTATGATTGGAAGGGTGGGAGTCTCATCCGTGGAATGGAATTCAGGACAAAGTGCAAAAACCACAAATTTTCTATCTACCATGATTTTTTCAATTCAATATTTTAACGTGAAAAGACATTTTTGTTTCAATTAGAAGACTATTCTTCGAAACCTTTCCTATGAAAACTTCATAGAAAAAATCAATATTGATTCGAAACATTAAAAATGAGGAGAAAAAGGTGCTTGAACGCCGCTCCACCTCTTTACATGAAAAAAAGCCCCGCGCTAAAGTAATTTAAAAATTACCAATTCGTCTGCGTTGGTGGCTCTCGCCCACTATGTTTTCGTCGCATCGTGGGGTCATGGCTTCCCGTCGATCACAATTTAAACTGGGCCTAACTCAATGTGACATGATTTCCAACGCTTTTAACAGTTAAAAAAATATTAATTAAAATTTTTATAAATAAACAGATGTTGGGCACCAATTGTCTCAATCAGGGTTTCACAAACTGTGTGTGTATATCTAGTATGTATCTCCATTCGTTTTTTTCTTCATTATACAAATTACTTTTAAAATAAAATATCTTCTGGCAAGTATGAATGGTCCGACATTTTGATAATTATTGTCAAACTTACTTATTTAGAAGTACCTATATTTAATTGAAAAACCAGACAACCATATCGCATCTGATTTAAGATTTCGACTGAAGGTGATTAGTGGAATTTAACCCGTTAACAGCTAGAAAAAAACAGCGTTTTTTGTCCTGTAAGCTAGCAATTATCTAAAAACTAATAAAGGAAAACTTAATATTCATTTTGTGAGTTCTTAAGAGATGTCGGACCCTTTTTCAATGGTGCAAACTCTAAAAAATATTTATTGACGTCGTAATAATGACAACACACTGGTGGGTAGCGTGTGTGGTTAGTAGGTATACGACACACCGGTGGGTCGTTAGCTTTTAACGGGTTAACCACTTGAATACCAAGCGAACACGGGTGTCCGGAACATATGTAAGCGAACACGGATGTCCAAGACATTTAAAAAATCAAACACTTGGTGTTCTAATAGAATATAAGCAATATTTTGATGAATATTTGTAGTGCCATCTATACTGAGTCAATATAGGTTTTTAAAATATCAAATTCGAGTGTATATTAGGTAAAATTATTTTTCTCAAAAACATGCAGCATCTCAGGGACATATCAATGATTTATTTGCGCGGTATTCAAACGGTTAAATATTCAATTTGAATCGTTCAAATTATGTAAATTCACACAAGTTTTGTCGCTAAAGACCTGGGTTTCGCCTTTCGTAATCTTCAGTTCAAATTCACCCTTGCGCTTGAAGACGCCGAAAGGAGAAACCCGGGTCGTTAGTGACAAAACTTGTGCGAGTGTACATAGTTTGAACGATTCAAATTTCATATCGCATCTGTTTTAGGCATTATTCACCAACGTAACAAAATTTGAGTCTAGATTGCAGGATTTAGTTTCAAACAAACAATTGGATAAATAAAATGGTGAAAAAATGAAATCGTAATAAAGAGGGTGGCCCACTAAATATTTTTGATTTCAAAACTGTGCCTTTGATGATAAAGTTTGTGAAGCCCTGGTCTGAATGAATGAATGTTTGTTGATCATACAAAATGATCACTGATGGCGCGTTGATTGTCACTGGAGAAGGGACTTAAATAATGAATAGCGGCCTTATTAAATAAAACAGAAAAGTACGAACAATTGGGATCGCAATACCGGGCGAGTGAATCAATATCGATATTTAGATGTTTCATGTATTTTTTTTTTCTTTTTTTATCCAGTGTGGAGGATATGCTCTACTCTTAGAGATATATGAACATTAGTTTTTTCTACGAGAACTGCTGGTTTATATACGTTAAAAAATAATTTTTGGTTCATTTTCGATAATAAAAAAAACAACGCTAATTCGGTACTGAAAAAAACACTATGAAAACCGGAATCTCGGTGTCGCTTTATCTAAACAGATAATTGTTTTATTCTACAAGAACTGCTTGTTACTCAGTTTTACAAAAAGAGTAGGAATTGAAGGCAAGAGCTAAGACAAGACTAGTGGTTAGCTAGCTACTCACTCTCGCTGTGCCCTGTTTTAAAGTACGAACGAACTGGGTGCAGGAGAAGTTTCTATTTTCATATTTTAAGTTTCAAGGTGGTGCGGGTCACTAAAAAGTTCAAGATCCACTGCTTTAGAGCGTAGAACATTGCTTAACTAATTGACTAATAATGTATACTTTCTTTTTCAGTTCGCATGATGGAGAAGGAGCCGCAGCGGGCTGGGTTCACAGTTGGGGAACCGCCGCGGCCTGAATGGAAGATGGTGCCGCCGGACGGGGGCTGGGGTTGGCTGGTCTTGATGGGTAAATTATTTCATTAAATAACCCAAATTTATTTACCGTATTTTTTCGCATGTTGATATATTCCGCGTGGACGTGAGTGAGTTTTTAAATACAACTTGCTGGAACTTACTACTGATTTCTGAACCGACTGTAAAATCGTAACTGACACTTTATAAATTTTACAGGATGAGGTTCTTTTTAAATTACTCTCGTACTAAGTTCAATTAAGGAATACCTTAAATTCGTTTAGTAAATAGTAATATATCGACTGTAGAAAGGAAAAAGGACGTAACCCACAGTTTTTTCAAAACAGGTTTTTTTTTTCGATAATCACAATATATCAAACTTGATACACGTTCTATCAAAAGGATGTTAGCTGAAAATGCCGAATTAGTATCTAAATTTAGCATTTAAGTTTGAAAAAGATGACCTTGTAAAAAATTAAAACCATGAAAAAATACTGAAATAAAGGTTTTTCCATGACAACTTTTTTGATTAATATTAGATTATGTTAATTAAACACCAGTTTTGAAGTCTTCATGCACTTCAAGGTTGTGTATAATTCATGATTTGTATATGGCCCAAAATCATCAAAACACGTTTTTTGTGCCTCCTGTAAAATTTGATATGTGTGGGTTATGTCCTTTTTCCTTTCCACAGTCGATACGGTCAATGCCTATCCTGATATTATACTGACTACTTTCAGTTCTCATGATCAACGTTTCTCAATCAGGGTCCACGTGGAACATACAATAACAAATCAAAACGTTAAAATGCATAGGTCCTAAAAATATTAGGCGGTGACGATATTAAACAATTATTGGCTTAAAACGCAATTAACCTAATTGTGTCGCTTAAGATCTTTTGCCGATTATGGGTCGATATTGTGGTGAGCGATCAATCCTGAGATCCTGGGATCACAAAAAGGGTCAGGGATTTGGATGCCTTAATGGTGACGAATTACATGTATATATTATGTCTGACTAGGTGCGATGCTGGTGAACATTCTGGTGCCGGGCATTGTCAAGTCCTTCGGAGTGCTGTTCGTGGAGTTCCTCGAGGTGTTCGACGCGGGTCCGGCGGCCGCTTCGTGGATTCCGGCACTCTGCTATTTCCTCTACAGTAGTTTGGGTAAGTCAAGTGATACATTTAACCCCTATTCTATTTCCGAATGATTTTTTGTAATATAATCGTGAATAATGATTTGCCAATAATCAAATTAATAATACCAGGGCTGCGGAGTCGTGCAGTGATGGTATTTTAGTGTCAGGAGTCGCGAAAAAAAATATATTTATGTTTAAGTATTGACATTGCATGCTTGACTGACTAAAGACGATCTGATGGAATACATATATATATACAAGTTAAAATGAAATTATTGAAAAAAATTCTCAGTCGTTTTTAATTTTAAAGCTGGAGTCGGAGTCGTCTTTTTTTGACACGACTCCACAGCCCAGAATAATACTGTCATTGTTTTAAACTAGCTAGCATAATTTACGCAATACCCTAAATTATCCCTATGGTTTCAAAGGGATGGATGTTTGTGATCCGTAGAATTCCCTCTCACCCATCCTACCCTAGAGAAAAGTGGGGTAAAGTGAGAGCGATTAGCTAACCACATGTCCTGTCTTAAATTGGTAATTACTAAGACACACTTCGTAGCTTTTATTAAATTTTCACTGTCTTACAGAAAGACGGAAGAGAATTTGAATTTTTTAAATTTGCTTTTCGTCACTAATGGCCAGTGTTTCGTCTTTCGGCGGCTTTTAAGCATTCAAGTGCATATACTGGGAGAGGTTGATTAAATCTGTGTTGGTTGGTTGCAATTTGTGTTGACTTGTTGTCAATTGAATACTTAGAAAAAAGATTAGAGTATCAACACTGAACTCAATTATAAATTTCATAACTATCTCGAGTGCAGTGTTGATTTTATCTGATTAAATCAATAGCGTACATTTTTTTCTTTCCATATCGTGAAAAAGATTACAAACTATATAGTTTGTAATCTTTTTGTCATGAGTGGAATGGCAGCTAATGGCCAGCGGCGGTTTCTGATCAATGAAGCGTAAATTTTACTTGATTAAGTTACACACACTCTCACGGTTGTATTAACCTTCGGGCAAAGGGTTAAATCAACTTTCTTTCGCGGGCTTGAATCCCAGTACGTACATTTTCAATTGATTTATACAGTTGTCTTTGAAGGTATAAGATATCTGTGATGGTTCACTTTCACTTCTTGCTTGAAAGCAATTATATTAAAGAAAAAAATATTACCAGTAATTCTACATTTTTAAAATTATGTTCAGGACCGGTTTTGCTTATTATGTAACGCAGCGATTTCAAAATTAGGAGGCGCGGACAGTTTAAAATATTTATTTATCCTTTAAAACGTGTCTTTATTTATTACACCAATTAAAGGATGGGGAGATAATTTTTTTCAAAGGGACGCGTAGTTACATGAAGTTTGGAAACCACTGATGTAAATGCATACATATTTTATAATCCACGTCCATTGCCGATGTGGATCATACGGCCTCCTAATAGAGGTATCTCAACAGAAGATTTTCTACGAGAACTGCTTGTTACTCGGAAATTAGATGTAGAATAAGTTAAATCGCTCTCGCTACTCACCGTTATTTTAGAATCGGAAAGGTGGGAGTGAATTTTTAAACATCACAAACACCCATACCTTTGAACAGCGATTCAATTCGAGCTAATCAATTGAAAAAGTGCTGTTCTTCATTCTGGGAGTTGAACCCATGAGATCCGATCCGTCATAAAAGTCAAGGATTTGATGGCTGCGTCACGGACCCGACAATCTCTCGTAGAAAAACGCTTTTTACTAATTCCTCATTTTTATTATTGATCATTACCGGTTTCGCTTATTACGAGCTTTATGGACTGATGATGCTCTTGATGTTTTCATGATGCATCTACAAAAAAAAACTGATAGAATTCGTAAAAAAATGAAGATTGGTTCCCCGAAGATATATATATATATATATCATCCTAACCGTACAATAAAAGCATTACTCGACGATTACATAGACTATCCCAATACGTACAACGTGAGACCACAGAGGGTTCTTCTGCTGAAACCTACCTTAAGTCTCCTTACTTCCACCAATCCCTATCACATCCTCCCGTTTGATGACGTCGAACTCCGGACAGATAAAAAGGACATTGACCACAACTAATAATCAGAATGAAACAGGCAACGGAGATGGGAAAAACGATAAAAATACAAGAGAAGAAAGAGCTCCTCTCTCTGTAAAAGATGAAAGACATCAGTCAGTCAGTCAGTTGGAATAAGCTCAATTCAGGAGTACGTACACTCCGCGGTTTGAGAACCTTCCATTTGTTATATAATTAAAGTTAATTAAACAGCGGAAGAAAATAAGATTCATATCTTTACAACTCAAGATCTCATCTATTGACTGTTTTTATCTGTTTTTCCGATAAATTTAATGTACGATATTTAATGTTGATAGCGTTTTATTATTATTACTGTCTGGCGTCGTAAGTCGCTTTTCAAGGTAAATTATACAAAGTATATTTAATATGCCGTCACTCCACTGGCAAAAACTTAACAAAAATGAGTAATTTATTTGTTAATTGCACAATGAGATTCTTGGAAATCAATACATTTTTTTTTTTTCCCTAGGGTACTCAACGTTGTACCCACCACCACCCGCTACGGCTTCACACTCTTTTTATAGGGTGTATTCCGTAGCGTAACAACGTTAGTCGTGTTCAAAATTTTGCCAGAAATGTCCCGAGAAGAAATTCTTCAAGACTTGGTTGCATGCACTACAGTGTGCAGAAATTAAAAGTTAATTAATAATTAAGTGCAGTTGAAAATATTAGATTTTATCTATTTAACTCAACTTTTTTTCCAAATGACGCGGAGAATTCTTTAAATGCCCTATAATTTGCCTTCGATGCAACCAAGTCGGCATGACCGACGGGGCCGACAGATCCGACAGATAATCGTATCGTCTTGAGTAATTTTTCCCGTTTGTTATTTAAGTCTGGACATTCCCAAAGGATGTGATCAGCATCCTGAATCATATATCCGCATTTACATTCAGGGCTATTTACTAACCGGCCAAGCTGGAAGAGCTTGGCAGCGAAGTAACCGTGGCCAGTTATGAATTGGCTGGTCCAGAAATTAGGAGTCAGGACTTTGGTTATCTCCGTTCGCCATTTAACATTCGGAAAGAATTTAAAAGTTTGCCTCCCCTTGGAAGATTTCTCCCATCGAGCCTGCCAAACTTTCATTGCAGCTTCTATCGCCACGCTGCGCGCTGCAATTCTATGAGCCTTAGAATTGTAAGGATCTGGTTGAGGAGGCGGCAGTAACTGAATTTCTCCCACCTGGGACTCAACACCTTTGTACAGCATAACTGTTGCGCCTCTAACTTGAATGTGCAGGTCCAACGGAAGAATACCAGCCAAGACCGGCAATGCATCCGTAGACGAGGATCTGTATGCTTTGGTTAGGGCTATCATCGCACTGCGTTGTCCACTTAGAAGGATTTTCTGTATCGATTGAACGGTGCATCTTTTGTACCATGTGCTAGCGGCGTAGCCAGCAATCCCCATGTATATGGCATCGAAAGCGAAGTGCCCTTAAAATCAATATATTGTCTGGAATAACTGAGTTGGTGTATTGATTGTACCAGTTTGGCAGCAGTTGTTCGTATAGGCCAGCGGTCGCCAAACGACGGCCCGCCAAAGATTTTCATCTGGCCTACCAAAAGTTTTCAATTTTTGTTTATAAATTATTTATATGGGAAATATAAATTGGTTGGTAGTGGACCCAAAGTCAAGGAAATTAGGTATAAAAAATTGAAAAACTATATAAAAAATTAAATTCAATATTTTTTAATACATGTCCGCTCCCAATGTGGAGTATATGGCCTCATAATGGAGGTATCTCAACAAGTTTTTTTTTACGAGAACTATTTACAGTCGCTCAATCTCTCTTTTTCATAGAGAGCAGTAGGGATAGAAGGATAAGGTCAGGACATGACTAGTGATTAACTAATCGCTCATTTTTTTATCAAACAATCTCAAAAGATCTCAAACACCCATGCCTTCGTAAAGAAATTGATAAACCGATCAAAAAAATGCTGTTCATACTGGGACTCGAACCAGTGAGATCCGGCATGGAAGCCAACAACGATAACCGCTGCGCCATAGGACTCGACACATTTGTTTACATTATAATAATTATCTAAGCAACATATACATTAATATTCCGATTGGATTTCAATAAGAAATTATTTGTCATCCGGCCCCCTAAGTTTTTTAAAAATTTAATCCTACCCGTTTCCCAAAATGTTTGGTGACCCCTGTTATAGGCAAAGATCATATTTGCGATATTTCAGTCGTTGGAAATTGCGATTTTTCCTGTCTTAGAGCTAAAGTATTGTATCTACACAAATCATAATATTGAGAAAACCTTAAATTGAAAATAATCAAAGATACTGATTCGGACTATCGCAAGCTATGATTATAGGCCTCTAACATTTTTAGGGACGATACCCCCACTGTCTTGATGATTTATGTCTGTCTAGATTTAAGATTCTCAACATTTTAATAGTCAACACATTACGGGACCCTGCTGTCTCAAATGTTTATTGTCACATCATATTATTGGTCGGATCCTATGGCGCAGCGGTTAGTGTTGTGGGCTTCCGTGCCGGACTTCACGGGCTTATTTTAATTCTGTTATTCATTGGATATGAATCAGGCGCTATTCAAAATATGTTTTAGACATCCGTGCTCAAAGGATTGACACAATCATTTTATCGTACTATCAGAATTATTTCATGAGTGGAATTTGTTTCGGTGTTCCAGGTCCTCTTTCGTCCATCTTGTCGGTGCGATACTCTTACAGGACGGTGACGGTCATCGGTGGAAGTTTCGCAGCCGCTGGAATGATGATTAGCTGCTGGGCGTCGTCTGTTACATACCTGTACTTCAGGTGGGTGCTAATTTTTCATAACATACAGTGAAACCTCGATTCTACGATAAATACAGGAAACTAATTATGTATTATTAATAATTTTATGCGTATTTTACAAGTATATGTGTACATTTTCTCCGTGCCCCGCTTGGAAGATGATGTGGACCATTATTGGTGGAAAGAATTCAATTGTTATAGTAACTAATCGATTGCCTCATTAAACGTTACAGTTATGGAGTACTGGTGGGCACGGGAGCAGGTCTTTCGTTCCCGCCGACGGTCTACATCGTGACTTCGTATTTTGTCCGCCTCAGGGGGTTGGCAAACGGGCTGTGCATGAGCGGCAGCGCCCTCGGCAGTATCATAATGCCGCCAATCATGAGATACCTCCTGGAGACGTATGGATACAGGTGAGATCATATTGATCATGCTGTCGAGTGTTCTGGAACCTGTCAATACTGATGTAACTCTTGGCAGATATAAATTGAGCCCTCAAGAGGTGAAGTGAGCCAACTAGTAAAATAGTAAAACATTTTTCTTATACTTTTTAAGTACAATCACATATTTACTTGGTGTTTTGGGGGAATATTACAACACATATTACATAATTTTATATCAAAAATACCACTTGGCTCACTTCACCTCTAATGGGCCCAATTTTTGAACCGAGCTATGAATTTGTATTTAAAGACGTGCGTGTCTTTGGTGTTTTTTCGTTTCTTGACGCAATGGTGACAATTTTTTTTGCCCCACCACCGTACCTTACACAAAACAATTTTTTGTCAATTGAAAAGAAATTTAAACGCAATTAACATTAAATTGAAAATACCCAAGCCGCCAAATATTTCGAAGACTAGAAATCTCGTGGGATTACGTTCACATTACTTAACCTTTTAAGCCCGAATGACGTGCACAACAAAAGAATGCTCTGTTTTGGTGTTCATTTATGATAGACTGTGTTAATGTGACATTTAATTTTGCAGAGGATCCGTTCTAATACTCGGAGGTCTCACGCTGAACGTTTGGGTGGCAGCCATCTTCTTCCAGCCCGTCGAGGACCACATGAAACGGGTTCCGATCGATTACGAAGACCAGGAAGAAGGCTACGCGGACTACGATCCTTCGGCGTATTACACGACTGGCGACGGAGACTCGAGAATCAACGGCGCCATTTGCTACAACGAAGAGGACGAGAACGAAGAGTTAGAGGAGCAGAGAATGAACAATGCCGTCGATATTGTCGTGAAGAATAGTTTGGGCGAAAACGTAACGGTGAAAAATGATCTCGGTGACCAAACCGGGCTGAAAAAGAATACCAACGTTGACAATCTGGCGATAAAAGCTAATTCGTTCGACGAAGACGACTCCACTGGGCAAAGTGGCGAATCAAATATGGATCAGGCGACGCCCTTGCGTACGTTTAGCAACGCCGATTCAGCAATGGCTTTAAAGTTACACAACGCAGATTTTAAATCAAACCCGAACGTGAATAATACATCTTCGTCTAATTTCAAATCGCTCATCGATTCGCCGGTCAACATCAAGTCCGGGATTAACTCCGCAGAATCTACACCGTCGTTTGGTTTTGCACGATCGGCGTCCGCCGTCGTCATGCAAGCTGCCGCGGAACGCCGTAGGAAGGCTTCAGCGCCGTCGCAGAGCCTGTTAAACGCTCGCAGGCCAATGGTTCAGGGCGTACCGAAGACTCCCAAACGCAGTCCAAGCACTTCAAGCTTCCAATACATGTCGACGCCTTTCCACGGATCGACGCTCAGTGCTTTTAATAGACCCGATGAATTCGCTTCGCAACTGACGCTGCAGTCTTTGAAGGAAACTTTCCAACCTGTGACCACATGTTGCGGGTTGCGCAAAACCAAACCGAAAGAAGACCCCGAAAAACCTAGGGAGCGTAATAAGTTTTTCGATGTCACATTATTAAAAAATCCCATATATTTGATTATTTTAGTTTCGAATTGCACAAACGCTATTACGTATACGAACTTTATCATTCTTCTACCTTCGTACGCCATCCATTTGGGTTTCGACAAGAGTCTGTCCGCGTATTTACTGTCAATTGTTTCGGCGTTGGACTTAGTCGGCAGGATCGGCGGCTCCGCCCTTTCCGACACCGGATTTTTACCGAAACCGATGTACTTCGTCGGCGGATTGTTCTTTTCCGGCCTCAGTTTGGCGATACTGCCGCTGGCGAATTCGTACAGTATGATCGGGGTGTGCTGCGGGTGTTTCGGGCTGGCCTCGGGCGTGTACGTCGGCGTGACGGCTATAATAATGGCCGAAATGCTCGGCGAAGACAGACTGACGTCGACGTACGGCATCAGTCTGTTTGTCAACGGAGTCCTGCAGCTCATCGGGCCGCCGGTGTGTGGGCTCTGGGTGGAAAGAACCAGTTTATATAAGGTCTTGCTGACCTGTCTCGGAATTATTTCCGTCTGCGGGGCCAGTATATGGACGATGATGCCCCATTTCTTGCGGCGGAGAGCGAGACGAGAAGCGGCTGCGAAAATATAGTGCTTTTTATAGGTTAGGTTTAATTATTTTGACAAGTAAGGTCGGATGGTACGTATATGGAATAAATATATACACTTATGGATGGTAGGTAGATTTTGAGAGTTACGTTGGCAAAACTGCCGCACACAATTTATTTTCTTTTTTATAGACCAATATATTTTGCATTATAATAAATTATATTATGAATTTTAGTAACTATTTTTAATAATACGCCACAACAGCGGCGCTCATACTTTTGACGAAACCCGCCGGAACAGCGGCTTCCAAACTCGACATTATTTGAGTTTTCAATGTACATATATTTTTTTGATCATTTTATCATGAACTAACTTCCAAATGCGTCGTACAATGTAGGATTTTTAGTGTCCCACTTATATGCGACGAAATACGCTAAAGCAGTGGCTCCCGAACTCGATTATTATCGGACAATAAATCGTCGGCAATCGAAATACGTCGGGAGCTGTATTTTTTAATCTTCCAATAATTAAAAGCCAACCAGATTAGTGTTTGTAATCGAAACAGTGACTGCCAAACTTTTCTACATGCGAGGACTATTTCGCGAAATCTAGGTTTTCAAACTTTCGTACAGTAAAATACGTATTATGTATATACAGACAGGAGAAATTGACTAAGTGCATTTTCATGAAAACATACTTAATTACTTTTCTAACTGCGAGTAGTATGTTGCGAAAATAAAACTTAGCATACTTTCGTACACTGTTATATCGTTGCTATACAGGAGGAAATGACTAAGTGCATTTTTCTTAAAAACATACGAAACAAATATTTTATGTCTTTTATACATGATAGTTGTCGGGATAAAAGGTATTGAACATTTTACTATAATATAACAGTTAGTCAGTTTCTCCTGTATGCGGACGATATATGAATTGAAAAAAAGCTAAGTGAGAATTTTGTTCTTTCGCAACAAAAATATATAACGCACTGTCAAATTTTTTGTTATTATTACATACAAAATGAAACGATTTGTAGAATTGCGTAATATGACAGGATTAATGATAAAGTTAAAACGCATATTTTTCGTTAAAATACTAATGGCGGAAATAAACGGACAGTATTTTGTTGCCGCCGTCGGCAACACGCTGCCAAGTACGACAGCTCATGTTGCTGTGACTAGCAGCAAATTGTTGATTGGCAAAAATTCGGTGACACATTGACTGTTGATATTGGGCCGGCTGCAAAATTCTGTCGCGTGTGCGCCAAATATGAGTTTTTTATGAAAAAACGGGACATACCGAGATGCGGCCGTCGTTTGTTGCAAAACACTGCCCGTGTATTTCCACCCTAAGTATACATACCGAGAATCCTTTAAATTAAGTTGACTTAATTTGTTACGTTGGCAATGAAAACGTTTGACAATTACCGCCGATTCGCGGTACACGCGTGGTACAAAATGTATCCCAAAAATTAAACAAATCGGCATTTTACATTGTATATTATTTTATATGTTTTCTTGACTATATTATTTTTTTAATTATTATTATTTATGTATAAATTATCCGCTAATAAGGAGAAATTATAATGTAGTACTTATATATGAAATTTGTGACTTATTTTGGTCGAAAGACTTAACCCACCACACGTTATGTTTCCAAATGATATAACCCACATTCATGCCGAATAAATTTGAGTACGAGTAACGCTCGTCATAGTTTTGCTTATATGCCATGCATGAATAACGTTGGCTTGTATTCCATTCAACGGTAAAATGGCGTAAGCCACGAGTATGCAATTATAGACAATTATTTTGAAAATAAAGTATATTTTTTTTTACCATACGGTGCATTTTTGTTTTTTTTTTCTTAACCCTTTATTTTTTTTTGAATCCATGTTTGCTCCCAACATCTTATTGGAGGTATCTCAACAGAATTAGGGTAGGGATAGAAGGATAGAGCTAGGACAGTACTAGTGGTTCATAAATCACTCTCGCTTCATCTTGTTATCGTAGGATTGAAAGGGTGGGAGGGAATTTTTATAAATCACAAATACATATGCCTTTGAATTCTGTTCGTACTGGGACTTGAACCTGTGAGATCTGTCACGGAAGTCAACGATGTTGACACGGAGCCGAGACTTTGATTGGTAACCATTTAAATTTTAGACTAACCAATCAAGTTGGAAGAGCTTGGCAACGCGGTGTTAAACCAGTTATAAATTGGCTGGTCATGAAATTACGAGTTTTGGTTATCTGCATTCGTTATATATATATGAAAAGAATCTGTAAGTTTGCCTGCCCTTGGAAGAAACAGCGTCTATCGCCATACTGCTCACCACAGTTATATGTGACTTGGGAATGTAAAGGTATATTCAAGGAGGCGGTAGTAAAAGAATTCTCAACACCTGGGACTCGACACCCTTATGCACTTACTTGAATGTGCTGGAGAGCCTGACTGACTTCTCGATAACAATAGAACCTCGATTATCCAGACTAATTGGGGATAAAGGTAGTCCAGAAAACGAAAAATCCGGATACAGTGAAACCTCGATTCAACGATTTTGAGTTCTAATTTCCTTTTTGGAGTTCATATTAGCAGTGGCGGCTCGTCCATACGCACTGTGAAACTGCAGCACTCCCAAGGAAATTGAAAAAATGTAATATTATGTACATAAATTTATGTATGTTACATGAAAGTATCAATATGACTTAAGCGTGTATTAAGCTCGTCCGCGCATCTTTTCTATCGGTCAATTTCAAGCAAAAAAGACAGATTAATGAATTTTACAACGAAATAAAAGTACACAATAAGTATAATTTTTGATGTTAAAAAAATATAATCTAAATGTACATTTTATTATTTTTAATCTACCGCAGCACCCCCGGGTATTTATCCACGAGCCGCCACTGCATATTAGTTTTGAGTTAAAAAAATTACTTTACAAGACCGACTTTATATAACCGAAATAGGAAATATTCAACAAAAACCGTCAATCGATGCATTATTTGTGATGGGACAGTAATATTTAGATGAAAGATCGAGGAAATCAGTAAATCAGGGAACGATCAATGCGATATTATTTAACATATTGGTGTGAAATGGGTTTATAGATAACAAACGACCCAAGCGGAAAAACGATGAATGCAAGAACGTTAGATACGGGTTCCACTGTAATTAAAAAAATCATAATTGACAGGGAAAGACATTGAGAATGCATGTTGTTTTCAATTAAGCAATTCAATTATTGATTTTTGTTAAAAGCTAGCCGTTCTTCTTGAAGCTGCCAAATGGCGAATACTTTTAAGACACATAAGTAAGTTGTCTTGGGTTATATACTTCTTTACTCTCAACTTGTCGCATGCTGTGGCCCAGTTGGTTAGAGCTTGCTCTGCCAATCGCGCGGGTTTGGGTTCGATTCCCGGTCAAATCACGGTGAATTTGAGAATTATTCAATTCAAAGTTGTGATCGAAGACCGGGTGTTTGTGTTGACCGGGTTCACATCATTTCCTCTCCTCCCATCCTTTAATAACCGGGTGTAGCAATACCGATTAGCCGAACACTAGTCCTGTTCTAGCCTTGTCCTTCTTTCCCTACTACTCGCTTTGAAAAAAGTGAGGTTGAGCGACCGAGTAACAAACAGTTCTCGTAGAAAAAACTTCTGTTGAGATACCTCCATTAGGAGGCCATATCCTCCACATTGGGAGCGGAGATGGATTAAACAAAAAATACTCTCCAACCGAGAAAATCTAAACAGAAAAGCTTCAGAATGTATACTACCAACATTTTCCCGCTCATATTCTCTTCATCTCCGATCTTGTCCCACTGATGCAGGTATTTCTTCAATTGTCACCACATATTCAATATTTAGAATCCGGGATCGTTTGGTGACAGCCTCTTCATCACATTCAGCACAATGAAAAGTGTTCTATAACTCCCGGGACCTTTCCTGTATCACTTTCTTCAGTACTCGTCTCGCAAATGACATATATGAATGACACATAACGCCCCACAATAACTCTTTTACTATATTTTAACCATTCGCACGCCAACGAGTCGTCGGTCCATCAAATGCTTACTGACTCCACACCCCAATGACGCGCCAGTGAGTCACGATGTTTTCTCGTAGAAAATAAATATTTTTTCGACAAAGCTCTCGCTTCGCCCCATTGTTAGGATTGGTAATGTGGGTGTGAATTATGATATAAACCCATACCTTTGATCATAAATCTATAAATCAATTTATGAAAATTTCAGTTCAGGGATTTGAATCTGGGGTCACTGCAATAAAAAAGGGTGACGTTTAATACTCGGCAGTAATTAATTACAATACATTTTTCACAGACATACGTCTATCAGTGATTTTTGGCAGTCACATTATTTTTATTATGTGATGCATGAACACAAAAATCCGGTATTATTTGTAAACAAATCAGTAGCCGTATAATATTGACTTGATTCTATTCTTGAAATCACCGTACACAGAATCCACATGCCCACACATTAACGCTTTAAAGGTCTATGCTTAAATTGGGAATAATAGCTTCCAGAAAATTACTTAAAAGGTATAATAAAATAATTCATTCAAACTTTTAACTATCTGCTTAAAAATTATGAAAAAAATATTCTTCCTAGATTTACGTAACAGAAAAATTATGTTTTTATATTTTGGTGTAATTTGAATATTGTTTTTTAAATGAAATAGGTATACTCAACTCTTTTTTTGAAGCAACACGGTGCACTAAAAAGAATGAATACTATATTTTTAGACTAATTATTTGTTCTAACTTGATCCAGAAGAAAAAAAGCACAGAAGCGGATAAAAGATTTCCTAATAACAAAAAAATTCAACACCACAATACAGTAATAACAAACAAAATGTTTTATTAGATCGCAACACATTAGATGTGTCAGAAATTTCTAGCGATGAAAATGATTTATGTTCAACACAGTGGCGGATTACCTTATAAACGAATGAGGCTCGCGCTTGGGGCTTCAGAATCTTAGAGGCATCAAAAAAGCTTATACAGTCCAACTTGGTTATTACGAGGAAGATGGGACCGACTTTTAAATGCTTCCAGCATACCCATCGCATGAAGACATGAAGTATCTGAAGCAATTTTGTTCAAACAAAAACACAAAATTAGAATTTATTTACACACATATTACATTTTTTTGTAAATCTACCTTTCTTATAAAACATAAAATTGATGCTTGTTTCATTCTTTTCACTCTAATTGACGATATTTTTGCTCGGCATGCCCGAGAAGTAGCTTTTTGTAAAAGTGAATAAATGTACGGAGAAAACCATAAACTAAAATGTCGACGAACGCTTCCTTGTTACGTCCGAGATCTCGCTATTTCCGTGATCGTAATAACCGAGCTTGACTGTATTAGATTTTAATATTATTTTACATGGAATTTGCTGACATTTTTATGCTATCCGAAAAAGAGCGCCTCCAAATTTGATAACGCCAGAGTCATACCCATGTGCTTAATCCGCTACTGTTCCAGTCCCTCATACAAGTTCCTGTATATATTCAAATAGCGATGAAAAGTTTTATCTTTCTTAATTAAAATACATAAGATGTTTAATTTACTTATTGTCTCTTCTTTGTTTACACGATTTTCTATAGCACAATGTTTTTTCATTTTTTAAATGTATTTTATCACATTTGAATCGTTCAAATTATATACATTCGGGTGCAGCATTTTTATCCCTTGTTCCTGATTGAACACGTGTCTGAAATTAAGTGATTAGCAAAAGTAAACGTGTCTTTTTTCAATCTAAAGGCTGGGCGAATCCCAGGTCGTTAGTGACAAAATCTCTGTGAATGTACATAATTTGAACGATTCAAATTTAATATTGAAATTCCACCAAGCACCTTCAGTCGAAATCTTAAATTAAACTGTATTTTATCACTTTATTTTGTGGAAAGTAAATACCTTGTAGAAAAAGGGTCGAGTGTTACATTAAAAATAATCAAAAAATACGAAATAATAACTCGCTACTAAAGGTGTTAAGATACTATCAACTGAAAATAATCAAGTAACTCTCATTTTACGGAGCGAATCGGTTCGAAAAGTTAGTCAATTTGAGCTGACGGGTGTTCAATTATTACATAATGTATACATTTAATTTACTGTACATTGTATGTTAACAATTTTTCTATGTTCAATGTTGAAGAATATATTTTCTTAAAAGTGTAGTGGTGTATGAATAATAATGAATTGTATCCGGTATCAATTAAAAGTGACAATATTTTAATAATTCCTTGTTTTATTTATACACTACCGACGCGAGGTGAGAGGCGGTTACATCAAAAGACAAATTTTATTTTATTTTAACACATGTCTGCTCCCAATATGACATCCTTATATGGCATTATATTATATGCATATGGCATACTTTCTACAGAAGTGTTTGCTACTCAATTGCATTGGCGGTTTGTGACCTAAAATCTTTGGTGGGCTAGAGAAAAGCATAGCATTGTATACTATTTACGAAATTGTGCATGTTTCCACTTCACCTTATACATTAATCTACAAGCAAATTAAAAAATACCACGACACTACTGCAAAGCATAAATTATTATGTAAAAAAATCAAAGCTAATGTAAGTGTGAAATAATAGAATAGTAAAAACTGAACTTCAAATTCGTCTCCTTCAACTATTTTGTTTCATACAATACAATAAACTCTGACGTTAATTTTTAACGAACAGGGATTGGTACGAGTGATTTTTTATGTTTGGGCTAGTTTGAATTAGCCCGTCTTACGTCATGACTGCAAGCTGATTACATAGGCACAGTCGTGTACGAATGGATGAAGTTTCCGTATGGCCAATGGTTATAAAATACATACGTTTTCTAATCGTGCTTGATTGCACCCCAGTGTAAATAGAGTGTTGTAAAAAAGCATTTGTCTTAGCTTGGTTTAATTTCAAATTAGCCCGAGCCTTTATTATTATTATTAATACGTAGGTATCGCCAGACTGACGTCACGTTGCCTGTTCTGTATGAAGTATGTATAGGGCCATTGCTTTTTTTATGTCCACTCGGCTTAAAATCGTAATACAAAACACAAAAATGGAGGAATATAAGTCTTCTTCTTCTCTTTATGTGGAGCATATGGCTACCACATGGCACCTCTATGTTTCCCTGTCTCCTGCAAATTACTTTGCTTCCTCCCATGGCATGCCAGCATCCCTCAGTTCCGCCGAGTACATCCTATGGATACTGATATGTGAAAGAGCATTGTCTTGTACGTTTCCTAATCTCCGACTTCCCAATGAAGTCAAACCACCTCACCCCCATTATCCGACGCAAGCATCTATTCTCGAAGCTTAGTATATGGTTGTTATGACTCTTTGTCAGGTGCCATGGTACGCTACCGTAAATCAGCACTGGGTGAAATGAGTTATACCCCCCGTCAGGTATACTTACACTCATGAACACATCAAAATGTTTTTAGTTGATTCTTCAGGTACATAGATCTGAGCTAGATTTTTAAAAGCATTTAATAAAATTTTCAATAATAAATAGTACGTTTTGGTTAAGATACGAATTTTTATTGAAAAAAAGCAGATCACTGCTTAAGCACGCCACTGGTTCTTTGCTCATTTTTTACAGATGACTTTTATTGGAATATAATAATAAAGAATCCTTTACTCAATCCTTGTGGATTTACAATGTTTCGATGTCAGGAAGCTTTGATATTGTGCAGTTTTTTTGGATTGAAAAAAATACAGTAAAAAATATTTATTTATAAAACTCCAATTTGATCTTTTTAAGAAATCAAGTTATTTGAATAAAATCAGTGAATTTGTATCTAACATAAATTACAATACGGAAAGTTTCATTTTTTAATTGAACAATGGATTTCTACTCAAAACCATGGATGTTTGTCATGTCTAAAACTGTTCAAAAACAGGGAAAACTCATGAGCGATTAGCTAATCAATATGCACATCTATCCTTATCATTTCATCCATTCTCTCAAAATAAAAGAATGGTTGAGAAACCGATTAACAAGCAATACTCGTTGAAACACTTCTGTTGTTGAAACACATACATTATGAATCCATATTCTTTCTTTGGAAGTGAAAAATAAAAAAAACCAATATACAATAAATCATTTATTTATACGTATAATAATATTCATCATAATATCTTTGCATCTATATATATACATATATTATATTACATACAGTTCTCGTAAATATATCACTCATGGTAAAACAACACCTCGCATCTGACAACATTGAAAATAATTTAATCCACTTATTTTTCAAGTTCAAGCAATATGATTGATTGTTACTTTTATATGTGCAATATCTCTTATCCGACGTGATTATTGTATTAAAATTGCTTTTGGTCAATGATAGACAATTTTTTAAATAATGAAATTCGAAAACAATCGAAATTTATAGAATAATAGTGACTATAGGATTTTTTCATCTATTGTTTTATCATGAACGATATGTGAAATTATATTGCACAGAAATCACATAACAGTACACATACACAAGACTCTTTTTTTACATGGTAAGTTCCACAAAAAATTAAGATTGGTTAACTCAATTTAAAAAAATCAGTGTTACTTGAAAAATCATTGTGGTATAGAAAATTAGACAAAATATGTATTTTGATTAAGAAAATACTAATAGTTACTTGATTTTATATAGAGATTTTAACCCTTTGGTTACGGATCGAATTTTACATATATTTTCGAAAAAGACGGGTATGAATTGTGAACATTTTAGGGATTTCGAAAAAAATATATATTTTCTAAATTTTTCAAGTTAAGTCAATGAAATAAAATACAATACATTAAAAATAGTATATATTTAAAGGAATCGAAGAAAAAAAATTATAACGACAAAATATACAGTGGAACCCCCAATTACACTACCCTGAATTACGCGCTGGCTTGAAATATTTGCCGCAAATCCTCCAATTGCACGGTCGCATTCCATTATCATTACTAAGAGACGGTCGTCTCTGCCAAATGTTGGCTAGCGTCTGTGTATTCAACACGTGGCAGGCTATACACGCATAGCTGGGCGTCTGTCAGTGTGCGGGATATTTACTACTACAAAAACTAAATATTTCGTCCATATTTTTTTTTTTGCAAAACTAAGGGATTCTTAGTTTTGCGTTTTCCGCGGAAAAAAACCAAATCCCTAATTTTACATGAGATTCACACCCCCAATTACACGGTCCCTACTATGGTGTAAATAGGGGGTTTTACTGTACATTTTTTACATAAATTGCAATTTTGACAGGAAAATGCAATCGTATCTAATATAAAATGACAGCTATTATGTTTATTTTCATCGCCAAATCGCTTAACCATTCCCGTCTCACCCGAAAAACATAACAAAGATTATAAATATCAATTGAGAATTTTATTTCAAAATTCGAAATAAGTCGAGTGATTTATTTTTTGGTGGTATTTTCATATTAACAGCTTAACGACTGTGGACGCGTATTTGAGTCTTTGAAAAACAAAGGTTGCTGGTTGGCGGACACATATATGCGTATAGGCGAAGTATCTGGAAGCTAAGAAAATTAAATTTTGTAAAGATATCTCAATTTGCTTACAAATTATAGTGAATTTAGTAAAATTATAATTTTTGCGAATTTTTCGCAAAATTTTATTTCGCCAGGTGAAATTTTATTAAAAAAAACGTGCGGTCGTTAAGCTGTTAATATAAATAAACAATCAATAAAATATATTTGTTATAATATCATAGATAAGCGTGTATTAGTGCATATTAAAACAATAGTTGGATCGATATCTGGCCGTACGCAAAATTACGGTACATTGAATTGGAGCTAAAATCAGCGGCGATAAATCGCTGCGTTGGCTTTTTCATTAGAGAAATGAGCAGCGATTTTTCGCTGCTCCGTAACTAAAGGGTTAATGTGGGACTGGACATAAATCTTTTTTATTACTAGCAAAGTCTGACATGTCTAATGTGTTCAGGTTCAGGTGATATCCGCTTCTGTGATTTTTGTTTCTGGGAATCGTACTACAAAAAGTAATTTAAGTAAAAATAGATTATTCATTCTATTTAGTGAACTGTGTTATTCTAAAATCGTGTAAATCAGAGTTTTTGTGCGTGAACCGAGTCAACAGTCATAAAGAAGTGGTAAGTTATGTGCATGCAGTCACTGATCAACAATCAAGATAAAGAATCCAATATATTGCTTGTACGGGGTGTATTGAGAGTGATTAGCTAATCACTAGTCCTGTCCTTTAAATAAAATGGAGGTTGTTCAACTGAGTAACTTGTAGTCTTCGTAGAAAAACTTTTGTTGAGATACCTCCAATAGGAGGCCGTATAAAGGAAAGGCGTTCTATTAAAAAAATAGAACACTTTTGTACAATTTACACATTTTCAGATCAAGACCGGTTTCGCTCTTCACAAGCATCAGTTGATAACGCTTGTGTAATCTTTTAGAATGAGGGATATTTTCAGAAAAGATAGGGCTAGGACAAGACTAGTGGTTGGCTAATCACTCCCGCTACACCCTGTTAAATAAGGATTGAAATTTTGAGACATCACAGATATCGTTGTTGGCTTTTATGCCGGAATTCACTGGTCTGAATCCCAGTACAAACAGCATTTTTTTGATTGATCATCGATTTTCTGGTCGAAGGCATGGATATTTGTCATGTCTCAAAATTCCCCTCCACAGTAATGTTTATGTTAATGCAAGACCCATTTTGTTGTTAGGATCTTATGCATTTAATGGTAGAGAATAGGCGTCGATAGTCAGAGACTGTTTATCTCATAGAGGTAACGCTCTGTTTTCCGATGCATAGGCGAAGACAAGCTTTTTTACCATTTTTGTTTCACGGTACATCTAAGATTCTGTATCCCCTGCCAGTTTTTTTGTTAGAATCCTTCCGATTGGAATAGCATGACAGGCTTTCTCCTGGGAGATTCTTAGCACATACATAATGTGGTGCTGGTAAGTCTTCTCGATCACTTCCGAGGTCCTGATAAAGTCATTCCAAATGTGAACTTCGTTCCGCAAGATAGTGGACGATACTAAACGAGTTTAAATACCTTATTGTGTTTCAATTTACGACACCGTTTCACTGACGTGGATCATCTTGTGATACTTAAGTGACGTCGCACGTTTCGTCCGATACTCACAAATATCGCAAGCGAATGGTTTAACGTCGCTATGCGTCATTTTATGATTCTTTAAATGCCCTAATTGTTTACATGTATACTCGCAATCGCTGCAACTGAACGGCCGGTCCGTACTATGAACGAGTTTGTGCCTTTTTAACTGTTTAAATTGTCCACTTTTGTAATCGCATTGGTCACAGACGAAGGGTTTAAGCCCTGTGTGAATCATGTCATGCAAGCGTAACTTTTGACTGTTGTTACACCGGAAATCGCAAGATTTACACGCAAACGGTTTTTCATCGGAATGTACTATCATGTGTATCTTTAAATGCTCTTTTCGTTTACATCGATACTGGCACATCGGACATTTAAACGGTTTCAAATCGCTGTGAACCATCCGATGAGCTATTAAGTGTTTGTGCAAACGTGTCGTGTAATCGCACAGCAGGCACGCGTACGGTTTTTCGTTGCTGTGTATCGTTTGATGCGCTTTTAAATTTTGTTTTCTTTTACATTTAAACTCGCAAAAACCGCACTCAAACATTTGGTTTTCCCTGTGCAACTTCCTGTGTTTTCTCATGACGGCTTTCTGCTTGCAGACGAACTCGCATTGATCACAATTAAGCATTACTTCGACTTTCTTTGACCGTCTTTTACGTTTCTTTTTCTCGACTTGACAGAAGAAATTTCCGGCGATATTTGTGTTTATCAGCGAGTCTTTGACACAATAAGAAGGGTTTGTATAATTAACGTACTGTTCGGTTCCCGTATCTTTATCTTGAACACCTTCTGATGTGAAAATCTGAAAACAAATAAAAGGATTCTGTTTCAAATTCTGATATCTCTTGTATAGTCTAAGAGGTAAACATTGCTCTTTTCAGTTGAAGTGTCAACGAGCTCGAATTCACAAATTGATTTTTAAATTTGTCTCTAACAAGGTCAATAAGTTTGCGAATCTTGGATGCCTAGTCCAGTGCTTCCCAACCCTTTTCGTTCCACGGCCCCCTAAATCTAAAAAAAATAATCCGCAGCCCTCCTTAATTGTCTCCGTAACACTTTTTTTTTTAGCTAGGAATTTGAAATCTGCGATTTGGTATACTTTTTCCTCAGATTGTCACAGAAACTCGTTTTTTTTTTTAGCTCACCGACGAATTCGAAATCCTCGATTTGCTATACCCCCAGAATCCAATTTCTATCCAATCCAATCCGGCGGCCCCCAATATGGGAAACACCGATTTGATAGATTTAAATATATAGATTTTTATACTTTCTACTGAATTTCGCGGCCCAAAGGTTGGGAAGCACTGGCCTAGTTAACGCTCAGAATAGTGTAGTAAGCGAGGAAATCAAAGGGAAATCATTAGCAGCAATAGATGCTTGTCACGAAATACAAAATTTCTTACAATATTTCACAGACCATAAAGAGATAATATTTAAGTGATATATTACAAATTTAGAAAATATGAAATTCAGCGTTTTGTTAAAAACGGCGTTCTAGGAGGGAGCGCTATACGAGGGACTGTCGCGTGTGCTATAGGAGGGTTTATTGCACATGCGTAAATATAATTTTGTATTACGGCTTGTGATGTCAACTTTGGTACAAGATTGATATTTTACCTCGGGGCTTTCATTGGATTCTGGTTCGCTGTCAGGTTCAATTTTAATGGGGTATTGCTGACTCGAAGATACTCCACAGTCGTCATCCATATCTAGGAAGTTCTTTTTGTATCGCAGCCACTGCTTTTCAATCTCAGATTTCATATCTGAATCTTCTTTTGAGATATTCTGTGTATATAATAAGTGGTAGGAGCATCAGAGTGTGAACATATTATAGACAGCCTGGGTTGTGGATACAAACTTACTATAAAAAATTACGGCGGTGAATTGAATCCAGCCACGCAATACAGAACTCTACAGCATTAAGCATTAAAAAGAAGTAGTTAGTAGTCTTAAATAATAAATAATTCTAAATTACCTCTGTAGCCGTGTTATTATCTTCTTCATAATTGTCTTTGGGTTCCAGTTTCACTCTTATATTCGAATTTGGAAACTCTTCTTTTACGGTAATATTTGAAAATGGAACGTTTTCGTCGTATGAAATGTCAAAGTTCATTTTATTCCTCGACTCGATCTCGTCAGGTTCTTTTTTTAAATCCATTTCGAGGTGTTTTTAAAATATTACAGCTAATAAAAATACTTTGAAGATATTTATTAACTTATTGAATTAATTAAAAGTATAATTCAAACATAAAATAATGAATAAAATAAATTATAATTGATTTTTGACAGCTGTCTTTTGAAAAAAAAGCTCAATATTTACTAAACCATTTTTATTTTTGACAGTGCGTATCAGTGCTGCCAGTAACATTTTATGATCATGTTTTAAAATAAACATGCTATTTTTAGTCTCAATAGCTATAAAAAATATTCTCTAGTCTTATATTTTAAATATGAATATAAAAATCTATTGCATGATAATTTATCTCAAGTATTTTGGTTGGTGTTCGGTGATGTCACAAACCTTCAACAACTTTTACCCTCTTCCTATTTCTACTGTCTACCCTCTTCCTAAGACTGGGTGTTTGTGATGTCAATTATCATTTTTAAATTTCCTCTCTTCCCATCCTTCTGACCCTTTAATAACTGGGTGTAGAAATAGCGATTAGTCAACAACTAGTCCTGTTCTAGCCTAATTCCCCCCCCTCTACTACTCACTTTGAAAACAAGTGAGGTTGAGCGACTGAGTAACAAACAGTTTTCGTAAAAGGCCGTATGCTCCACATTGGGAGCGGACTGGATTAAAAAAAAATATCAATTGAAACAATTGTTTTGAATAAAAAAAATAATCAATCTATAAATGTTTTTCAAATGAGTTTTATTCGTGTTAACTTTACATTAATTTGAGTTATTTTTTTTATAACTTTTGCAAAGACGTTTACAGAATAAAAAGCAACAACAATAATAAAAAATATATTAAAAGCTAGCAACACTTATACCAATCTGACAGACTGACGTGTCCGTAGAAAACCACCTGAAAACAAAACTTTCAGTAGTAAATTAGTTTATGTTCACGTGTAACTGCGATAAGCTCAGGTATGTTAAAAAGTAATTAAAAAATAGAAAATATAATCTAGCATGCAACTTACACGGCTAAGGTACTAATCATTACCGTTATATTAACATAACGAATTAAATAAATGTATTTATTCTCATAACAGATGTTACGTTCCATTTTCAAATAGAAATCGGCCGGCATTTGTTTATATTTTTTTTTGTTCTTTTTCAATATTAAGTTACCGATTTTGTACTGAAAATATCAAAGAATTGCTATTTTTTAAATATATTAACTTATAAGTATTGTTGTATATTATAAATTATGATTATTCTTCCAGTTTTAGTAGAACACGCGTAACCACGGTTCGTTTAGAAATTATGCGTTCAAAAAATGACTGTTTTCGTGCTATTTTTTTATAACGAAACAAGCTTAAATCAGTTATATTGTTTGTTTGTAAAACAATTTCAATTAATGCTAGCAATTAAGTTTGCCTTAGGCTGGTCAGTTCGCTCTCAAACATGGTGAATTGCTTGTCATGAAATATTTGAAGTATGTTTTCCTATTTGATTTGAGTTTTTCCTCGATTTTGCGTTTGCGTGTAAACAGCGCGTTACGTTTGTTTACTCATTATCAAAGTTTTGGACCTAAACTTTGTATAATGGTAAATATCCTTTACAACATGCTAGTCGCATGTTTTTCAATTGGTTCCTAAAAGGCCAGCAACATATGGTAAGTATTTTTTAGCACCGCACGGGAAGTGTTTAACAAAATGGCAGTACTAGAGATTTTCAAAATTGTATTGCAATTGAATTAAAATCAAATTTAAACATTGTTTGTAATTCAGTCTAAAGGTGACTTAATTCAAATAATTTCCGTTTCGGAAGTGAGCAACACCAAAGAATGTTGACATGCGGCACTGCCACCCGGTAATTTCTAGTAATCTTATATATTGGTTGTAATTTTTCAGATAGCGGAAGCGACCAAACACATTCCAAAATGAAGACAGACTTGATATTAGGCGCCATATTGAATTTTTTGGCTGTCGGGATGGCGCAGCGTGTCGCACCAGGCGTGCCACCACAACACTATCAGGTATACTGTCGCACAAATGTTTCAATTATGCTAGTCTTATATTATTATTCAAGGAAAAAAATAATTTTGCGATTGAGTAACGTAGACAACTAGTCCTGTCCTAGCCTTGTCCTTTCTATACCGACTCACTTAAAAAAAAAAGAAAGGTTGAACGACAGAGTAAATGGCAGTTGGCTTCCGTGACAGATATCACAGGTTCAAGTACCTTTACGAACAGCGTTTTTTCAATTAATTTATTGATTTCTTTTCGAAAGCATGGGTGTTGGTGATGTCTAAAAAAATCCCTCCCACCCTTCCGATTCTAAAAAATAACTGGGCATAGCCAGATAAATTAGCTAACCACTAGTCCTGTCTTAGCTGCTATCCTCTTATCCCTACTCTCTTTGAAAAAAGGGAGGTTGAGCAGTTCTCATAGAAAAAGGTGTCCTTACGTTCCTTTTTGGAGCATATATGTACACAGTTTAAAAATAAATTATTATTTATAGTTAAAGATTACTTTGTCGTTGTTGTTTTCAGCCTCAGCATAATCCTGGCGGTCATCAGCAGCACGTTCCTGTGCAGCATCATGTAAGTAAATACCTAACACTGTTCATGATCAGGATAAATTATTCCACCAAGACAAGACAGGCGGGAGTTCCCCTGTGGCATCTGAAGACCATATCCAAACCAGATTTGTTATCTTTTTTATACATTACACCAGGCGTGGGGAACCTGCGGCTTTTTGGCTACTCTGGTGCGGCCTTCTGACCAATCCTGTAATTCTGTAAATTTATGTAAATTCGTAAATTCCTGTTTCCGGCCAAAGATTCTCTAGTCAATGTTTACTGCGGCCTTATGTTGAATCTTTGAATCATTTTTCTCATCTTTTTAGTGAATCATTTGTTCATTTATCGAATTTATTGAAACGTTGGCAAAATCATTAAATGATATTTCAAATTGTATTTATACGGAACTGAGAGAAGATTGCTTACGTTTTGTTATTTCCTTTTGCAAACATCTGCCTAGCGAGTGACAACTGAGAGGTGTTCGATTATAATGGATAATATAACTCAAAACATCAAATGTTTAACTTATCGTTCTACGGAACTAGGCAATCGATATGACTTTACAGCCGACGCCGATACACTCCGTGCATTTAACAAATGTAATTTGAAGCACATGAAAACAAATATTTATTTTTATTTACTTAATTTTCTTCATTGTTCCAGCAGCAGGTTCCGGTACAGCCACAGTTTCAGCAGCAACAGCAGCAGCAACAACAACACATTGCGCAGCCACAGCAACACGTGCAGCAACAACAGCAACAGTTCCAGCAACAGCAGCAGCCACCGCAACATCAAAACGTGCCTCATCAGCAAGGTGAACATTTGATTTTATTAGATGCGAATAATGCAAGTAAAGTTAAATTCATTCAATACTCCACAGACCATCATTTTTAACAGATGTCGAAATAACAGAGCGATGTAGCGTTTTGCGTACGTCGGATTTCAGTATTAACGCATTGTGAATGATTATATTGATTATAGTACCGCACCACGACGGCCACCAGTCCGGACATCACAACCCGCAGCTCCTCAGTCCAGGAAACATTGCCCACGAGAAAGAGTAAGTAATTCTCTTAAAATTAACATTTTGTTCACCTAATTCCTTGAACGTGCAATTTTATAAATTAATAGTTCTATCGATGTATGGACTCTGTTTGAAATTCCGATCTTAAAAGCAGGGCATAGCTTACTACTTATCCTTTTCTAGCCATGTCCTAGCTACTAATTTGAGCTGAGTTACTGAGTAACAAACAGTTGTTGTGGAAAACTGTTTTTGAACGCTTATTGATTACTTCGGAATGTTATTCAACATTCGGTCTGTTCTTTTACTTAGAACATCAAGAGTAAATTATATTGTTTTATTTACACTTTGTCGCTCTCTGTGGTCTAGTTAGTAAGGGCTTTGTCTCAAGTCCCTTCTATTTAAACTTGAGATCTTAGATATTGGTTTTTGTGATGTTTGTGGTTCTCGAATTTATTTTGAATAACCCCTTTTTTAATTAGTGTTTTTCAACAATAACTGCTTGTAACTCAGTTGCCAAACCTCTCTTTTTTGAAGAGAGTAGGGATAGAAGGATAGGGCTAAAACAGGATTAGTGGTAAGCTAATAGATCATCGTAAACCTTGGTAGGAGGGGATTTAAGAGATCCGTGCGTTCAAAGAGAAATTCATAAATTAATTGATGAATCTATCGTGTGATCCCCGCAACTTCCTGTGGTGCAACGAACGTTATGTATTGTTCGGTTTTGTGATAGGATTGTCGCAAGAACAATTGACCCAATACTTGGCGGCGTGCACTTTAGTGTGCAAAAAATTGCTCTATAAAAATGTCCGGAGGTACTATGAGTGTACATCTACTCTTAATCCGTCTGATGCTGAAAATTTAGTGAATGCATATTAGTTTGCCCTAGTAGCTACCAAGTCGCGTGGCTTGTGGGTCAGACAGTTGGTCGGACTGACTTGATTAATTGCTTCCGTTCATGAGATGACACTCCCAGAGGATGTGGTCTGCATCCTGCATTACAACACATTTGCATGTCCCTGTGTAAAGAGAAGATTCCGTATTGAGTGATATTATCGCCATAGGTTTTGAGTTGTTTGAATCTGCTTGCAGGCATATCGCCGAGCATATGGAGGTGCCGATGGACACGAGCAAGATGTCGGAGCAGGAGCTCCAGTTTCACTACTTCAAGATGCACGACGCCGACAACAACAACAAGCTCGACGGGTGCGAACTGATCAAATCGCTCATCCATTGGCACGGTAAGATCCTTGCGGCACACAAACTTACCACCTAATTTGATTTACTTTCTCCTTCATCCTATTTAAAGATTCAAACGTATGATAATGCGTCATTATCAGCAGACTAGTTGTAAAATCTTTACCCTCAGATGGATGACTAATTTTCTTTATCACATTACATAAAATTGATACAGATTATCAATGTCATTCGAGATCAACTCGATGAGAAATGATCGCATGTGCTTTTGGTGACCGTTTCTGTCCAAGCTGCTGATGACTTACTGAAGTCTGTACCCTTCTCAACCTGATATGAGTAAAAGCAATGATATTCAGGTAGAAAAGGGATGAATAGTGGGATCGATAGACAACGGTGTTTACTGTGACCATGTGGTCACGCTCTTCCTTGGAGGGTTAAATAGAAAACATTCAAACGTGATATTGACTTTGCCGAAACTCTAACCCAAATCCATGTGATTGGTAGGGTAATGTTCCTGCCGTAACACCGCACAGAATGATTTGTAAAAGGCTCTTTCCACATTCTATGACACGAAAATGAAACGTATGGCGATTGACTAACGACCTGCTTTCCTAACCTCGTGGTGAAATCAGTCCCATTTATTTACTGACAACCAATCTGAATTTTTAAATTGTTTATCATTTTTTTGTGTGTTTTTTTGCTATTTGTATGGGAGCCGTTAGTGTTTGGTTTATTTTTATTTATAAATTATTGCTTAACGGCGATGATTGGTGTGTAGGAGCGAGAAGGCAAATAGCCATGCTATCACACCATCCATGTTACCATTATTGAAATCTGTCAATTCTTGGTGGAAAGATATAATATTGATAAAAAAAAAAGTTTTTCACAATTGAAAAAATACCAGGACTGGTTTTGATCATCTTGAGCGTCATCAATTGAGGGCTTTAGAAACAAAGATGGCAGTCTCTGTGTTTTTACATAATGAGTAGGAGGTTCAATTAAAAAAAAAAAAACTAAGGCTACATGTACTTTTTCAAATAATTAAAATCGAGTCTGAAACAAAAGCGGCAGTTTACATAGTCCTGTATAACAAACACGGCAGTTTTTAAACGGATTTCACTAAACAATGTTAATTACATTTAAAAAGCAAGATATAATTAGTAAGAATATGTAATATTGCTTTTTACAGTGTTATCTTTAAAAAAAACCTTTTAATTGATTTGTCAATATTAATTTAAAGGATTATGAAAACTGCCACCTTTGTTTCCCGAGCCCTCGATCGAACATGCTTGTGTTGAGTGAAACTGGTCCAGGTCATTTTTGCGTTTTATTTTTATCAATGCAATAAAATTAAGAAAAATACAATATTCTTTTGTACCTATTTCCACTTTTTATTAATTAAGATCAGAACCGGTTTCGCTTAACTGAAAAAATATAATGCCTTTCCACCAAGCTTAGACAATGAACACCCTAAAATTGATCAATGCATGGGGAACCTGCGGCCTTCTGGCCAATTCTGTATTTCTGTAATGATATGTAAATTCGCGAATTCCTGACATATTCTGACCGTAAATTCCTGTTTCCGGCTAAAGATTCCCTAGTCAATGTTTACTGCGGCCTTATGTTGGCTCATGGCGAGCATTGTCAACTGATAATGTGTTTTTCTTAATATAATGCTTTTCCACTAAGCTTAGACAGTGAACACCCTTAAAGTGATCAATGCAATGCAATGCTGGATATAGCGGACAAAATTGTCTCTCTTGTTGATGATTTGTGGTTTTTTTTGTAGTTGACCGGTATTAGTTGACTCACAGAAATTAAACGCACAATCCGAGAGAAATCAAGACGTGCGTGCTGTCTCTTTCCGTGAGTCGACTTGGTCTGGTCCGTTAACGGTGTTTTTGGTGTTTGTTCAATTGTTGTACTAAATAAAATTTTGCTTTTCTGTGCCCCCTTGTCTATGATTGTCTACGTCCTGCCGCGCCGTCATCCTTCGCCCGCCACCTCACTGTCCACGGGTTTCCGTCGGCCCAACTCCATCCTGCTGAACTGTTTGGCTCGCTTTTCCGCGGACATATGGTTTCTGTCTGTGGCCCTGACGAATTGAATATTGCCAACAAATGCTTAATAAATGGATTTAATTTGTATGGTTCCATCTATATTACGTGTTTGATATAAAATATGTTTGAATTGTTTTGTTAAAATTATCACTATCTGTCTGAGGTAATTTTTGGTTTAATCATATTTATATGGCTATCGTGTGTTGTTATTTTTTTTTTTAATTTGCTCCATATGGTGTGAATTTTTTTCAATGCTTCTATCATTTATTGTTAATTTATGGTTTCAATTCAATTGATCTTATACAAAAATATCTTACGTTGTGTCGAGAAAATGTGATTTATTAAAAATTCGTTTACGATGCACAAAATTATCTATGAAATACAAAATTATCTTCACCGTCTATTACGCATACTGCAGAGCAAGGCTCCAAGCATAAACAGGAAGACTCGACGGAGCATCAGCAAAAGAATCAGATACAGGAGAAAATATTCGCCGACGAAGAGTTGGTCGGCTTGATAGATCCGATACTGTCGATGGACGACGGCAACAAAGATGGATACATAGACTATCCGGAGTTTGTTAGGGCGCAGCAGAAAGCGCAGGCCCAACAGGCAACTAAAAACTGATGGGGATACACTTTATGAACGATAGTAAAAAGCGCCATTTGCGGAATTCGGATTGTACAAACTGATTGAAGTTGTGAATTGTTTTCAAAGAATATTTAAACGATTCGTTCCTTTCTTTACTACCCGCGTATGATTGGATTCGTGTGCAAAGATTCGAATCGTTTTCAATCGTCGCGATGCGAATTTTTTTTTCATTTCTAAAATTAAATTTAATGGTAACATACAATTTTCTAAGTCTATTATTGTCATAATGTTAATATTACACTGCCCTCTCATTGCTCTGTGAGTAATGTAGAAATGACTCAACGAATTCCGAATGCAAATGGCGCTACGAGAATTCAATAAGATTTTAGCTTGAATCGACGGTTGTTTATTTTTTCAAATGTTTTGAAAATATTGAAAAAGTGTAGACGGGTTGTGTGTTGACATTCCAATATGATTTTTTGCATTTAGTCGCCCTTAACTTTAAAATAAATTATATCAATTAGTAGAAATTAGTTCTCCGTCACCAAATGTACGAGGCGCCGATGCAAATGAATCTTTTGCTCGAGTCTTTTTGTGTTCTTTTTGAATCGAGTCCCTTCGACTGATTCGAAAGCGACAAACCTAGCATTAATTATAATCTATCGAAGCTCGGTCAGATGAGGTTATATTCCTCATTAAAATTGAATATCAGCACCGGCTTCTTTTAACGATATAGCCGAGAATACTTTATACGTACGTATGTATATAAAAAAAAATGGGTATATTTTAAAAGATAAAAAGACAAATTGTCAAGGATAAAAAATATTTTTCTGTAATATCTTCGTATTGGTAAAAAATACTCTTAAAATCCAGGGAAAACTAAGGGACCACCTACTAATCCAACGTGATTTTTTTATTTGGTTTTTACAGTTGGCATAACTTAAATGTAACAGATTATTTTAATATTCTTTAAGTTGTTAATCTCTGTTTAATCATGTTCACTCGCTATATTTATTGAGAGTGATTGTAATAAGATGAATATGCTAATAACCTCTCATTTTACATTTAAGTTATACCAACCGTAAAAACTAAATACAATAATCGTGTTGAGTATTAGAGACCCCTTTAATAAGTATATAGATACTAATAAATATGAGAATAGCCCTGCTGGAAGGGGGCCGAAGAAAAGTCTTCAAGAATCGTACTTGCGAATGAAACTTCTAAATTATTATTTTTTATTTTTTTTTACCTTCCCAATATGAAGCGGGTTATCATTTTGAATTATATTTGTCATGCCATACGTGCATTTGTATGTAAGGTTGCTACAACCCGGAACCATGTTATGGGTTTGTTTGACAAGCACAGTACATGAGAAACGGACGCATTTTTTGAGCATCCCGAGTAAATGTTTTTTATTCCCTATTTATCCCGACGAATGCGGTATACGATTTTGGTTGTGCAGCAATAAATTTTCCCTATCCAGAACTGCGGAGATCTGGTAAAATACAAAATGAATTATGTGTTTCTATGTATATCTGCAATATTATGTAATTTTTTTTTGGAAAAAAAAAATCAAGTACTAATTTACGTAATAATCTAGTAAAGTTTATATTTTGGTATAAACACTAATTTTAGGTAAAACCGTACTGAAGCACTAAACGCAAAAAGGGTATCTACGTCTCTAAAGAATTCCTTTGTCATTGATAGTAAATAATAAGTTTAATATTTCCGAGTAAATCCGTTTGGGTCAAATAATTATTTTATACAGTAAACTTTGAATTGAGTCGGCACGTCGGTCGCATCGTCACGGTGGATTCTTTCTCGTCACTGTTCTAGTATACTGAAAACTAAGTTGAAAACACTTAAATGTGATATTGACCTAACCGGGGCTTAAAACTCAGACCCGCCTGATCACTAAAGCCAAGCTCTCAGACCACATTTATGGACTGCATACACGTAACTGTTGGCGGTGGGACAACCGACTTGTACTTTTACTTGATAAGTTTACGATTGGTCGTTCATTTTAATCAATTCATCAAAGAATTTTTTTAATGAAGAAACCAAAACTCACTCGCGGTAAGATGAAAACAAACGATTGACATCGACAAAATGCCCGACGACGCAGCACAGATCACGGTGAAAGACTTGTCTGTTTCCGAGATGTTAAATTATACATATACCCCTTTTGTGTTTAGTACTAGTATATTTTTGTAATGCGTTTTGTTTGTAAGTGTTATCAATTTTTTAATTTTGATTATTTTTCCTGGCGATGTTTTTAAACGGTCAATCGGTGAAAAGTGTTCAGTTTCTCTGTCCAGCCGCTGCTGGAATCCTTCCGCATCATTTAGAAAAATAATATCAGCGTTCCCGACTGCTGAAGCTGTCGTAACTGAAATTAAAATCGACAGACGAGAGACTGAACCGTCGACTGAAATGACCGTCTGAAACATAAGACTGTCTCAATACGGCCAACAATTTTGTTGTTTACTGCTCAAAGTGTCTTTATCTTACGCCCAAAATCTGTTTTTAGCACGACGAATAAACAGTCCTTGTAAAACAGGCGTGGAAAAAAGTAAATATAGATAAATAAACGATAGGTTCCACTACGTTTAACTGTGCAAAAAGAGATTTTTTCGTTGACTTTGGGTGCGGTTTTCACTGCCACCTTGAGCAGTATGCTGACAAATTGTCTACTTAATAAAATTATTTAAAGAAAAGCTGTATTAAATATTGGATTTCTTTATGTGGGGACCGATTCTGGATAAAGTACACTAAAATGGCAAGCAAGAGTGTTTATGAACTGTAGTGAAGTCTTCTTTACCCCATGTTTGTATGCCGTGCAATAGATTTCTCGAGGAATAGTCAATTTATATTTAACTGATTTGAATGCAGAAGAGCTTGGATACAATGATGCTAAGAATTCACTCATAAGAATTGAAAGAGATGACCGTCGTCGCATATTTGTAATAATTTAATCATAATTCGTAATTCAGCAGTGCTCGTCAAACACTAAAGAAGCAAAAATTACTCCATTAAGCACTGGACTAAAGTAACTATGTGTGAGCTTAAAAAAGTTTACCAACACATCTTAAAATAGTTATAATCAACACTAGCCCATTCCATGGGGTCAGCACCAATGTTCCCTTTAAGCTGCGCGGTTGAGCAGCAGTTGGGAAACCCCTGCGCACTCATTCCGGGTTGGCGCGCACTGCAAGACTGTTGTTCAATTAATATTTGATCAGTCTGCGCAGCTAACCCTTCCGCTTAGAGAGAACGTTGGTTAGCACTACTGCGAAATTCGTATGGTTAGATTGTTATGGGTGTGATATAATAGCGCATCTCTTGTGTGCCATTTCAGTGTCAGGTTTCGAGGATTGGGCCCCCGGAAGTGAATAATTGATGTTGTTAATATTGTATGGTTTCTTTGTATGTATGTGAACTCGTCGAAAGACGAGTATATGAGTTATTTTCTCAACGCTTAGTGATTTGACTATTGTTTTATATGAATAAAAAAAGATTTTTGTTTTTGGTATAAGTGTGCGTGTTGCTTTTTTTTGTGTGTTTCTTTGTACCTAACCGATCCCTAAGCGAGTTTTTTGTGTCACGCGGAGTCTACTTACTTTTTAAAACTTATCGTTAGTCACAGACTTATTATGAGTGCATTTGCGTTACATCAAATTAATCATAATTCAACATCAATTCTCTAAAAAAGAACGCCTCTATTTTCGTATATATTGTATTTCTTATTCCATAACGCAAGTTGCAAATGCAATTCGTTCATAATTCTTTCTGAGAGCTAAAACGTCACCCTGAATACCGAGGCTCTTCCGTAGGAGTGAGTGGGATGAAATTTACCCTGCTCCTGACGCGCCCTCATCATGCATGACTTGAAATTACACTAAACCTTTTGAAACCTTATCCCTTCAAGCCAGTTTGAAGCGAACAGCGTGCCAAAAAAATGCTCTGATTTGATGTCCATTTATAGTGGTAGAATTTCATCGATTTTATTCAAATAACTTGATTTGTCATAAAGATTAGATTAGAATTATTAATTTAGAACTTCGACTGAAGGTGTTTGATTTTGGAAATTTAATGTCAAATTTGAATTATTTTGATTCTGTACACTTTCATAAATTTTGTCGATATCGACCCTGGATTCACCTTTTGGCATCTTCTGTTTAGTGTTTCAAGTGCACGAATGCACTCGTACACTTGATAAAACCAAAAGACGCCGAAAGACGAAACCCGGGTCGTTATCGAAAAAATGGATTTGTGTTTGAAGGCATTTTCTAACATTCCCTCCCACATATTGAATGCTAAAAACGAGGCGTAGCCAAAAAGATAAGTTAACAACGGGTCCTATCCTTCTATCCTTAATCCCTTCGAGAAAAAGAGGTTAAACCGACTGAATCGCCATATTGTGATCCGATAGTGCTTTGAATATGACGTGTGCGTTAAACCATGTTTCGTTTTGTCCTTGTTTTGGATATAGGTGACAAGGATTCGAACTCGATCGCTATACCTGACGAAACTCTCGCGGAGACTGTCGACGAGGTCTTTTCGAAATCTGATCTAGACAACGACGGATACATCAGCTATTTGGAATTCAAATTAACTAATTCTGGATAAACATATTATTGCTAATTTTGTCACGATAAAACAATACCCCCTATCCCGCAACGTTGAAAAACACTCCATCTAGAAAAGCCTCGCATCACAAAAACGATTTAAATCACTTGTTTTTCAACTTGAAGCAATTGTGATCAACATCTTTTATCCCACACAAACAGAGCAAATGTGATCAAATTTTGTTTTGGTTACTTTTTAACAAGAGTGGTTTTTGTCTCCTGTAAAATCTGTGTCGTTTGGATTATGAGGTATTGTTTTATAACAAGCAAAATGTAACGTGAAGTATCAAAGTATAAGATGTCCATTTCTACACGAAATGAGTTAAAAAATGAAGCACTCATTTGTACTAATTTCATTTTTATTATATACGATTGGGACCGGCTTCACCCATGATGAGCATAGCTTCTAGTTATAGTGGCCCATTTAAGTATGTACGAACGCTAAGTTATTATTCTTGTTGTTATATGTTTGGAAAACCATACACAAACATATCGACTGTGGAAAGGAAAAAGGATGTAACCCACAGTCTTTTAAAAACAGCTTTTTTTCGATAATCACAATGTATCAAACTTTATACACGTTCTATCAAAAGGATACAAGCTGCAAATCTCGAACTAGTGTCTAAATTTAGCTTTTAAGTTTGAAAAAGATGACCTTGTAAAAAGTTAAAGCCAAGAAAAAAGACTGAAATAAAGGTTTTTCCTAGACAATTTATTTAATTAATATTAGATTATGTCAATTAAACACCATTTTAGAAGTCTCCGTGCACTTCAAGGTTGTGTATAATTCATAATTTACATATGGCCCAAAATCTTCAAAACACGTTTTTAGCGCCTCCTGTAAAATTTGATATGTGTGGGTTACGTTCTTTTTCCTTTCCACATTCAACATAAAATCTTTTTACAAAAACATTTTTATAAGTTATGTATTTTTTAAAAAACTATGCCGAAATTATTTACTCTTAAATTGAAACAAATGGTAAAATGTAATGTTTACAGATACAAGATTACTCGTTGGAAGTGTTGAGTTTTAAACTATGAAAATGCACATGTCACACATTGATACTTCACGTCACGTATGAAAGATTTCACCGAAATACTCCTGCTATTATTGTCCGAGTTGAAGAGAAAATAATTAACTTAAACTATAACTGTTTTAATGGATATACATAGTTTTACAAAACTAATGCCAATTCAATCAATATATTTTTTCCCCTATTTTATCGTTAGATTCCAACTATTGAATGAACCAGGGATACGCATTGCGTTGATGGTAATGTTTTTCTCTCTCGCCTCGAGTCATGAGAGACCAATGGGCGCATCGGTCACTCATGACTCGTGGAAAGACATACATACACTAACACTCATTTTTAATATGCTCTGAATCAATAAGTGTACTTTTTGACCCAAGCAAGTCATCCGGAGTGTAAAAGTCTTCCGACCGTAGCTGTAAACTATCGAATATCCCAACGAAAATATTCCTATTATATTTATATCGTAAATTAAAGAAAATTATTTTAATTTATTTATAATGAATCTCAAATTTGGTTGTTTTTGATATTAATAAAAATATCTTAAAATGGAGTCATATTTCTATGAAGGCTGGAAAAGTTAAAACCTTGAATACAATTTTCTTTCTCTTTGACAATACATATTCGCTTCCAAGTCTCCCACCAATTGCTTCTCTTTCTCCCGTGACATGCCCAACATCCTATGGATAGTACCTGACGGTTGTCCAGGACGCTAGAAACCCACCATTGAGACATTCTGTACCAACGTCTCTCCACGACCACTGACTTAACAATCAAACCAACTCACCACCGATGACCAATGCAGGCATCTGTTCTCGAGTCTTTGTCAGTTGCCTTAAAGCCGCACTAGTGGAATGCAAGCGTTGAAAAGATGGCATTTAGTTTTAATCAGCGTGTCCCAGACAGTTCGCATTGACTTGGATATGTTGTCGTCAATTCTGAGGGCTGTAAAATCATGAAAAAACCTGCTATTATGACCGACTGGCATTTGCAAGTGGCCCGATAATGGATAATTATACTCAAATGTATAATTTTCTTAAGTCACAAAAACCCGTATCTTAGATCTAATGAATTTAAATCTTTAAAATTGACACTGATCTTCCCGGGACATGCACCCAAACTCACCTGACTACTAGAGCGAAGAAGCTCTTACCAACTAGTCGGTAGAGGGCGTCCATTTTAATTTATGAATCTGACTGTAGTTCTGCAATTCGGTATAAAATATACTAAAGTAATTCCGAGCGAAGCATCTTTGATATGACATTACTTGCCATAGATAATATGACGCCTAGGGAAACAAAGGCGACATCTTACATAATCTCACAATGTTTCCAAATCAATTAAAATATATTTTTTCATTTATGTAATTGGGCCCATTAGAGGTGAAGTGAGCCAAGTGGTATTTTAGAAAAAAAAAGTTAAATGCGTTGTAATATTCCACACATTTTAAATTTAAAGTATTGTAAAAGTGATGTAAGCTAATCCGCAGCCGCCTGTGTGGTCGAGTGGTCAACGTTATTGGCTTCGGCTACGGAGGGCCCAGGTTCAAATCCCGGCACCGACAGTTTTATAAATTGATTTTACAATCGATTTATGAATTTCTGTTCAAAGGCATGGATGTATGTGATGTCTTGAATTCCCCCCTCTCACCCATCCTATACTATGAACGAGGCTTATCGAAAGCGATTAGCTTACCACTAATCCTGTCTTAGCCCTATCCTTCTATGCCTACTCTCTTTGGAAAAAGAGAGGTTGAGCAACTGAATAGCAAACAGTTTTCGTAGAAACATTTCTGTTGAGATAAACTCCATAAGGAGTCCATATGCTCCACAATGGGAGCGGACATGGTTAAAAAAAAAAACTTCACCCTTTTTTATTGCAGTGACCCCAAATTCAAATCCCTGAACTAAACTTTTCATTGATATATAGATTTATGATCAAAGGCATGGGTTTATATCTCAATTCACACCCACATAACCGATCCTAACAATGGGGCGAAGCGAGAGCTTTGTCAAAAAAATATTTATTTTCTACGGGAAAACATTGTGATTCACCAGCGTGTTGGCGTATGGAGTCAGTAAGCATTTGATGGACCGACGACTCGTTGGCGTTATATGCGTAAAATAAAAATATGCAATCCACCAAAACAACAAATAAAGACTTGATTGTACTTAAAAGTCCTAGAAAGCTGATTTACCATATTACCAGTTGGCTCACTTCACCTCTAGAGGGCCCATATATATTATCTAAAAAAATTATATTCTTATTAGTTTTAATTGCAATTTACATTGTTTTGTGAAATTGGCTTAACAACTACCGTGTTTGTGACAGAAAAGACTATGTAAACTGCCGCTTTTGTATCAAAAATATATACATATTTTTAATTTAGCATACTACTTCATGCGAAATTGTCAGCTCTACACAATGACATATCTAACTAATTTTCGACAAAAAACGGAGACTGCCGTCTTTGTTTCCGGAACCCTCATATAATATTTTATGTATGTGTTGAATGTTGGCGTACTGTTTGTATTTTAAGAATTTTGTCACAACTGTTTTGTACTGTTAAGTTGTCCAATTGTTTCACTGGTGTCGTCGCTCTTCTGACCAAGTTTGTATTTATTGTGTGTCCAATTTTAAGTACGTTTGAAATGTAATTATATGTCTACTAGTCCTGTCATAGCCCTATTTTTCCTATCCCTAAAGAGAGAGGTTGTGTAACAAGCAGTTATCTTAGAAAATCTGTTGAAATAGTAGTCCATATGTTTCGCATTGGAAAATGAAATACATAACAACCTATAGATGTTTGTTAATTTAAAACTGTCATTACTTCAGCACACTTCAGTGCAATGTGAGATATGTGCTCCTGAGACATTCCTGGCAATCGTGAGAAAGCGTTAGATACTGCTATGACACAGGATTCTCCTAGCACAGGGATGGCGAACCTAGGGCACGCGTGCCCGAGGTGGCACATTTGAGAATTTGGATGGCACGCAAACGATTTCCTAAATCAAAATATTTAATTTTTATGTTAAAAAAAATAAAATTTTGATTAAAAAATCCGCGAATTATTAATTTACTCCGTTTTATTAATTTTCAAATGTTTCCCAAAGTAAACGACAGTTGTTAAGAAAAAACATTTTTTTTTTCTATTTTGTTATTTTTTTACTGCTTGGGCACGTTACACAATCAAGATATAATATTTTTGGCACTCGGACCCAAAAAGGTTTGCCATCCCTGTCCTAGTAGATTGTAAATTTATAGGGTACTACATACTCTATTTTGGAGTACTCCTAAAAAACTTGATACAATATTAAGGTCAGAGCAACGACGATGCGTTTTTTTTAAAAACAATTTAATATTCTTTGAAACTCACTAATATTTAATATGATTTGTGTTTTTTTATATGATGTCCAATGTGTAAAATAAATACGTCGTTTTTGGATGGGTTTTATTTTTTTATACTAACTTTTTTCATTTATTTAACACTATTCCTGGATTCCCCTTTAAAGTAAGACTTTTTTGACCCTATACATGCTGGATCCGTGTGGTGAAGGTTGTTGATTTCGGTCACGTTGCTCGCAGATGTAATTTCAGCAATAAGTTGATTAATGGATACCAGGAGCAACCATGCAACCAGGAGGGATAAGCCAACCACTAGTCATGATCTAGAAGCTATCTCTCTAACTCTGTTGTCTTTAAAAAATAGAGATCGAGCAACGCGGTTCACAAACAGTTCTATTAAAGAAAACTCCCGTTGAGACATATTCCACATAGAGAGCGGAAATGTTTAAAAAAGGGAATTGGTAGGTGAAGAGGCTAAAATTCTGAAACAGTGACATCTATCTATTAATGAGAAATATAATTCAATGGTTTTATTTTCAAATATTCGTGTTATTGATAGAATCAATTTTACTAAAATAAAAAAAAAAACTACAAAGTACTTAAACCCAGATCCTTCTGATCACGAGAGTAAAGCTCTTATAATTAGACAAAAGAGGCCGACAGACAAAATTTGTCAATATTATAATTCTTAGAGAATTGTTTATGGAATACTTTGGTATTTTTAACTTATTGCAATGGAAACCGAGTACATACAGTGGAACCCCGATCTGCCTTTCTCGTATTATTTGTTTTCTCCCATGGATCGTTTTTTTTATCATAGTCTCAGCAGAACACCCATGGTTTTCTGGAAAGATTATCGGGGACATTAAAATAAAGCATTTATATCATAAAGCCTGGAAGGCTTCTAAGAGTCCTCGAGACTATCAAATTTTTAGTAGTTGTCGATCTAAGCTGAGACAAAATATTCGGTTAGCCTACCGAACATATTTGAAAAGGATGGAAGATTGCATATGCGAAAATCCAATTTTTTTCTGGAATTATATCAAATCTATTAGAAACGATGGTGGATTCGCTGAGACAATGAATTGGAAGGGTCATGAAGTGGCAGGTCTAGGGGTGGCAGAAGCATTTGCTGGCCATTTTAGATCTGTATACTCAAATGATATACCACGTCTTAATATTGAATCAATTTTGAAAAGTCGTACAAATGGTGCCCAATGCATTGATGCCATGCAAATCGATGAATCAGATTTAATTTTTTTTACCAAAAAACTTAAAAATACCCGCTCGCTTGGTCCCGACAGGGTGCCTACATGTTTTTTAAAAGGATGTATTGACCTCATCAAAAGTCCTTTGTGTTATATATTTAATCTCGTTATGAAATCGGGCATTTTCCCTGAAATATGGAAAATATCTAAGATTACACCAATTTTTAAGAATGGCGCAGAATCATCAGTGGAAAATTATAGACCGGTGGCTGTTCTCTCAGCGCCAGCTAAAGTTCTTGAGATGATTATGCATCATATGATTTTAAAAAGGATTGAACCATTTATAATTAATGAGCAGCATGGGTTCAGAGTCGGAAGATCAACCGACACAAACTTGATGGTGTTTACGGATTACGTGTCGACGGCGTTAGATAAAGGACTGCAAGTTGACTGTTCTTACAATGATTTCTCGAAGGCATTTGACAGGGTCGATCATGACATTCTTTTGGAAAAACTCCAATTGATCGGTTTGTCTGACGGTTTTGTTAGGCTTTTTGGTAGTTATTTTAGGAACAGAAAACAATACGTATCGTATGGGCTTTTCGAATCAATGCCGTTTTGCACGTACTCTGGTGTTCCGCAGGGTTCAAACCTGGGGCCATTGCTGTTCACTATTTTCATAAATGATATAGCAAACGTTATTAAAAATTCTATGTTCTTGTTATTCGCTGATGATTTGAAACTTTTTTTGAAGGTTGTCACCTTAGATGATTGTCATCGTCTTCAGTCTGATATAGATAATATAATAGATTGGGGGCGGTGTAACAAAATCGATTTCAATATTGATAAATGCAATCTTTTATCCTTTACAAGAAGGTCGCGAGTGTTATTTTTCCGTTATTCAATGAATGGCCGAATTCTCTCGCGAATTTCATCAGTCAAAGATCTTGGCGTACAATTTGAGAGCAAACTAACATTCAATAATCACATTAAGATTACTTGCAAAAAAGCATTGCAAATGTTGGGCTTTATCATCCGTACCACCAGAGCCTTTTCGGGAGTTAAAATTCTAATATTAATGTACAACGCTTTGGTTCGAAGCAGACTTGAGAGTGGGTCAATTGTTTGGGCTCCAAGATGCTCGAAATATACCCTTATGGTGGAGAGGATTCAGAAGAAATTTTTGAGACTTCTCTATATGAGGGTGTATGGATATTACCCATGGCTTTATCCAACTGACTTTCTCTTAGGCATGCTTAACTTTAATAGCTTGAACGTTCGAAGAGAAATATATCTGGCCATATATTTCTTTCGACTTATACGAGGCCAAAATGAGAATTCCACCATTCTTGAGAATGTGAATCTAAATGTTCCTGATTATTTTTTGAGAAATCGTGGACATGAATTGTTTGTTCTCCCAAGGTGTAGAACCAGCCTGCCAATGGGGATGCCACTGGGGAGAGCTTTAACGGTGTTCAATAATATTGCTTCGGATGTGGACATATTCCACGTAGACGTGGGTGAGTTCCGACGAATACTATTTTTTATGTATTAAAGTAGAGTTCGTCGGATCTTACTCAGTTGACTTCCTTGCCACTTTTTTTTTACTGCTTTTAATATTAAATTATACTATTTTTTTTCTCCATTGTAAAAGTTTTAAATTTATAATTTGTCAACCTTGTACAATGTTAATTGAATAAATAAATAAATAAATAAATAAATAAATAAATAAATAAGAACAATGTTAAATAATCCCTCGTTAATCGTTCTCCGATTTACCGATTTCCTCGATCTATCGTCTAAATATTATGGTTCCATCCCAAATATTATCCCGATTGACCGTTATTGTTGAATATTTCTCATTTCGCTCATAAATAGTTTAACTTTACATCTCGTTTCGCCACTTTTTCTAACTCACAATTAAAATGCGTAAATAAATAAATAGAAATAAAACATTTATTTCGGTATTATTTGAAGATTTCCCACATTTTTCGTTTGTTTATTACGGTCCCTTGAAAAACGTAGAACTGGGGTTTCACTGTACTTATATTATCAGAATCAACTGTTCCTATTGAAAGATGTCACCGTCTGAGATGAATTCCCATTTTTATTTCAATATTTGAACGCAGATGAATCTGGAGCCGTGAACGATTTGAAAAATATCTACACAGATGAACAGCTTGCCGGCATCGTGGACACTGCGTTGAAACAGATCGATAAGGACAATGATGGCTTCGTGTCGTATCAGGAGTTCCGAAAAGCTTCAGAGATCGCTCCGTAGGACGGCAAATCAGTCAGTTATAACCGAAGCTCACATCTTGCATTATACATTCGCCAAGTGAATGAAACCATTATATAGGTACTTCAAAACAACAGCGGACCGACTCCATCTTAAATAATATAAATATGAATTATTTATTACCATCCAGTTATCTGTATTGAAGGATTTTCTTCGACTTCATTTTGAGTTTATCCATTGAGATTAAGAGAGTGAGACACCAAACAGTGAAACACAAATCGTAATAGACAAGGCATTGTAAGTCTGTGTTTTTCGTAGTTATGAAAGTTAATTTGCATTTCAATTTTATTAAAAGAAGTCAAACAAATTTTCAGTTCTATTGAAAAATAAAGAAAAACTGACTTGGTCATGTTTGATACCGGATGCCTCATTTGTAAATGTCCAAAACTAACAACAATTAAATTTGTATATTGATTCATAATTTGGAATTCAATTTTATTTTAAGTATGGTTTCTTGGAGCTGGTCGATTGTTATTCTGAAGTATCTTCAATAAATAACACAATTTGCACGAGAGCCATTTAAAGTTTTAAAAAATTTGCTGTAAATTCAATACAAACAAGTTTAAACCAGCGATACTCAACCTTTTTATTCGCCTGAGCCGTACGGTGGTTTTTACTACGTTTTGTAAGCCACAGCATGATAATAGGAATTAATACGTACATATACTACATAATATCGACTGTGGGAAGGAAAAAAGACGTAACCCACAGTTTTTTCAAAACGATTTCACTTTTTTTCGATAATCACAATGTATCCAACTTGATACACGTTCTATCAAAAGAATTCAAGCTGCAAATGCCGAATTAGTATCTAAATTTAGCTTTTAAGTTTGAAAAAGATGACCTTGTAAAAAGTTAAAACCAAGAAAAAAGACCGAAATCAAGGTTTTTCCTAGAAAATTTCATTAATTATTATTAGATTATGTCAATTAAACACCAGCTTAGAAGTCTCCGCGCACTTCAAGGTTGTGTATAATTCAGAATTTACAAATGGCCCAAAATAATCAAAACACGTTTTTAGCGCCTCCTGTACAATTTGATATGTGTGGGTTACGTCCTTTTTCCTTTCCACAGTCATTATAGTAACATAACATACATGTAAGTACACAAGAATACAAATGTATATAAAGTTCTACAAGCAATACCAGATGTTTGAAAAAGTATATGGTGATTATGATTGTTTTGCGCCGCACATACAATCTGAATGGGCCGCAGGTTGAGTATATAGCTGGTCTAAACGGATAAACCATTTTTGTTTAAATGAGAAAAGACAATCTCTTGACAAATGCTGTTTTTGTTGTATTTAGATTTGAGTGGTGTCACCTGTCAAATTTTTTGAATGTGTCTTCGCAGCGGACAATCATAATCATTATATTCGTTCTGAAATAATATGTACAACTTTGCTTTCATTTAGCTAATCATAAGTCCTATAATTTGAAATATAAACTGTGGAGTTGATTTAATTTAAGATTTCGATCGAAGGTGCTTGGTGGAATTTTGTCACTAACGACCCGGGTTTCGCCTTTCGGCACCTTCAGGCGTTCGAGTGCACGGATGAATTTGAACTGACACTCAGTAAATGAATGTTTCGTGTTTATATAAGAAATAAATGTATCACCGAGTTTAAAGCCATTGCTGGCGAAAAGGATAAGCCCATGGGAGTGCCCACAGATTTGAGTAGTGAGTGGTTTTAAGAATTATATTTATTTGTTTGTCAGAAAAGGTTTTATGATTATATTTATATAGGGTATAAGAGTGGAGATCCCGGCATGTTTAGTATTTCATTTAAAATCGGAAGGCTGTTCAATTGCGCTCTGTTTATTTCCAAAATTTCCTGGAAAAAGAGCTTATGAGCGTCCGTGTTTGGGTGTAACATTGTTATCCCTTGTTCCTGATTGAACACGTGTCTTTTCGAAATTAAGTGATTAGTAAAAGTAGATGTGTTTTTTTTCAATCTGAAAGCTGTCATGTGTTCTGATAATCTGGTATTCAGTGTCCTTTCTGTTTTCCCGATATAAAATTTTGTACAGCAAAAGCAATGCAATCTATAAATCCCGGATTTAGTTAAGTAATGTGGAGTTATGAAGTAAACAATGAATAATAATTGTAAATTTACTCGAACAAGTAAAGTTTAATGGTACAAATAATTTAAACTGCTCAAATAGATATAAAGATTTATGTTTGTTGCTTAATGTGAAATTATTATTATTATATTGAAATATTGACTTACTAGTAAGTGTTTAACAAACATAAAAATCGGCAGGAGAAACATTATAACTATACTCATAAATTGAGCAAATTAAAAAACGGTCTTTTTTTATGATTGGTGTACACACACATTTTGAATGTGTTCATATATAATATGTTCTTGAATATTTTACAATTTTTCACTTAGTCACTTTCTTCTACATATATGATGATGATATGTTTGATAATATTAAAAATAAATATTTTTAAAATAAATAATGATATTTTTTTAATAAATATGGTGCATAATAAAAATTTTGGAATTTGACATGCTTAGATTTATCGATTTCTGTCCGAAAGCATGGATGTTTGTGATGTTTAAAAACTCCCTCCTGCCTTTTCAATCCTAAAAATAAGGAGGCGTAGCGAAAGCGATTATAGTCATGTCCTAGTCCTGTCCTTTCTATCTCTATTCGTTTTGAAAAAAGAGAAATTGAGCAACAGAGTAACACAAGCAGAAAAACTTTTCTATTATGTGGTCAAATGCGAGCAGCGGACATGGAGTGCAATATTCTCCTCATGGTACATTTCAATGATGTACAAGATTTAAGATTAACATGGGATAGGACAAAGCTCTGTCCGACTAGACCAGGGGTTGGCAGAGTTTCAAGTGAGTAAGGCCAAGTTACCAAGACAACAAGATAGCAAAGATTATTGATTTTTAGGGTAAAAAACGTGATATGTTCAAGTGTTGACGTCGCCGCAAACGTCTACGTAAAGAACCACGATCCACTGGACCAAAGAAGAGGTAATTTTGTGTTTCCCTTCTCTATTCTGTGACCAATTTCATTAATCAGACATTCAGAATCTATTGATAACACCCAGATATGTTTCTATTGTGCTTTTGCATTAAATTTTAAGATTTTTTTCCATTAACTGTCTGCATTCTACAACAATGAATGTTGCAGAATTAAAAAATTGTAAAATTATTGATAAAACCATACATTCTTCAAGCTCAAAACTATTGCTTCAAAACACACAGCGTGACAATCTAAAACATCTGACGTGCAATAATAATTACATTAATATAATTTAAAAACATTTCTTATTATATGCACAGCGATCGGTGATCAGAAATTCAATGATTTTCAATCTTCGTTCTGTCGGCTTAATTCTGACATCACTTTTTAGAATTCGATGTTTTGGTGATTTGGTGATAACTTCTTTTGACATACACTCAATTAGTAGTCCAATTAGAAGCTTATGGCTTAAAAAAAAGAAGTATGTTTAGGAATACTTAATAAGGGTCCAGTAATCCAAGGAGTAACGAGGAAAGGTCCATTACTATCTTGCTTCTTTCTTTGATACCAGAATTTTTCATGTGTCGCGTTAAGCATGATTTAATTTTTATATTTATGCTAAATATAATATTATTCCCTAAATATTAGTCTCTAATCCCAGTATAGGGAGTTTCATAAAATCTGTTTAAAGACATGACAGAGACTGGGTTTCTGTGATGCTTGAAACTCCATCCCTCCAGATCCCAAAAAACACTCCAAAATTTAATGAAAAATAATAATACATTTTACTTAATTTGTTTTATTTTTACAGAATTAAAACTCTATACAAATATGAAATAATAGAATGAAAAGATTTACATTATCAGTTCCATATTTAATGGTTAAATTACATGATTTAGAACTGTCTCTGAAGCATAATATGAATGGTGTCCTGTTAAGTATTGGAAGATGGCTGCCAGAAAGTTATACCTGCTAAAAAAAAATACAAAATATTTAATACAATGCCATATTTAAAAACATTTTTTTAGAAATCTATGTCTGCTCCCAATGTGGAGTATATGGCCTCTTAATGGAGGTATCTCAACAGATTTTTTTTGTACGAAAACTGTTCAATAGTCAGTCGCCCAACCTCTCTTTTCCAGGGAGAGTAGTTGGGATAGAAGGATAAGGCTAGGACGGGACTAGTGGTAAATTAACCGTTCTCGCTACGCCCAGTTATTGAAGGATGGGAAAGGTGGGAGGGAAATTAAGACATCGCAAAAATCCATGCCCTCGAACAGAAATCGATAAATCAATTGAAAAAAATGCTGTTCGTGCTGGGACTCAAACCCGTGAGGTCCGGCACGGAAGCCCACAACGCTAACCACTGCGCCATAGGACCCGACAAAAACAGATTACTAGACTATAACGCTAAAATTAAGTAAGTAAAAACCAAAGCAAAATTTTAGTACAATCGCAATCCAAGAACTGCAAGGTTCTATTTGTAGATTTTTGTTGAAAAAATGTAACGATGAGTACCATTAATGTTACTTGAAAGACTGCCTGATTGTTGCTTCTGTTTCGCAAAAATCTACACTTTAAACATTGCAGTTCTCGGGTTGTTTATGATATTCGAGAGTTGTTGGATATACCGCCCGGTCCATAGCTTAGTGCCAGTAGACACATTTAGCGGTGGAGCATAGGGGATTTTTGGAGTTAGGGTAGTAATAGCGGAGAATTACCACAAAGTATCTGCACAGGGGACTGTCGGGTTGGTATCTGCACCAATCATACATCCTGGCTGGATCATAATGCTCGACCGAACTATCAACTTCCTCGGCGCTTATTAGTTGGACCTGAAAGGAAGAAGAGTTCAGTTTATCAGTACTATACCGTATTTCGTTGTAATGGTGGCACTTGCTTCGCTATTTTGCGAAGCATCTTCAGACAAACTATTGTAATGCTTAGTAATAAACTAAAAATTGATTCTAATTTTTAACTTATAAATTACAAACTCATGGTTCGGGGTTTGTTCTTTTCGTGAACAATTACAAATTAATTAAGTATATTAAAGAAAATTAATCCAAAATGAAATAAATTTCACAGTGATGAGAGAGAAGCCGGTCATGTTTAAAATTTTATTTACTGATTTTTCATTTCTTTAGACAACTTTATTATTTTATTAAAAATCTAACCATTTCATTGTCAACCGTTTATTATTTACTAGATGGAGTATAGTAACCACTAAAATACCAAGCGGACACAGGTGTCCAGAACATATCGACTGTGGAAAGGAAAAAGGACGTAGCCCACAGTTTTTTCAAAACAGCTTTTTTTGGATAATCACAATGTATCAAACTTGATACACGTTCTATCAAAAGGATGCAAGCTGCAAATGCAGAATTAGTGTCCAAATTTAGCTTTTAAGATTGAAAAAGATGACCTTGTAAAAAATTTAAACCAAGAAAAAAGACTGAAATAAAGCTTCAACCTAGACAATTTCTTTAATTAATATTAGATTATGTCAATTAAACACCAGCTTAGAAGTCTCCATGCACCAGTGGCGGCTCGTTCATACGCACTGCGGAACTGCAGCACCCCCAGGCAAATTCAAAAAAATGTAATATGTACATAAAAAATGTAAGAAATTTAGCTTTTAAGATTGAAAAAGATGACCTTGTGAAAAATTTAAACCAAGAAAAAAGACTGATACAAAGGTTTTTGCTAGACAACTTCTTTAATTAATATTAGATTATGTCATTTAAACACCAGTTTAGAAGTCTCCGTGCATTCAAGGTTGTGTATAATTCATAATTTGTATATGTCACAAAATCATCAAAACACATTTTTAGCATCTGTAAAATTTGATATGTGTGGGTTACGTCCTTTTTCCTTTCCACAGTCAAGCGAACACGGATGTCCAAGACATTTAAAAAATCAAATACTTGGTATTCTAATAGAATATAAGCAATATTTTGATGAATATGTGTAGTACTGTCTATACTGAGTCAATATAGGTTTTTAAAATATCGAATTCGAGTGTATATTAGGCAAAATTATTTTTCTCAAAAACACGCAGTATCTCTGGGACATATTAATGATTTATTTGCGCGGTATTCAAGCGGTTAATATTATTATTATAATTAAAATTGTGATCATTTTCTATTAAATGATTCGCAAACTCTGAAAAGTTAGTGAATTTTTTTATTTTCTTTGCACTCCTCCTGTAATGATGGCAAAAGTATTAACTTGCACTTCAATCAATTATTCATTCAATCATTTCGTCAGTGTACTGGCAGAAGGCGTTAAGTCAAAATCCAGCTGTTTTGAATGATGAATGCGATAAAAAGATTTTAGCACGCTGCAGCTTCTGAAAAAACAGGTTCATTCATATTCCGTGTATTTTTACTTAATTAGAACACAATTAAACAGTTCAAAGTGATTTGTTATATGCCATAATATCGACCAGCAAACAGAAGCAGTACAAATGTCGTGTTAAATTTACTTAAAATATATTCTTTTCTTACCAGCAAGAAGCAAGCGAAGAGCAGGAAGAGGAATTTGGCGTACATCTTGAAGTTCTGGTGAGACGTGAGTTAGAATTGAATCTTAATTCACCGGAGGGTGCTTGTTCTTTTTATAATAAAGTCAAAGAAAATGAACAGAATGGCTCAGAAATAACAACTTATTTGTAATGAATTAAACTTTTACTAGACATATTGATTTTCTGTTTTCACCATTGTTTCAAATATAATTCCCTCCTTCCCAAGCTTGTCTAACTCCGAACTCTAGCTTAAATGTGACGATCCAAGTGATACGCCCAGAAGTGGGCAAGAGTGGATCTGAGAGCTGCATGTGGTTCATCATTAAGTGTGGCTCTCAATATCTCTTGATAAAAATATTGTTTATATAGCGATTAAGATTTGTATAGAAATCTAATTCAATTTGAATTAGTGTATTTAATGCAGTGGAACCCCCAATTACACCACCCCGAATTACGCGCTGGCTTGAAATATTCGCCGCGAATCCTCCAATTGCACTGTCGCATTCCATTGTCGTTGCTACGAGTTGTCGTCTGTGCGGCGCCTACAGTCAAATGTTGGCTAGCGTCTGTGTATTCAACGCGTGTCAGGCTATACATGTATAGCCAGGCGACTGTATATGTGCTGGATTTTTGCGCGCTTTGCATTTTATCACTTAGTAACTAAATATTTCGTCCATATTTTTTTTTTCAAAACTAAGACAAATCTCAGTTTTGCATTTTTTGCGAAAAAAACCAAATCCCTAATTTTGTATGAGATTCACTCCCCCAATTACACTTCGTCGAATTACACTGTCCCAATTTTAGTGTAAATGGGGGTTTTACAGTACTGAGTGAGAATATGCCTATTGTGTGACTAATGTTTCCCCATCATTGTCAAAGAAATTATATTCAAAAAATAAAATACTCATTTGTATTGATTCCCACTTTTATTTAATAAGATCAGGACCGGTTTCGTTAATGACGAGCTATATCAGTTGATATTATTATTTAACAAAAGTGGGAATTAGTTCAAATGAATATTTTATTTATGAAACAAAATAACCGCAGCGTGTTTGGAAATTCACAAAAACAGCACTAGCACATCACGTGCGGGTCAGTATTACTACAAAATTCATACTGTAAGGCCGTTTCGGGTGCATCAGTGTTAAAATGTACCATAAGCTATCAGAATTTCTTAGCATGGCATATATGATGTCGTATTTTAATGAGCAGTGAATGTGTTCAAATACTCCACCACTTGAAAACCCTGCTTTAGAGCATTCGCTATTCGGCTACATGATCGACTAAAATGTAAACAAAATTTCATCATTCTGGCTTCATGACTAGTCAATTCCATTGATTCATTATTTCTGTGACGCACTGTCCACAAAATCATTAAATATTTGATTCATTGATCAATATAATAAATCAAGAAAAACTCTTTCACAATTATTATAATTTATAAAGATGGCTTTGCATGTGGTTGTTTAAATATTTAATTTAAATGCATTACATTTTTTCTGACGTGTTACATTCAACACTTAGGTGGTGGAGTTGGTACAATAATTAGAAGCCATCTTGGATCAAAAATATTAAATAACATTCTCACAAATTTTGTCTCTAACGAACCGGGTTTCGCCTTTCGGCATCTTCAGGCATTCAAGTGCACGGATGAACTTGAACTGACGCTTAGCAAATGAAAGTTTCGTGTTTATATAAGATATAAATGCATCACTGAGTCCATAGCCATTGCTGGCGAAAAGGATGAGCCCATGGGAATGCCAACAGATTTGAGTAGTGAGCAGTTTCAAGAATTATATAATTTGTTTGTCGGCAAAGGTTTTATGATTATCCGGATCTCACGGGTTCGAGTCCCTGTACGATCACCATTAATTCAATCGATTTATCGATTTCTGTTCAAAGGCATGGGTGTTTGTGATTTATAAAAATTCCCTCCACTCTTTCAATAACTGGGCCCAGCGAGAGCAATTAGTTAACCACTTGTCCTGTTTTAGCTTTATGCCATAGAGGCCATATGCTCCACGTTGAGAGCGAACATGGATTTAAAAAAAACTTAATATTAAATCGAGGGGTAAAGACATCGCAAACATCCAAGCCCGAGAACTCAAATGTTTGTTTGAAAAAATCTAAATTAATGACATTTGAATCCGGACTTTGCTAGGATAAATCTCTTGCTATTGGATCACAAAAGCCGATTCAAATTGATTATACAGTAATAAAAACAATAATCCTTTGTACTTCATTCCACTTTATTTTATAAATTAAATAAAGTGGAATGAAGTACAAAGGATTATTGTTTTTATTAATATAATGCCTTTCCACCAAGTATTGACAGTGAACACCCTAAAAGTGATTATACAGTAGGTAACAGAAGAGATTGATTGATGTTTATTCAAAAAACATAATATTGTCATAATTAATATTCTTTCACAATAAAAGCGTTTCTTTTTAACATGTAATACATATAATATTTAAAACTCCACCACTTTGATGTCTGGCATTCTATAACAATTTTTATTTTGTTATACTTTCATATAAAAATAAATTTCCACAGAATATTCTTGTTATTAACACTGTTCAATAATATGTACAAATATAATCGTCTAGACGTGAGAAATGATCACAGGTAACCCTTGTCCATGGGGGGGGGGATATGTTCTTAGATTGTCGCGATCAACGGGAAATTTCTCTGGAGCCTCCGAACATATGCAGCTGCCAGATAGATAGAGATGGAATAAGCTCATCAAACAGAAATATTAAATGATAAAATTGTCTATTGGTTTTTTATCTATCATCAAAGGGCACAACAATTTGGGGATGGCTTCTCAATGCCTGAAACAACTTCATGCCACTTTTATGTGGACGTCCTTCTTCGGTCTACCTAAAAATGGAACTAAGCTAGTTCCGAAATCTCTTCATTACAACAGAGCCAATATCTGATGCGATCATCTATTCTTAAAGCTCTGTATAATATGATAATTCTGGTCTTCGTCAGGTACCACTACTTGCTACCGTAAAGCAGCTCTGTTAAAATGAAGAAACATCTACAACATCTCATTAGGAGTTCCTATGTTTCAGCACGGACAAATATATAATGCAATAGTTCTTTCAGCTTTATGCTATCCTCAGAACTATCTACATTGTGAGGCACCTATTCCTTCAATATTACTTTATTGGTTCGATGCTTATTACAGGGTGATACAAATATGATATGCGGCTGAGTTTTCTTCTGTTGGCCTATCTTTAACCAAACCTTGACCAAGTCTTGATTCTGAAGCTGTTGATCATCGAGAGGATCAACAGCTACAGATACCTCGGCGTACATATCCCGGAAGACTGAAGCTGGAGCCACATTTAACTCAAGGCGGACTGTCTGGGTCATACAGCTGTCAATGATTAAAACCAAATTTCATTTCTTAAATGCTTGCATTCTACTAGTGCTGCATTACGGTAGCGAATCATGGCACCTGACCATGTATATAGCTTTGAGAATAGATGCTTGCGTCGAGTAGTGGGGTGGTTTGATTTCGTGAGGAACTCGGAGATTTGGGAACATACAAGACAGTGCCCCATCACTTGAGTGATTATGGAGAAATGTTGAAACTGGCTGGGTCACGTGCTGCGGATGCTTCTGGAATGCTTTGATCGTGCCTGCTATTTCTTCTGACCAGCGTCCGGTACTATCGATAATATGTACTATGTGGAACTGAGGGATGCTGGCATGTCATGGTAGGAAGCAAAGCTATTGGTGAGAGACGGAAAAACGTGGAGGTGCCGTGCGACGGCCATATACTCCACACGAGGGAGGGAATACAGTCAAAGAAGAAAAAGAAGAATTTTTATGAACACAAATAACAGTTTTTGAAGTATATTTCGAAATAGTTTAAAATGTTGACACATAGAATCTTTTAGAGCAGTGATATTTAACCTTATTGAACCTCGCATGAAAAATTTCATAATTACACTACACATGTGTAAAGAGTTATTTTCAAATGCCCTAGCTGATGAGATACGAGCCATCGTTTGGTAATTTTTTTGATTTGAAATTTGCATTACGAGCTTAGTCACGGAATGAATTAAACTCATAAGCCAAAGTATCATTGTATAATGTTATTGAATGGATTTCTTGAAATAAGGTACAATTTATAGTATTCAGTTTTAATATAGAGAAACTCCGATACATTGATGAAAGCGAATGTGTCTGCACAAAGAAGTGACAGGGACGACAGATTGAATAATCTCAATATTGAGTTACATTGAGTATATTGCCGAGCCATCAAACATGCGGCCGTATAATCTAATGCCAATTGACATATTTGGCGAGGCAGCATAGATCGTGGGGGCAATATTTCAGGCAATAGCTGCGGTACAGCTGGTAGCATTTGCAGATTGGAAGGCTTGGGTGAAGACGACAGTAATTCTGCATACTGCTGGAAGAACGAAGCTCTGCTGACGTCGCACGGTCACCGCAGGCACTGGTTCGCTGGACCTAAAGAATGAGCAAAGATATACGTCCGCTCTCAATGTGGATCATTTGGCCTCATAATGGAGGTATCTCGACAGGAGATTTTCTATGAGAAATGTTTGTTGCTCAAGGTCTCTTTTTCGAAGAGAGTATTAGATATAGAAGGATAAGGCTAGGATAGGAATAGTGGTTAACTAATTGCTCTTGTTAACCCTTTTCGGTTCTAAGTCGAATCTCATTCGACATCGATTTTATTCCCGTGGGTCCTATGTCGAATGTCAGAAAGTTTAGCTGAAGAATTAATTTAATGAATAAATGTAAGAGGTCGCTGCTTAGCATACCAATGGTTACCTGTTCATTTGATTGAGTAAACTATTAGTGAAATAGAATAATAATGATTTTTTTATTTAACTAAGATGTTTTAAAAATCCCGTTTAGGTGGATTTTGTTAATTACACGAATATTTGTAAATAGTTAATTGAATTTTTTGTTTATTATTTTCTTACCAACGAGAAGCAGGCAAAAAGCACAAAGATTATTTTGGCAAACATCTTAATGTGTGTTTGACAGGTCTGAATTTAAACTAAACTGAATAAAAAAATGTTTTTATTTATAAAGATGTCAAATTCAAACGCATAGAATTACCCAAAAATTATCATTCTGTCTTGACAATGATGCTTTTTATAAATATATTGTTCTCCTATTTGCCATATTCATCATCATCAGGAGTGCGACAAACTGAGATTAAGTTTTAACTGCCTCTGAAAACAGTCCCACCTTGATCTATATCCAAAGTGGCTGTCCTCGGTCTTCTGCCTCCTATTGGATTTCTAGACATAATATATTCTTTAGGACTTATTGTCATTCATCGTGGTCCAGTGTTTAGCATCGTTGGATTTAGTTAAGGAAGTCACACGTTCGAATACCAGTACGGGCAGTTTTTATAAATCGATTTTCAATTGATTTATTCAATTTTGTCCAATGCGATTACTTAAATTCGTTCCCACTCATCCTATGTTAAAACGTACTAAGCAAGAATGATAGCTAACCACTAGTCTTGTCCTAGTCTTAACCAGTGTTCTCTCTAAGTTGCGGGCGAGCGTGGCCGTGCAGCAGTTGGGAAGCCCCGTCCAATGCGATTTCTTAAATTCGTTCCCACTCGTCCTATGTTAAAACGTACTTAGCAAGAATGATAGCTAACCACTAGTCCTGTCCTAGTCTTAACCAGTGTTCCTTCTAAGTTGCGGGCGAGCGTGGCCGCACAGCAGTTGGGGAGCCCCCGCGCACTCATTTCGGGTTGGCGCGTACTACAAGACAGTTATTCAATTAATATTTGATTGGTCCGCGCAGCCAGAGCCAGGCTCTCCGGAGGCACTCGTAGCTCGTTACGCAACCAAACCATTACCGCTGACGTAACAGGGCGCTGTTTTGTGGGTTCCCTAATCTGTGAGTAACTTACGAATCTTAACAGAAGTTCGGTGTATGAGTCTTCGTCAGGTATCGTGATTCGTACCGCTCAAACATTGATTATATGGCATTTGCTTTTAATCGTAAACAGCTGTGTGTTCCGGACAGTTTACCCAGCTATTCTTACTCTCTGCTTCTTCCAGGATATGTACACCCAGTACCTGAATCTGTCGACATTACCAACGTTCTGTCCCTGTACGTTTGGTGGAGCTAATGTCCCGGTACTTCATCACAAGTGTGCTTTTAATCCAGAAGGATCGGAAGGAGTTAGTGAAATATTATCGTAAAAAAACAGTATCATAATTCTTATTGTGAGACACTCTGTAAAAACACGATTTATCGCTCATAACAAATCAAATAGTAATCATTTAATAAAAATGTTAAAATATTTTGTTGGAACAAATACAATTTACTCAGATGGCTTACAGTGTCTTTGTTCAAACATGATTAACCTTTCCACCGCGTATGACCGCTACGCATATCCTAGCGAATATGCCCTCAGCGCGCGTGACACGTATATATGCCATGGAAATTTCAAACCCTATATAAGAGTTATCTAATGTGTTAAAATTGTATAATTTGGTTAAAAATATTACTAAATGTATATTTTACCAAATTCAATAGATGGCATTAGTCAAAAAAGATTCAATATAGGCTAAAATAATTTATTTATGGAACACGCCGTGAACATACGTCACCAATGCAAGATGGCCGCCGTTGATTCATGGCATTTCTCATAGAAACAGTGCGCCACGTATTATATTATTTGGGATAATGTAAATAAGCGATCGAGTGCGGGTGAAATTGAAATTGTTTTAATTTAATATTATAAACATGGTATGGTGGTGGCGCAGTGTTCTCAGTCGCGCGTGGCGGTATTTTGCAATATGGCGATGTCACGCCGCAATCGTATGAAGAATGATTATTGTTGAATTAAACCGAAAATACAAGAAATATATCGTATTTTACTATTGAAAAAGTTACTTTGGGTGGCAATTAACATATTTGATTAGTTGAAGAAATATTACAACCTATATTTATAGTCGAAAACGCCATAACAAAATCCGCAAAAAAGCAGCCGCGTACAGGACATGTTTGCTAACGCTAATTTGGTGACGCGGGCAAAGGGTTAATACCGCTTAAACGGTAATGGAGCTGTAGTCGGCTGTAAATCATTTACTAATGTTTTCTCTTCAGACATAAGGAAAAATAGAGTTAGGGTGTGGTAACTATTCACTCTCAGTATTACTAGTGTCTCTGTTTTCCCATTCAATAATCTAAGTAGTTTCTATTCTAGTACATGAGCCAGTGAGCTTGCAAACAAATGAACATAAGCTAGAGTTGCTAGGATACGGAAAATTAGTCGTACACACTCTGAAGATTTTCAATGCTGAGATGTTGCCATGAATGAAGAAAAGAACTCAAGACAATTTGTGTGTTTAAGCGGGACTGTGGGGTCGTGAAGGAATTAGACAACTCCGACTCCGATCATAACTTAAAACACGACTGATTTTTTTAGACTTAGTAGCATGCAGTGCCGCCACTTTTGACCCCAGCGATTTCAATACACAATTTTTTTATACAGTTTTGAAATATTAATTGTCTATTAAAAAAAAGAAAAACTACTTTTTCACACAAAATATTTCCTGTAACACCATTAACAAAAAAACTCAATCAGGTAATGAATTTCTTGATAGCAAAAAAATTCAACTACACGAGACCGTAATAAGAAACCAAAGGCTTCATTAGATCCTACGATATTAACCGTGTCAGATATTTCTATTGATCTAAGTGATTTAAGTCTAGTCCCTCATGAATGTCTTGTCATTCCTCAGTGTCACCTGACTCACTGTCAGCGACTGGGGTCTAAAACCTAGAGCCTTAAAAATAACATATGACGCCATCTTTATGGGCATTGCGAGCTATGCCGGCAGCGTGTGGTTCAATAGATGCAGGGTCTTTCATATAAGGAGAATTCTTCTCAGCGGACAGCAAACATCGCTGATTGCCACAATAAAGGCCTATAGGAACACAAGTACGACCACGCTGCCGGTAATGGCAGGCATTCTACCACTTGACCTACATATCCAGGTGCTCGGTACGCTGCTGCTCGGGGGTCCACCGGGCATGGACTCCATGGCACGGCATTGTTGTCGCTCTGCGGCATGCGAATGCGCAATGAACGCATCGATAGACGCCTGGCAGAAGCGGTGGGATACATCGCCGAAAGGCTGTCATACTTATAAATTCTTTCCCTCTATCAAATGGAGAATGGAGGAAACGAAAGGACTTACCCTGAACTATAGGACTAACACATGCACATGTGGTGTGATGCAGGATGCTGATCAAAATCCTCTGGGATTGTCATCACATACATAATGAACGAGAGCAATTAATCAAGTTGATCCGACCAGCTGTTGGACCCACAGTTCAAACTACTTAGCATTTACTAAATTTACGGCGTCATATGGAGAAAGAGTAAATTTATACTCATAATACCTCCGGAAATTTTTATAGGGCAATCCAAGCACAAAACTGAGCAACGCGTAATGCTTGTTACGCCATGGGAAACGCCTGTCGGACACATATGTACGGCCGTGGCAGGTGGTGGACGGAATTGTGCATTGCCTATGTAGATAATGTACACATTGACTTTTTAAAGTGTTCATTTGTTCTCCTGTTTACACTGTAACTGATGGACAATGTATTCATTGAATAATTAGAATACACATTGACTGAGTGCATACTTTAACTGTTACATACAGTAAACTATAACGAAACTTTGTATTAAGTTGCGCAAATGACCTGACCGACAATGTGAAATAACGTGATAAACCATTGTGACATAATTTATTTTCTTGTAACTGAAACATATTGAACATTTTTACATATATATACATGAAAAAAGTGTATATAATTCAATTCACTTCAAAGAACGATTTGCCAATAGTATTTCTACAATCATTATTTACAATAGTGCAAATATAACATTATATCTTTCATGATAAAGCAATACCTCGTAATCCACACAGCACAAATGTTACAGGATTATTGCGTAAATTACGTATTTATTCATATTTTATCATTGATCGAACATATTTGTAATACAATAACCAAACGTGTTCGGTTAATGTTGGATAAGAGAAATCGCATCTTTAAAAGTATCAATAAATGCAAATAATCGTATTGCTTCAAGCTGGAAACCAAATGCTTAAAACCATTATTGCGATGTGAGATTTTGCTAGATCTTTTTGTCAATATTGTAAAATGTGGAGTATTGTTTTATCATGAGGATTTTTTGAGTTTACTGGTATGTTGTCATATACCCTAAAGCCAGTCGACGTATTTAGCAAGACAGCACAGTTCGTGGGGGCATCTGTTCAGACAAAGACTGCGGTACAGCTGGTAGCAGTTGCAGATCGGGATATTCGGGTGGATGTTACAGTACGCCTGCATATTCCTCGCGGCGCTGAGTTCTGCTGACGTCGCACGGTCACCGCAAGCGCTGGTGTGCTGCGCCTAATAGAAAAGGAAAGAATATGTTTATTTTGGTACAGTGACTTAAGCGCTTGGGACGATAACATGCCGACAGTAGCGTGTAAAATTAAATTATCTTATTTAACCCTCTCAAATAAAAGCTCGGATATACAAGTTCAAAAATATAAAATGTATTTTTGGATTCATCCAGTATACTTGATGGTGACTTAATTATGTTAATAATTATTCTAAATATATGAAATCATTTCTTACCATTAAGAAGCAGGCGAAGAGAAGGAATGCGTATTTTGCAAACATCTTGAAGGACTTACGGTGAAATCAGAATCAGAAATGAAACGTTTTCAGTTCTCCAAACCTCGTCTTTTTATAATAACGCCAAAGACAAATATAAATATAGAGAGGTTCAGAAATAGTGGTAAATTGTAACGAAATATATTTTATTGATTAACCACCCATATACTGATAAATACTTGTCGGCTTCAGTTGCGGAGGTCACGGGTTCACTTCCGATAAGCTGCTGGCCTTTAAAGAACCAAATGAAAAAAAAACATGTTTTAACACCTATCAGCCCTTTGATGGACGGTAAAAACCCAGGTCAGGTCCTATGGCGCAGCGGTAAGTATTGATGGCTTCCGTGTCGGATCTCACGGGTTTGAGTCCCAGTATAAACAGCAATTTTTCGATCAGCGTTTCTCAACCGGGGTCCACTCGGAACAAACGATAACAAGTCAAAATGCTAAATTGCACAGGCCCTAAAAAATATCAGGCAAATGAGATAACGTTCTAAAATTTCTGTCACTGACGACCAATTTCTTTTCCACTGTCATCTTTTGCTGATTATGTGTCGATTGGTGCTTTTCGACGAAGTATTGACAGTGAACACCTTAAAAGTGAGAAACAATTTTAAATCGATATTGACCTAACTGGGAATTAAACCCAGACCGGTCTGATTGCTAAGGCAAAGCTCTTGCCAACTAAGCCACAGTGATATTAATATATATGAATTGTGCCCACCTCAATTTTATTTAAACGGTCAATTATTCTAAGACGAAGTGTAGAAAAAATAACACTGAATTATTGATCTACATATAAAATCAAAATGTAAATAGTTGAAATATTCTTATTGAAACATCAAAATTTACTTAGATGGCGTTCAAGGTCTTAATTTAAGCACACAAAAAATTAAAAATACACTTTTCAATATTTATCTTTACATGATTTACAGAAATTAATGCGGTGATGCAGTGGGTTTAAGAATTAAAAATCTTTTCACTTATATGGTAACACTATTATCTTATTCTTTGATCAGATTCGTGGTTCACATGGCCACCACATGACGAATATGATTTCCTATCTCTCGTTAATTGCTTTGTTTCCTCCCATGGCATGCTAGTAACCGGACGCCGAGATCCCACCGGTCGGAAGAAAAGACAGGCAAGGTTGAGGCTTTCCAGAAGCATCTGTAGTACGTGACCCAGCCAGTTCTAACATCTCTCTTGGCTACTAACGTAACAAAAAGCGCTGCCTTATATATTCCATACAATATCTAATACGAATATCTGTTCTCAAAGATCAGATTACGTTTTTCTCTGCCTTCGTAGGGTGTCATGATTTCACAGCACTGGTAAAATACAAGCGTATAACGTGGCATTCGGTTTTCATTCTGTACAGTGGAGTATCCCAGACAGTCCACATTGAGCTGGATGTGGCTCCAGCTATTCCTAAGTAAATAGTAAGCACTTCCAGGATATGAAAACTGAGGCACCTGAACGAATCAGAGCACCTGTTGAAGGCGCAGAAAAACTGTACATCAAAGCTTCGAAAATAGTACAGGAAGGTTTGTGTCTGAGATATTCATTTAAAAAGTTATCATCTTTGGACAACAGGTAGCAGTGTAATATTAATTATGAATAAAATTTATTTAACTTCAATATCAATTATCAAAATATTCGAATAAATTGCAACAAGGCATTGTATGTATAAATTGTATCCTCTCTATCACCGAGTTCCTCAAGAAGTAAACGTTTTAATATACTGACTTTGTGGACAAGTGGTCAACGTTGTTGAGTTATGTCGCAGTGCTTATAGGTTCGAGTCCCAAAATGGACAGCTTCATTTTTGTTTATGAATTCTAAAATTCCGACCCAGTCATGCAGTCCCTTAGACTAGGGTTTGTCGGTTTTGAAAACCCCGTTTTCAAGCGAAATTTGCAACATTCAATAGCTGGTCTTTTCAATTTAGTAACCAGGTTTCAAGTATAAGAATTAATATTCAAATTTTATACTATTATACAATTAAAAACGTTAGAATTTCGACTTGAAACTGCGTTATAATTAATTAAAACGGGAAGAATTATTAGTCAGTAGACATCAATGAATGCGTTAAAAAATGCGAACACACATTCAGATAATCATTAATTCTGTCCTAGCCCTATTCTTTCAATCATTACTTTCTTAAAAAAAAGATAGAAGATAATCAACTAAGTAACAAGAAGTTCTCGTAGAAAAGTAATGTTGAGATTCCTCCATTAGGAAACCATTTGTTTCACATTGGGAACAGACGTGGATTAAAAATAAATATAATTGAAATAGATATAGCTGTTTTGCTCTCTTGTCAGATTGTGAAAACACAGACTGTTTCTTGAAATTGTTTTACCAAAAAAATCGTTAGATGTCATTAAAGAGTCGCAGAAATTAAGGGTGAGTGTAACGGTCTACAGCGACACCTATAATTAAGAAAAATTATAAATGATTTATTTACAAAAATTCGTATATTTGATAAAATCTATTTAAGACATAACTGCACATTAATTTTAATTTTAATTTTCTGGACGATCTATATGATAATGATTTAATTCTTTGCAGGTTGTCGATGACATGATTGGATTCTACCAGTGCTGCTTTATGGTAGCAATTCACGGCACCGGAAAAATACTTATTTATTCTTTACAAATTCAATTCAATTTGCTGTGTGTATAAATTTTTCACTATTTATGCATTCACTAAATTATTTTTTACATATAATGTTCCAGAGAACATCAAACAGTTAATTTGAACACAATGTTTACTCAAACCAAACGTAGAAGATATGGCCTTCTTATGAAGTTGCTCAACCTCTCTTTTTTTAAGAGAGTAGAGATAGAATAATGAGGCTAGGACGGAATTAGTGATTAGCTAATCGCTCTCGCTTTACCTTGTTGTTTTAGGATTGAAGGGTGGTGAAGAATATTTAGACACGACAAACATCCATGTCTTTGAATCTATAATCCGATTAGAAAAAATACTGTTCATACTGGGACTTGAGTCTGTGAGATCCGGATAAAAGATAGGACTAGAACAGGATTAGTGGTTAGCTAATCGCTCTCAATACGCCCCGTTCATAGGATAGCATGCGTGGAAGGAGGGAATTCAAGCACAACGACGTTGACCACTCGACCACACAGGCGGCAAACACTTTGGTAATGTAAAAACATGATATATTAATCAAATTAACTTTTTATAGTACACGAAATGATAAAAGTATTTTTTTTACTGCATAGATAATTTTTGCATGATCGTGTTTAATTTACTTATCGTAAAATTGACAAGAATGAAGTAAGTGCACCAAAAGATTCTTGGGTATTAACTCTTTGCCTGGAATACCTTCCTCATTTGGTGTATTTATTCTACCAGTTTGATTAAACAGAGATATTTTTTATCCTTTATTAACCTATACAACTATAATCCCTCGAGAGCTATCCTCTTTGCCAATCATCTATTCATTCAGTAAAGATTCACCTTTAGTAAAAAAATGTCACCATGAAAATAAGGTTTGCGTGACGTCGTATGTTTTGGCATTAAAAATGTTGACCGATAATTATTTCACGCACATTTTCCCTGAACCGTAAATCTAGAATAAAATTAAAATTTCATTAATATCAAAAGCAATAAATAACAAATGAATAATTTATTCCAATTATCGGTAATGTCAGCTTTATTCAAATGTGTTCACACAACATCGCCAATTTGGTGTTTGGCCAGCTAATTACGTGTTTGAACAGATGCCTTGGACACTATGCTACTTCTCCGTGGTGACGGTCGTACTTCGGTTGAGAGACGAAAACAACTTAATCAATACCGACCGACTTCTGCGTGGGTCGAAAATTTGCAAAATTATCAAGGCTTACCAAAATCACACTTGATAAAGTCGAAAATAGTATTGTATTTTTTTTTATTATGTTTTATTAGCTTCTTGCCGCTGTCAAAACATGGATCCGTGGCGCAGTGGTCAATGTCTTTGGCTTCCGTTACGGATCTCACGGGCTCTTTTTCCGGCACGATTTTTTTAAATTGATTAATTGATATCTGAGCAAAAGTACGACAAAGTCAAACATTGCAAAAAAATGATTAAGGACGAGTCTAGGACAAGACTTACTTTGTAATATTTATAAGTTAAGATCGGTTGAAACACGTGTTACAATTTGTAACAAGTGGAGTAACAGAGTTATCTAGGGTTAAAACTTTAGCGTTGCCACTTTCTAACAAAGTATGGCAGCATAGCGCCAAAGGATTTAAAAGGTATGTTTACACAGTCACTGTTTGAAAAAACATTAAAATACAAATATTATTCATTCATTTATTAAATTTTTACAACGCAATATAATAAAAAAATAAATATAATAGCATCGGGGCTGAGATATCGCTAAGCTACCAAGACCACCAGCAACCCCACGCGATGCAGTTGCAGAGGGGATGCTTAGGCTTGGGCCAGCAATATTGGTGCCAGGCTGAGAAGCAGATGCACTTTTGGAGATGAGGGGATACCAGGCACTGTTTGTACATCTTGTTGATGGGATCTTGGAAGTGGGTCGGCAGACGGGAGCAGAAAACTGTTTCTTGAACGCCATGCGAAGTCGACTCCTGGATCTGAAAAATGAATATTACACTATACAATTAGTAACACCAAATATTTTTTTATTTAATACGGAAAAACATACTATGTAATCTAGGCCTGGGCAAATTTTGTGATTTAGTATTTCGATGAATTTCTACTCTTAGTAGACTAACAGTTTTCAAAATTTCAACTACATAATGATAAACTTTCTTGCACTGTAACTTAAAGTATTGAATAGTCAAAAATTGCGTAAATCTGAACCAGAAGTGTATACACCTGATCTGATATGAACTCTTTTTCATATCACTTGAAAAATATAATAGTTCTGCGGGTCTTCTTGGTAAGTTCTGCTTATGCCAAGAATAAAATTGATTGAATACACCATTATGCACTCTATTTCCCTCAACTTATTATTACATTGATGCTGGAATGATATGCAACGATTACTGAATCAACGTATTTTTAATAAATAACTTACTAGCAAGAAGCATCCCAGCAACAGAAACGATATCTTTAGAAACATTTTTGTATAATTGTATTTTTTCTGTATAAATAAATTTAAAGCTATGTATAATTTTTTCACTATTTATACACCGACTAGAAAATTAATTACATATTACATTCTAAAGAACATCAAACAGTTATTTTGAGTACGATTATTATTTGTTTTATTGTCAAGAACTGACTGTGTGTAAATTCACAAAATATTTTTCCATTTTTTGACAGTTAGCAAATGTAAAAAGGTTGTAGAACACTGTTCTAGACGGTTTTGTTACTAACGATTTTTAAGAAACCCTATTCGAAGTCCTATTCGAAAGTCCTATTCGAAAAATATGTTTAATTCGGGAAAACCATTTATATACAAATATTTAAAAATTTAATATGAACTTATATGACATTTAAGTTTGTGAACGTGCTGGTTCCAATCTAGAAATTGTTTTTTTTTTTTGGAAATCGTCTATGGACTTATTTTCAACAAAAACACTATTTATCCGATGCCTAAAATTCACTCCCACCCAATCGACTCAAAAACAGGGCGTTGTGAAAAAGCCAGTGTATTAAAATATTATACGGACTGATTTAAATATTATTTTTGGTCAGTACAAAGAACAAAGAAAGGTCAGTATTTATTTTGAATTTCGCCAACAGTCGAGAATTTAGACATGCGGTAAGCTTAGGTTTGGTTGTTAACAGAAAACTAGCTTTGAGGTTAAAATACAGATCAATAATAAAAATACTGAAGAGCTAATATTAAATTCTGTCCAAATAAATACATGCCGTTAAAAATAAGATCAATCAACTGAAAAAAAACTTCAGACTTTAACTTACTGTAGATCTCACTATCGCTAGCATTGGTGTGGCTCTTTTTGTCAACACGATAACGTGTTTCATTGAATTTAAAAGAAAACATCGTTAAATATTAATTAACAGTTTTACTTGTGAACAAACACTTTGGGAATGTTAAAACATGATATGTTAATAAAGGCAACTTTTTATAGTACATGAAAACAATAAAAAATATTTGAATCGCCCGAAGAAATATTTTCATTACATAGATAATTTTTTACACAATTGTGTTTCATCTACGCATCGTCTATTGACAAAAACGAGGCAAGTAGACGTTTGGCAAATCAGCAGGTTTTTTTATTGCTTAATTTTGCAATTTGCAAGTTCCTTTACCTCTCTTTTTCGAAGAAACAGTAAGGGTAGGGCGATAGGGTAAGGACAGGACTAGTGATTGACTAATCACTCTAGCTAAGCCCCGCTTTTTTTTGTATTGGAATGGTGAAAATAAATTCATTACTTTTTTGATCTCACTATATTGTAGTTAAACCAAATAAATGCCAATTCAATCAAGAAATAACACCTGTCACCCAAAACTGACACGAAGGACAGATTTATTAACACAAAATATGAATTTCTATAACAGATGGCTGTGGGGAATATTAAAGGGTGCGATAGTTTGACATTGCCAAGAGAATAAATGGATGTACTTAACAGCCTTTTATCACATTCAAAGTGAAGAAACGACGATTGACCTAACTTGGACATGTGCAGCGGATTACCTCAAGATATTTTATATACATTACCCGAATTCTGCATGTCTCTTTTACCAACCAAATCAATTTAGCCGTCGTGGAAGCCTGCCGATTACCATCCATAAGATGTACTCAGCTGAGCTACGGGAAGCTGGGATGAAATGTGAGGAAGCAAGAAGAGCGACCAGGGAATGGGAATCTTGGAGGAACCATGTGGTGGCCATACAGTCCGGACAGGGAGCAGATATGGTTAAAAAAATAAAAGTCAATAATAAAACACCATTTTTTTATCTGTAAATATTTATTAATACACATTTAACGGCAGAAAATTGTCAATGCCTATTAATTTGTATCAGGCCGGCTTTAATGCATCTATATTTTGATATTATAGTTATCTATGCAACATAAAATTTAAAGGTTTAGTCTAATTGCTCAAATTTTTATTTGCAGTTTACTTAACTTGATGGCTGCCACAGACAAGATATCTCGTAAAATTTTTCATGCTCAACACGCCAGAGACGAGTCATCTCGTCAATAACTAATTAAATTAATAGTTGCAAATTATAGCCGGCGTGCTAAGTAATTACTATTAATTATCTACTAGCTGTTAGCCCGTTGACCTCAATGGGGGGATTTTTGTTGCATCTTTAAGTAGTCAGAAAATTTACTGGCGTGAAAAATAAATTATAAACCTATTTATTGAATAAGCCAGAAATTCTAAAAGTAAAAGAAATATATCTCGGGGCATATATCGACAGCCCTGCCCTGCAGTATTTAAATTGTATGTAATATAATTTTCAGAATAATTGAAATGTTTAAGTTTGCTAACAAATATATTTCGTAGAGAAAGAAATATACCTCGGGACATATATCGACAGCTCTGCAGTATTTAAATTGTAAATTATTTATTTTTTGGAATAATGTTTAAGTTTGCTAACAATCATTTTTCGTAGTAGCAGAAATTTCGTAAATTATTTAATATTTGGAATAATGTTTAAGTTTGCTAACAACCATTTTTCGTAGTAGCATAAATTTCGTAAAATATTCAATTTTTAGAATAAAGTTTAAGTTTGCTAACAACCATTTTTCGTAGTAGCAGAAATTTCGTAAATTATTGAATTTTTGGAATAATGTTTAAGTTTGCTAACAACCATTTTTCGTAGTAGCAGAAATTTCGTAAATTATTGAATTTTTGGAATAATGTTCAAGTTTGCTAACAACCATTTTTCGTTGGAGCAGAAATTTCGTAAATTATTTAATATTTGGAATAAAGTCCAAGTTTGCTAACAACCATTTTTCGTAGGAGCAGAAATTTCGTAAATTATTTAATTTTGCGCATATATCGACAGCCCTGCAGTTTTTTAATTGTAAATTATTTAATATTTGGAATAATGTTCAAGTTTGCTAACAACCATTTTTCGTAGTAGCAGAAATTTCGTAAATTATTGAATTTTTGGAATAATATTGAAGTTTGCTAACAACCATTTTTCGTAGTAGCAGAAATTTCGTAAATTATTAAATCTTTGGAATAATGTTCAAGTTTGCTAACAATCATTTTTCATAGTACCATAAATCGACCTCGGCGCATATATCGACAGCCCTGCAGTTTTTAAATTGCAAATTATTGAATTTTTGGAATAATGTTGAAGTTTGCTAACAATCATTTTTCGTAGTATATATATTTTATTCAACTAATTTTCAAATACGCTAACAAATACATTTCGTAAAAGAAGAAAAAGACCCGAGGACATCAGTACGCACACATTTGTGAAAAGTGAAAAGTAAAGAGTGAAAAGCGAGTGATTATTTTATCGACTATTAATATATAGATGGCTGCTTAAAGGCTAATAACTTTAGCCAATAAGGTGACGTAAGATATAAACTGTCAGATAACTTCCCTCTGGACTACCTTGCTCAGCATCATATCAATCCTTTAATGCAAGGTTTCTTTACCCTTTACCTCAAGTACACACGTGCTCGTGGAGCTATTTTCATGCGTACTTATAACATATGGGCTCTAGGGTTGCCAACCGTCCCGGATTGGCCGGGATCGTCCCGGAACTGGAATCGCTGTCTCGTATTCCGGATGATGATGATGTTCAGTTTTGTGCTATTTGTCAAGATTGTTCCAGAATCGAAACAGCTGTCCCTTATCCGATTATATGATGATGTTCAGTTTTGTGCTATTTGTCCCGGAATCGTAATAGAAAAAGTTGGCAACCTCTAATGGGATCTCTAGAGGTGAAGTGAGCAAACTAGTAATACCTATGGTAAAAAAAAATTCTTGGATTTTTAAGTACAGTCACGTCTTTATTTGTTGTTTCGGTGAATTGCATATTTTTATTTTACGGAGATTACACTATTGCAATGTGTATTAACTGGCTAATTCACTTTTACAATACTTTAAGATGTGTAGAATATTACAACGCATCTAACATTTGTTTTCTAAAATACCACTTGGCTCATTTCACCTCTAACGGGCCCATATGTTGTAGCAAAAAAAGAAGATATGATATTTTTTATGATTTAACTTTAGAAAATTTGATGCCCATTTTCGAAGATTACAGTGATTGTGCTTTGTTATTTTCTTACTCTTCACTGTATTGTGTTGTCAGGTCCTATGGTGCAGGGGTTAGCGTTGTTGCCTTCCGTGCCGGAACTCATGGGATCCAGTCCCGATATGAATAGCATTTTTCTGTTCAAAGGCATGGGTGTTTGTGATGTCTGAAAATTCCCTCCCGCCTTTCCGATCCTTCAATAACTGGGTGTAGCGATAGCGACTAGTTCACCACTAGTCCTGTCCTAGCCTTATCCTTCTATCCCTACTACTCTCTTTGGAAAAAGAGAGGTTGAGTAACTGAGTAACAAACAGTTCTGTTGAGATACCTCCATTAAGAAGGCCATATGCTCCACATTGGGAGTGGACATGAATTAAAACAAAATAATAATAATATGGTGATAGTAACACATATTACTGAAATCGTGTTTTTTTAGAAATTCAGCATGCGCCTGCCACTATTATCTTATGTCTCAAATGCGCTCGTTACTTCAATAAGGTTAAGAACCCCTGCTTTAATGGGTAAGTATAAAATACATATTTGGTTGCATATATACTTAATCTGGACCAACGTTCCCTCTAAGCCGAAAGGTTAGCTGCGCGGAAATTTCAAAGGCTGCGCGGAACGATCAAATATTAATTGAGCAACTGTATTGTAGTGCGCGCCAACCCGGAATGAGAGCGCACGCGCGCAGCTTAGATGGAACGTTGATCAAGACCCCAATTTCGGTAATATTACCAATATTGCAATCATTATTCGAGAATGATGAATTTCAATGTAATTGATTTCTATTAAAGTTTTTGGTAATTTCTAAGAATACTTAATGTTTATTTGATAAATTTGATGAAGCCTAATTTAGACCAACCGAGTATGGTTGACTGTACAGTAATTTTGACCAAGTAAGCGTACTAGGGATTCTGTGTAGAGACAACCCGAGAACGGATTACCAGGGAAATCGATGCCTTTTGCCAGTCTCGGTTCCAGGGACATTTTCTATTCACTAGTCAGATCGCTCAGCCAAACCCCGTTCGTTGCGTTCAGATTGTTTTCTATTCTTCGGTCCACAAATGGCACGGAAGCCAAAGGCGTTAACCACTGTGCCGTGAACCCGACAAAACACGGACATGCCTTTTAATAGGAATCCATAAATAGATTAAAAACATTTTTTTACAACTGACAATTCCGGAATTTAAGTCCAGAACACCATAACAGGTCACTTACAATTACTCGGCCAAAAGCCCATTATATTGAATTGTCCAGTGTTCATTTTTATCATTGCCACTTTCTTCCGAACCACGGTAGCAAAGTGTCATAAGATTTAAAAAGGATATATTGTGTTCTCACAGTCACAGTTTGGAAACACATTAACATACAAATATTATTCATTAATTTATTAATTTTTTAACAATTGTTTTTACGCAATATAATATTATTATAAAATACAAATAACAGCATCGGGGCTGAGACATCGCTAAGCTACCAAGACCACCAGCTGCCCCACGCGATGCAGTTGCAGAGGGGATGCTTAGGCTTGGGCCAGCAATATTGGTGCCAGGCTGAGAAGCAGAGGCACTTTTGGAGATGAGGGGATACCAGGCACTGTTTGTACATCTTGTTGATGGGATCTTGCAAGTGGATCGGCAGACCGGAGCAGAAAACTGTTTCTTAAACGCCTTGCGAAGTCGACTCCTGGATCTGCAAAGTGGATATTATATTATAAAATTAGTAACACCAAATATATTTTTTTATTTAATATGAAAAAACATACCATGTAATCTAGGCGTGGGCAAATGCAAATTCTGATTAATTTTTTCTGTTTTTTAAAATGTGGTATTTGGATGATGGTCTACACCTTGTACATACTAAATAATTAAAAAGATGAGAGGCAGCTCTGTTTGTTTTAATAAATAGTTTGTATTCGTAATGTTTATTGTTTACAATGAGAAGTACATTGCATGGCATAACAGCTGGCACCAATCCACTATGCACTTGACAAATATAATTAAAATAAAAAATAGTACATAATACATCAATATATAAAAATATTTTGAAGATACGAAATCAAAAAGTAAAAAAGGGAAACCTAATAGTTCACAAATACTGTTGCTGAAAATGTCCACTTCTTTGATCAGCCGCACAGCCCTTGAAATCCTTCCGCCCCTCCGTCCAAAACTTTGCCAACGGTAGTTTAGAAGCACGTAAAAAGAACATTGGTTATCATCGATCACCAATGCATATCTCTTGAATAAAATGATAGTTCTGCTGGCTCTCCTGGTGAATAAGGCAGGGTAGAAATTAGTTCCGTCAGCTTACCACTTTGATGATGGAGTTATGTGCAACGAATATTTTTAATATATAAAACTTACGAGCATGAAGCATCCCAGCAGCAGAAACGATACCTTCAGAAACATTTTGTTTGATTGTATTCCTTTTGTATATATTAATTACACTGTATTATCGATTTGATTTTATTTTTTCACTATTTATTTATTCACTAGAAAATTTATTACATATTTATTCTAGAGAACATCAAACAGTTACAGTGGAACCCCCAATTACACTACCCCGAATTACGCGCAGGCTTGAAATATTCGCCGCAAATCCCTTAATTGCACGGTCGCATTCCATTGTCGTTACTACGAGACGGTCGTTGGTGCCGCGCATACAGTCAAATGTTGGCTAGCGTCTGTGTATTCAACACGTGCCAGGCTATACACGCATAGATGGGCGCCTGGCTGTGAGCGGGATATTTACTACTATGAAAACTAAATATTTCGTCCATATTTTTTTTTTGCAAAACTAAGGGAAATCTTAGTTTTGCATTTTCTGTGGAAAAAAACCAAATCCCTAATTTTGTATAAGATTCACACCCACAATTGCACTACCCCCAATTACACGGTCCCGACTATAGTGTAAATGGGGATTTTACTGTATTTTGAGTACGATTTATAAAAAAAATATCCTTACCACAGCCATTTTGGCAATTTGGATGTCTATTCAATTCCCTTGGACCTATCTGATTCTAATAACCGGGTTTAGTAAGAGCAATAGGCTTACCACTATGTTTTTATTCTTTATAAAAATGAAGAAGTCTTCATAAGAAGTCCAACTCCTCTACATCGAGATGTACTGTCTTCTGTAGTATTGCCATCAGAGTTTTAAACATATTGTCAACTGAATGACTGCCACAGACGAGATATATCGTCAAATTTTCCGTGCTCAACACGTCAGAGACAAGTTATCTCGTCAATACCTTTAATTGGAAATTATAGCCGGCGTGCTAGGTACAGACATAATTTTTTCAACGGCACCTAAAAGGTTAATCAACGTTCGATTATTATGGCTAGGTTTGGTTGTTAACAGAAAACTACCTTTGAGGTTAAAATACAGATCAATAATATAAATACTGAATAGCTAATAATGTCTGGTCCTATGGCGCAGCGGATAACGTTGTGGGCTTCCGTGCCGGATTTCACAGGTTTGAGTCCCAGTACAAATAGCATTTTTCAATTGATTTATCGATCTCTGTTCGAAGGCATGGGTGTTTTTGATGTCTAAAAAATTCCTCCCACCCTTTCCGATCCTTTAATAACTGGGCGTAGCGAGAGCGATTAGTTAACCACTAGTCCTGTCCTCGCCTTATCCTTCTATCCCTATGACTGTCTTTGAATAAGACAGGTTGAACTACTGAGTAACAAACAGTTCTCGTAGAAAAAAAATCTGTTAAGATACCTTTACCTACATTAGGAGGCCATATGGGAGTGGACATGGATAAAAAAATCTGGTAAAATAAATAAAAACCGTTAAAAATAAGATCAATCCACTGTCACAAAAACTTTCGACTTTTACTAACTCTAGATCTCACTATCGCTGGCATTGGTATGACTCTTTTTGTCAACACTATGACGTGTTTCATTGAATTTGAAAGAAAACATTGTAAAATATTAATTCACAGTTTTATTTGCGAACAAACACTTTGGGAATGTCAAAACATGATATGTTAATTAAGGCAACTTTTTTATAATACATGAAAACGATAAAATGTATCTGAACCACTCGAAGAAATATTTTTATTACGCAGATAATTTTTTCACGATTGTATTTAATCTTTGTATTGAAAATTGACAAAAATGAGATAGGTACACAACAAAATTCTTGGATATCTATTTTTTGTGTACACGTCTAGCAAGAACAGCAATTCTTTTTACTGATTTTTACTGACAATTGATTTTACGTTGCTTGTTACTGACATCTTTTTATGAAGAGAGTGGCGGATAGAAGGATAGGGCTAGAACAGGACCAGTGGTTATTTTATCCCTTTTGCTATTCCCCGTTTTTAGGATCAGTATTACATTTTAGGCATCACAGACATCCATAAATACTTTTGTTTTTATTCCATTTCCGCTCACAATGTGGAGAATATGGTTTCTTAATAGAAGTACCTCAACAGCGTTTTTTCTACGATAACTGCTCGTTACTAAGTTGTTTAACCCCTGTTTAGAAAGTATGAGACTAAGACAGGATTAGTGGTTAGCTAATCACTCTCATAACACTCACTTACTTAAGGATTGGAATGGTAGAGGAGAATTTTTGGACAAATAATGAAATTAATTTGAATGCCAAAAATCACCGATAGATGTGTGAAGTAAGAAATAATGATAATGATAATCTAATCAATATGAGAATTGGAATAGATAATATATGAAATAATAGTTGTATGTGCATCAAAGGCATTACAGTGGAACCTCTCATAACGAGTTAAATTCGTTCCAGAATCTTACTCGTTAAGCGAAACAATTTTTCCCATATAAAACAATGTAAAATAAAATCACTTTTTACATATTTTTGACATATGTATATTCAAATAAAATTACATACTTATAAATTGGTAAAGTGATGCTTCTTAATGTATGATGCAACAGTTCCCCATGCTTTCAGCATTTCTCTTATTGCGCCAGAAGATTTTTGCGCTGCTACTTTCTTCTCCTCCACTAACAAACTCACCTCCATAACTTCTTGCTGTGAAAAACAATGCAACTCCATAAGTTCTTCGGAGGTCAACTCTTGACTGTGCTCTACCACAAGCTCATCAATATCGTTGTTATCCACCTCCAGTCCCATGATATTGGCCAAAGATACAACCTCGTTGACTGTAGACTCCACAGGTACTGTTTGAAACCCCTCAAAATCACATTCTACATCGGTAAAGCTTTTTCCAAGCAGAAGTGAGGGTCCCTTGGTAACCACTTCCCACGCCTTGTCAATCATCTTGAGGCAAGTAACGATGTGAAAGTGATCTTTCCAAAACTCTGCGTCACTCGTTATGCGAAATGTCCCTCATTTACTTCACAATCTGTTTTGCTCGTTATGCGAATAACTCGCTATGAGAGGTTCCACTGTACTAACTAAAGGATTATCGTTAATTACAATTTTAGTTACATTTTTAAAGGGAATATTTCCCAACTTCTCGTAATGAGATTGCAAAAAAATTTTAACTTAAATAAAAGCCTTTATGACGGTGATCTATTTGAATTTTCAAGAATAAGACTAAACCGATAATAATTGTACGTTTTCCTTGAACTGCAAAGGCAACAAATAACAAAAGAATAACATATTCTAATTATCGATAATGTCAGCTTTATTCAAGTGTGTTCACACAACTTCACCAATTTGGTGTATGGCCAGCTAATTACGTGTTTGAACAGATGTCTTGGACACTATACTACTTTTTGACTCCTCCATGGTGACGATCGCATTTCAGTTGAGAGACAAAAACAACCTTAAATTTAAAAGTCTACGTCAATGTTCCCTCTTAGCCGAGTGCACGCATGGCGACACAGCAGTTTGAAAGCCCTGCGCTTTTATTCCAGATTGGCGCCCAATAATAATATATTTTTTAAATTTGAATAACCTATACACCTATAATTAAAAACTTATTTATAAACTATCAAATGATAGTTTTTTTTATTATGGAAATCAAAACCAAAAAAAACCCTATTTTTTATAACAAATATGTCAAATTATGCTGCACATTTGTTGGATAAGTCCGTTCAGCCTTTGAAAGTGCTTGTACTGTGATTCAAGCCTGTGGACACGGCAACGGAAAAGGCTGGTTCTTCTATCCTTACTGTTTTTGAAAAAGAGAGATTAAGCGACTGAAAAACAAGCAGTTCTTATCGAAGCAATTCCATTGAGACACCTCTATTTGGAATCTACATATTTCACATTTAAAAAAAAAGATAAAGGAAAGGACTCGTCATTAGATAATCTCCCTCACTGAACACCGATTTCATTTTAGTTTTAGATGGACGATAGAGAATATAGCAATTAGTCCGCCAGTAAACGAGCATTAAATTTGCAATTGCGAACATCTCAGGCAATATTATTGCAGCCATATGTCTCGGCAATGTGTGTTTGTAGGACTATTGGCAGTAACTGCTAGGCTATTATGGCCCATATACCGAATGGTTCAGGGTCACAGCTGGAGTGAGACAGACTGTGTTCTTGAGCCACTCCTGTTTATTATTATCTTCTTGACTTCATACTTTGCAGGTCAATTCAGCCTGATTAAGGTGTAACTGTTAGTCCCGGTCTGAAGCTGTGTGACCTTGAATATGTCGATGGTGCTGTCATATTCGACAAATCTGTTAAGGGCATCCAGGAGATTTTCAACGGGCATCAACTGACTCAAAAACCGTGACTCGGATAGAACCATGACTACGACGGGACAGATCATCGAGAAGGTTCAAGCACCTCGGTGTACATATCCTGGACGACGGTAACACAAAAAAAGACCCCTTAAATGTACCAGACAGCATCCCATCACGTTAGTGGTTATTAAGAGACGTTCTTTTTGAATGAATAAGTCAATGTGACATCAAGTGACCATCGTTTATCGATTCTATTATTGCGTTTATTTGTGCACAAATAAAACCCCATAACGTATGACGTCATGCAAACGTAGAATCTCTATTATAATCACCTTGTTATTATGAATTTATAATGCTAATTATTGTAAACAGAACACTAACAATAGTGTTTACAATTGACAATTAGCCCCTTATTCTTTCGTATTAACATATTTCCTTTTGTCTTGAATTAAAAGTTTTTTAATTTCCTTTATTGAATGTAAAAAGCCAAAAAACCTAATTTACAAATATGCGCAGTAACGGTGGCAAAACTTTGTTTAGTGACGGATAATTTAAACGATACATAAATAATAGGGCGTTTATTTTTTAAAGTGGCTAAAAACGACACCATCACAGAAGTTGATAAGTAGCAAAATTGACAAAAAAGAGGTGAATGAATAACCCAGAAAGTGCATTTATTGTAACAAGTTGGTAAAACAGGAATTTATTTTATCGGTAGTTACTATAAATGGAGATTTAAAGGCTCTGCGAATTAATTACTGACTTTATTTATGTCTTCTTCTTTTCTTCTTTGGCCATATTCGCTCCCTGTGGAGCATATGGCATATGCCAGCATCCCTCAGTCTCGCTGAGTACATCCTATGGATAGTACCCAACGGACGTCCAGGGTGCCGGAACCTCGAAAGAAGAGGCAGGCAGGATTGAGGCTTTCTGGAGGCATCCGCAGCACGTGACTCAGCCAGTTCCAACGTCTCGCCATAACCACTGACATGACGGGACGCTGTCTTGTACGCTCCTTTATCTCTGAATTCCTCACAAAATCAAACCACCTCACCTCCATTATCCGACGCAAGCATCTGTTCTCGAAGCTTAGTATAAGGTTTTTTTGAGTCTTCGTCAGGTACCATGATTCGCAACCGTAAAGCAGTACCGGCAGAATGCAAGCGTTGAATAAGTGGTATTTGGTTTTAATCGAGTACAGCTGTGTGTCCCAGACAGTCAGGATTGAGTTGAATGTGGCTCCAGCCATTCCTAGACGAATGGCGAGCTCCTTTTTTGTACTACCGTCTTCAGGGATATGTACGTCGATATGTATGTATGTCAGATCGGCGTAATTCCATCTATATTTTGATTTTATTATTATCTATGTAACATAAAATATTGAAGTTAGTGGCTTTATCCTAAAAGCTCAACTTTTTATTTTCAGTTAACTTAATTTGTTACTTAACAATTTTAGCCTGTACCGTATGATGTAAACTAACTTCATTCTGGACTACATTGGTCTCCGTTACGTTGACTGCTAAGTCGTACATGGTACGGACACAGTACACACATTCTCACCGTAAATTGTATGGACACATCTTCAAATAGATATAGTTAAAAATAATAACTGCAAAACCGCTTTAAAATAATAATAAAAAACAGTATTAGCACATTTCATATGGTCAGTACTACTATACAATTCGTGTGTGATAGATGGAGATTCTTTAAGACTTGTAGAATATTTTAACGCAAGTTTTCCTAACTTACCAATTGGCTCACTTTACCTTTCAGGGGCTCATTTATATGCAATAATGATAGAAAATTAGACAGCTTAATGCATATACCCAAGCAGGTTCAAATCTAGGTAGGAAAAGATCACTTTTTCTACAAAATCTAATCTAATGCTTGCACTTTTAATATTTCATGTACTGTATAGAGCTTCGACTATCCGGACTTATTGGGTATGAAAGTAGTCCGGGTAAAGAGAAATCTGGATAATTGAAAAACATCATAATTGACAGGGAAAGACATGTACATTCAGTATAAATAATTGTTATTTGCCTAGATATAGATGTAGCTTTATTATTAATTTAGTTTTATTAAAAAATTCAATTATTGATTTTTGCTTAAAGCAGCTAACCTTTTTTTGAAGCTGTCAAATCGCGACTACTTTTAAAACATATAAGGTGTCCTGAGTTACGCTCTTCTTGGCTCTCAAACTTCATTACAAAATTTCACCATTCCAGACTTTTCTGATGGTCATATTCAACCGAAAGGCTTCTGATGTTCTCTGATTTCCAAAAACGCAAAACAAGGAACAATGTTTTATACATTCCATCACATATTTTATGCAATCCGAATAATCAAGGTTCTACAGTGTCATAAAATATTGAAACTACATTTGCAAACCGTAAAAGACTTCACCTTGTCTGCAAGGATAGAATTTGGCAACGTTGACACAATCTGAACTTAAAATCTCTACAGTATTGTCAGATGATGAACGTTGAGAGACGTTTAAATTGAAAACCTATACTATGTAGACCAGACAAATATGATGGAAGAACGAGAAAAAGCTGTCAAAATGCCTCTCATTTTCCACCCCTGTAAAACAAAGTGTTTAAAGATAGCGCCTTCCCTTAATATACAGGCTGTAGCAAGACTTAAAAGTGGTGGGGTCAGCGATTAACGTAGAAAGGTAGAGAAAAGAAGTGAAGGAAATTTAATAAAGTAGCCTAGGCTAAGAAATGCTGAAAATTACATAATTCACTGTTGTAATGTGGATTTGCATTATTTAGTTCTTATTTGAAGCGGCACAAGATTGCTGGGTTTAATTTTGCCCGACTCCGCCATAAATTCGTTGAAACTTTGTCACAAAACATGCAAACAAGATGTGAATGCTGTGCGCATAGAAATTACATCAATCATGCGCAAAACGCGCGCTTAATCAATTCACAAAAATGTTTGTCTTTGTTGAGTTTGAAATGCATTATAACAATGTCTTGTATAAATATGGCAACAGTTGGCAGGTAAGTGCGCAAGTGTACCATTCGCTGCAAAACAGAGCGCACAGACGGAGCTCTGGTGCCGACCGCAACAACAACAGAAATTAAAGTGCCGAGAACAATAATCAAAATTGCCCTGCAGCAGCCGTATAACTTTCTGTCGTAGAGTTGTCCCTTTTTTAAAATCTGTTTGATAAGGGCGTTTTTGTTTCGGGATACTTTGAACTGGAGCCGTTGGTGGATTGAGTTCCAGGTTCCGGATCTATTCAGGAATGAACACTTGGACGTTGTTGGCGTGGGCGGTGGTCGCAGTTTTAGCTTGCCTGACTGTAAGTACAAATCGAACCACTTAACTTAAATATTTATTATTCTTTGTAAACTACAAGTTGTCGGTCTATGGGTCAGCGGGTGGATGTTTGACTCCCAGTGCGAACAGCATTTTTTCGGTTTATCGATTTCTGTTTGAAGGCATGGGTGTTTGTGATGTCTAAAAATTCCCTCCCACCCTTCTGATTCTTTAATAACTGGGCTTATCGAGAGCGATTAACTAATAGTCCTGTCCTAGCCTTATCTCTCTATCCCTACTATTCCCTACTCTTTGAAAAAGAGAGGTTGAGCGACTGAGTAACAAAAAATTCTCGTAAAAACAGATAGAACGATGAGATACATACATTAGGAGACCATATGTTCCACATTGAGAGCAAACATGGATTAAAAAAAAATACAAGACGGTTTCGCTCAGTTAGTCATCAAGTTGTAATATATACAATTAATACAATTAATAAATCGACCAATGAGGGTTTGTTGAGATAATTTCAATGATTTAATGCCATAAAAAAAATTACAACAAGAAGGTATAAAGTTTTTGTAACACCTTTGTTGAATTAATATGATTTTACTTGCAATTACTTGGTAGAACTTCATTACTTTAAGAATGAAAAATAACCTATTTGTTGCATAAATTGCGTGATAAAATTGATAGCTATTTCAGTACACACGCCATCATTGTTATTGTGTACAATTTTTTTTATTGAAGTAGCTGCCAATTTATTTGGTATTATTTTTTATATTAGTTCCGCTTCCAATGTGCGGCATATGGACTCCTAATGGAGTTCATCTCAACAGATGTGTTTCTACGAGAACTGCTTGTTACTCAGCTGCTCAACCTCTCTTTTTCCAATGTGAGTAGGAATAGAAGGATAGGGCTAGAGACAGGACTCCCCGTTCATAGGATAGGATGAATGGGAGGGGGGAATTCAAGACATCACACACATCCATGCCTTCGAACAGAAATTCATAAATTGATTGAAAAATCAATTTATAAAACTGTCCGTACCAGGATCAGAACCTCCGTAACCGAAGCCAACGACGTCGACCACTCGACCACACAGGCGGCTTGATTTATTAGACCAATCAAAACAGTACGTTAAAAATAAGTTTTTACTAAACAGACTGTCAAAATTAACACTAGCTCGTCAATATTTATTTCATTACAATCAAAAATGGATGTGAGTCATTCCATTGCAAGTCTTTCAGCTTGGCCGATTAGTATTTTTCCAATATGATTGATAATATTGATCATATCCTCTTAGAATGTTTTTATCTCCAAAAATCTCCAAAAATTATCGCCAGACATTGCAATTTTTTTTAAATAGAAGGGTGTATAGTCATAAGACTTGATGATGGGTTTTTCTTTGTTGTTAGTTAATACTTTTTAATGCAGGTTTGTAGAAAGTTCTGCGGACACAGGCTTGGGAAACTCTGCAGTAGTGTGTAGTGTCGTTTAAAAAAAATGGGCGTTGTAAGTATTTTCGCCTACGCTTAAACCTGACATTTCTATCCATCTTCTTCTTCTTTGATCATGTTCACTTTGTTGCGGTGCAACTTCATGGTTCTGTGTCACTCGCCAATTACTTCGCTTCCTATCATAACGTGCTAACAGTGGCGGATTACCAGCACGCGTTCGGGTCCTCTGAATTTTATGGGCCTAAAAAAACATATTATATTATATGAGTCCCTGAGAGGTGAAGTGAGTCAAGTGGTATTCTAGGAAAAGATGAGTTAGATGCGTTATAATATTCTACATGTCCTAAGGTATCGTAAAAGCGAAGTAAGCTTCATTAATACACACCCCAATAGTGTTATCTTCCTAGACTAAAAATACACAATTCTACAAAACACCAAGTAAAGAAATGCTTGTACTTAAAAGTCCAATAGAAAAGTTTGAACATTTTACTACTTGGCTCACTTCACTTCCCAAGCCTTTCAGTTTTCAATGTTTATTTATTTTTTACGTAGACTTTCGCAACGCTTTTATGTCATTCGAACAACAGGGCCTCCAAATTTTATTTCTCAAGTGTGTAATCAACCACTGCGTGATTACAAACCTTAGAGTACCTTCTATGGATGGTATCCAATCATCGTCCAGGACACTAGAACCCCATAGGTCGAAAGAAGAGTCAAACAGAATTGTAAAGTGGCTCTTATGTTAGTCATTACCAGACCTGTAATAATTATTTTTGTTTGCTATCATTTTTATTATCGACCTTTTAATTGAAAAGCATATCCCAACTACAGAATTTTTTCATTGCTGTCATTGTTATTCCAGTGACTGTCAACAATTAGGTTAACAGCTGCCAACAATTCAACTTTAATATAATAATAAACTTTGCCGTACTTGTTACTTATTGAAAAGTTAAAAATTATCAAAAGTTTATTTTTTCCATCGCATTCCAGATCTGCAATCCATCTCAGCTCCAAATGTGGAGTATATGGCTTCCTCATTGAGAAGTTTTTCTTTGAGAACTGCTTGTTTCTGAATTGCTCGACCTCTCTTTTTTTCGAATGAAGAGATTAGTTATAGAAAGGATAGGGTTAGGACAAGAATAATAATTAATCAATTAATAACACTACTTACTGGGACTTGAGCCCATGAATTCCGTCGCGCAAGACAACAAAATTGACCACTGCATCAGAAACCTAACTGTCAACCATAATTACAGATCTGCTTTTGCCAAGCTAGTGCAATAAATTTGTCAATTTCGTTACTTGCCAACTTCTGTCAACGCGTTGACAATATGTTATCAATTATTAGTGTTTTGAATAGAAAAGTTCTTTGTGATCCATTAGATTAATCTTATATAAAGAAAATTAATTTATTCCAATGTCAACAGCCCACAATAGTGTTGTTTGAAAAGAATTAATTATTGTTACCTATTATTGTCAACCAATAACAGATACAATGTGTAACAAACCAAACACAATTTGTAACAGACATATTAAATATTTGTCCAATTACAATAATTGCTGTGCTCTATTCAATGCGCGTTATTGCCTATTCGTTTGTCCAGGTGTTTTTCTTTTTCTTTTAATTTAAGCCAAAACAATGGCTGCCTGCGTTTGAAACAATGTTAATTTAGAATTTTGTGCGGTGTATTGCTGTAAAAGATTTAAAAAAACAAATGAATTGAGAAAGTGATCGTTTAACCCCCCAAAGACGAGCGAGACCATATGGTCACAGTAAGCACCGTTGTCTATTGATCCCACTATTCATCGTTTTTCTACCTGAATATCGTTGCTTTCACTCATATTTGGTTAAGAAGGGTACAGACTTCAGTTAGTCATCAGCCGCGGGGACAGAAACAGCCACCAAAAGCACATTCGATTTTTTGAATTTCCGTTTTTTTAATGGACTTTTTGAAACTGTTTGTTATTTTTTTATCAAAACATCAAATTATTTACAGATCTTTTGCTAATATATTTGTATTGAAATTATGTTGATCTAAAAAGGTCAAATTTTGAATATTTTTTAAAATTTCACGTTTAGCTATATCTTAACCCCGAATGTTTGAGTGCCCCTACGGTCACGCTCGTCCTTACTACTGCCCGTACAAAATATTACACGGTAATAAAAGGATGAGCATGGCCATATAGTCATGCAGGGTTTCTATAAAACGACTTTGCGTTTTTTTTTTTAATTTTTGTTAGGAATAAAAGCTATCCGTGACGAAAAAAAGCTCTCATCTCTAGAGGGTTAATGGAAACAATTTTAGATATAAAATTGATTGTTTCGAAATAATTATGAATTGAGTCCGTCGATATTGATTCTGAGATTAGAACAAAGATTTTAAGTTAGGATATGTCCAGGGCATCCAGGAGACGGGCTAGGGATTAATTCAGATTGCATCGGTCTGGATATAAGACCAATGCGATGTTTAACCCAACCTGTCATGACTCTGAGTGGAACCATACCAGCGCAGGACAGCTTCAGTGCATTTATTCGGAAATACGATAGCATGAAGAAAGACCTCGCTGTTAGCTTAAGAATAGCTGGAGCCACATTTAACTCAATGTCGACTGTCTGGGACACGCAGCTGTACAGAATTAAAACCAAATGTCGTTTGTTCAACACTGCTTCACGGCAGCAAATCATAGCACCTGATAAAGACCGTATTGTTTGTCACCCTCATCGATTTGATAACATTTTGGGTAAATTACATTGCATTCAAAGAGTTCGCTGCATCTTTATCCAATCTTTAAAAAGATTACAGGAATAAAGTTCCAGCTTACTATTTGTCCACTTTTAATGCTATCTTTCTTCCCGGTATGCCTAATTTATATTATTAGTGTATTTATTTAGAATAATTTATGTTTTCAGCACACTAACAATGCTGTGCCGGTCCCATGCGGTGGATCTCATAGCGTAATCCCACTTCATCATGAAGCCCCGCATCCGCCAGCAGGGGATGCCAAAAGCGGCGTGAGGACATGGTGCGATGAAACAGGATGCCACACGGAAGTGATCTCAGAAGCCGGAGACAGCGTCAGTGGGGCTGCGTCTTCTGCCGGCAGTCAGGGGAGTCTTGCAGTAGCAGGAAGTCACAGTGGAACTTCAGAGAGTCATGCCGCGAACCATGCTTCCGCTGTACACAGTGGAAGCCATACAGAAGCAGCAAGCCACACTGGAAGCTCAGGATCTGTTTCTGAAAGCCACAGTGTAACTCATGCAGGATCCGGTAGCAGTGGTAGTCATACCGCTACAGCAAGCTCAGGAGGTGTTTCCGAAAGCCACAGTGCAAGTCATGCATCATCTGGCAATAGTGGTAGTCACGCCGCTGCAGTAAGCCACGGTGCAAGCTCAGGAGGTGTTTCCGAAAGCCATAGTGCAAGTCATGCAGCATCTGGTAACAGTGGTAGTCACGCCGCTGCAGTAAGCCACAGTGCAAGCTCAGGAGCTGTTTCCGAAAGCCATAGTGCGAGTCATGCAGCATCTGGTGACAGTGGTAGTCACGCCGCTGCAGGAAGTCATAGCGCAAGTTCAGGATCTGTTTCTGAAAGCCATAGTGCAAGCCATGCAGCATCTGGTGCATCTGGAAGTCATGGTGCTGTTTCAGGGTCTTCTTCTGAAAGCCACAGTGGAACTCAAGGGCACTATACACACAGTTCCAGTCATTCTGAAAGTGGTACCGACATTATACCAGATATTCTTATAACAGAGCCTGATGAAATTGATGAAAACGGAGTACATCACCACCACCATAACCTCCACCACATCGGAGATGGTCTACTCCACGTTCCAGGAGACGATTACGACTACGATGATGATCTTCACATTCATAGCGGAGGAAAAAAAGTGAAACAATCAACAAAAATAACCACCGTAGAGTCCGGACCCAGCATCGTGGAAAGAATCAGAATTAAATCATCTGGAAGTCATGAAAGTCACGGGCACGGTGGCCTCGCACACGGGCATGATGACCATTACCACCATCACCACGACGAATGGGAAAACCACTCGGAAGCAGATGAAATCAATATATTGAGGGGGCATCTGAGTGATCATGGAATCCTCGGTGAAGATCACATTCTTGACATTGATGGTCTTCTTGGTCATGATGGTCTGGCTAATCATGGCAAAAAGTCAAATATCCACACGCATACTGTTCAACATATAGGGCCGGATATTGTCGAAAAAATTAGAATATCTATATCCAACAGTCGGAGCTCGGAGATCCACGGTAGTAAGAGGTTGAGAGTTAGAGGTGGGCGTGGGAAAGGGCGCGGTGGTCGTAGAAGGAAAACACATATTAAAAAAAAGGTGATCCATAACGGCGAAATCATTGAAGATCTTGACACTTCATCAAGTGATTCACTTTCTGATGAATTAGATGACATCGATATTGGTATAACTTCCTCGACAAAGTGGCGTCGAGGTTTGATTCGTCACGGAAAGACACTGACAAAGGGTACGTTTTGGAAGATACGGTTCTTGAAACTGCTGTCACTTCTGAATACCGACAGCAGCTCCAGTTCATCCAGTGACTCGAGCAATGACTCGGATTCAGATGAAAAGATTTATCATCACCATCACCATCACCACAACCACGGGCATCACGGAAGACATCATCACACCAGAAAGATCTACAGCTGGTCTTCTTCAGCGTCTTCCGAGAGCCACTCTCACGAGCATATTAAAAAGACTACCACGGAAGCACCGACAACTACTTCGTCGACGACACTGAGGACAACTACCGAGGAACCGGAAACTACAACCAAAAGAAGGACAACTACGGAAGCGCCAGAAACCACAACCAAAAGAAGAACAACGACAGAAGCGCCGGAAACTACCACGGTATGTGCCCTTACTACTACTGAAGAACCGGAAACTACAACAAAAAGAATAACAACTACAGAAGCCCCGAAAACAACAACCAAAAGAATAACAACTACAGAGGTACCAGAAACTACCACGGTATGTGCGTCGACTACTACTGAAGAACCGGAAACTACAACAGTGTGCTTGTCAACCACAACAGAAGAGATCAGAACAACAACGGAAGCACCAGAATCTACAACTGTTTGTCTGTCAACGACAACAGAAAAGATAACTACAACCACTCCTTGCACGTCCACGACAACGCCGAAGACTACGATATCGACAACCACGCATGCATCGACAACCACGTGTCCCTCGACAACCGAACGTGTTTCAACAACCACGCGTCCCTCGTCAACTACATCAGCACCATCAACTACCAAGAAATGTACACAATCAACAACAATTAAACCTACTACACAAAAACCGACAACGACAAAGTGTTCTCATTCGTTCAGTAGTTCGTCGAGCAGTAGCTCATCGTCTAGTTCAAGTGGAGGAGACGGCGAGTCTTTCAGTACCTCTTGGAACACTGACAGCGATGGTGATATCAGCTATTCTGACAGTCACAGTGGAGGTGGCAAAGCGCCAGAAACTCACACCTATATTTCTGGTAAGGGGCATGCGAGTGGAGACGCTGCGAACAACGACGGCTCATCGAGCCACTCGAGTAGTGATGATAGTAGCAGCTCATCTAGCAATTCATCATCAGCTAGTTCGTCCAGCGGTGCCAACTCTAGCTCAGCTTCCCAGAGTGCTTCTAGCACTTCGTCTAAGGACACTAGCGGTGCTAACAGCGCTTCAAATAGCGCTGGTTCTAGCTCTTCTTCTAGCGGTAATAATAAAGCTTCTAGTGCATCAAATAGCGGTTCTTCCAGTTCTTCTTCAAGTGGCGCTGCAAAAAGTGATGAAAGTAATGCTTCAAGTTGTTCATCTAGTTCTAGCAGTAGTTCAAGTGATGACGACGAAAACAACGAAGATGAATCTGATTCAAGCGAAAGTAGCAGCTGGAGCAAGTCAAACAATAGCAATTGGAACAAAAACAGCAATAGCAATTGGAATAAAAATAATAACAGCAATTGGAATAAATCTGACTCAAACGCTTGGAGCAAGTCCAATTCTGACAGTGAGAGCAACAGTGAGAACAGCAGTGAAACAGAGAGTGAATCTGGATCTAGCGCTGGTGACGCTTCTTCATTTGTCAAGACATGGGTCGACGAGAACGGTGAGTGTCACACTATAGTCAACACCTCTGCGGGGGGTACCTCTTCAGGAGCCAGTAGCGATTCTGGTTCAAGCGGCTCTTCGGCCAACAGCTTTGCTAACTCCAATGCAGGAAGCAACGACGATGAGGACGAGTCAGAATCCTCATCCAGTTCATCCAGTTCGTCCTGCGCTTCCAGCTCATCGGATTCAGATTCGGAATCAGATGACGAATCTTCAGCCAGTTCCAGCGCTGCAAGTTCTAGTTCTTCTTCGTCTTCAGCCAGCTCTTCTGAAGCGAGCAGTGCATCAAACGCGTGGAGTAATAGCAATAGCAATGCTTGGAGTAAGGGGTCTCATGAAAAGAAAGGAGGTTGCCATGGAAAAAAAGGATCCCATGAAAAGAAAGGTTCCCATGAGAAAAAGGGGTCCCACGAGAAGAAGGGTTCCCACGAAAAGAAAGGTTCCCATGAGAAAAAAGGATCCCATGAAAAAGGAGGCGGGAAAGGCGGATGCCATGGTAAACACTAAGATAATAAATCAGGACGCTGGAAGAATTTTCGAATAATTTATAAATGACACAAAAAATAAATGAACTGATCATTTTGAAAACACGATAACTGACAAAAAATGAGAAACTCCAGATTTTTGTTTCAATAAAAAAACATAAACAAACTCTGTCATTCTCTTTGAAAACCAATTTAACTAAAGCAAGAAGTATGTAACTGAAAAAAATAACAACTCCACAATAATTGTTTATTTCTCCTTTGACAAATTTGATTTTTGTCAGTTATGGGGGTGTCGAAATGACCAGCTAAAATTTGTAACAAAATGTATGTTTTCAATAATTAAAATAAAAAATATTTTTATTACAAATTAACTCTTTTTCCTTGCCAATGATTCCTAATTATCAATTTGAAATTAAAGGGAAAATATATCAAAGTATTTAATTTAATCTAACTTAATAGGATTTTCAAAACATCCCAACTGAATTAAGCAGTCTTTATTATTATATTCCAATAAAAAATATCTGAAAACCTTTAATAGGGAGCCAGTGGCAAGCTTAAGCAGTGACTTCCTATTTTTTTTTAAACTAAAAAATCGCATCTCAACCAAAACTCACAATTTATTTTTGAAAATTTTATTAAAAATTAACAAAATAAAATACAATAATATAACGTTAACTTTTTATTAATTGAAAAATTCTCCGTTTGACAGTTACTATTTGAACATTTGATTAGCTATGAACGTCCAATAAAAGGCTCCAATCAAACTTGTTAATGACTGCTAATCCAAAGTATGAAGCATGCCTTTATAAGATCGTAACGTAAGAACTACAAGGTTCTAAGTGAGAATTCTCTGTGAAACCAAAGTAACAATGAGGAAAGTTTTTCTATGAGAACTTTTCTTTACTCAGTCACATGTTTTTTTTTGTAAATTTTTCCAAAATTAATCCAAGAAAAAATATTTTTGACAATCCTTACTCTTATACATATGGCCAAAAGCTTCCTGGTGAAGGAATTTTAATGGCCGATGCTTTCGTTGAGGTCTGGCAACATCTCATGAATTGTAAGTTACAATAAGCTAAGTTTTTGTAATTTGCTGTAGGTATCTATTTCGAAACTCACCTCATGCAGCGGTGAACTGACTTAAGTGGACAGTGCTAATAAACCATGTGGATACAAATGCAACGCCGAAATGTACACCTGCGGTGGCAATGGGGTACAGGTTTACAAGCACTTCTCGCTAAATAACTACTGTCAAAATGTTGTAGCTATTCCACTAGTAATGGTTGTTACTCGCTTTAAAAGTTTCCACTGACAATTCTTAGTACTTAGGCCGGGGGTGGGGAACATTTTCTTCTCTAAAGCCGCATTCATTTTTCTGATTTGACATAAGGCCGCAGTGAACATTGACTAGGGATTTCTTTAGGTCTTCCAAGGACATCGAAAATCTCAGGAATTTACGAATTTACAACAATTTACAGAATTGGCCAGAAGGCCACACCAGAGTAGCCAAAAGGCCGCAGGTTCCCTACGCCTGGTTTAGGCATTTAAAAAAAATGATAATATACTTTTTTGTATGAATTTCACATTTTTTTCATCAAAGTTCAAGACGAGAGAGCTATGAAAAGAATATAAATATTGGTTATCTAATCACTCTCACTAAGCTGCATTTAATAGTTGGATTAAATCATGAAATGAGCTTCTTGGACACCGCGCCCAAATCGTAATTGATCAGAATTGCAATTGTAGATGTTGACCATTCGGCCACAGTGAATAAGTAAACACCAGGTATATGGATTTGTTAAAAAAATAAAACAACTAAAACTCGACTCCATAATTCAAACTGCAACTCTGAATTTGGCATAGAACAAAAGTTAAAATTATTTTTTCCCCTCCCTTGAATGGGTCTGAATTCTTTTCAATCATTTCCCTTTCTTCTAGTACATATAGTCATTTTCCTCGCTATTTTAATTGAATTATCCATTTTCTGTAAATTTCGAAAACCGGTTTTTTCAAAAGTCGGGTTTTGTATAAGCCCTAGAATTGTTTATATCGGTATTTTATCTTTCATGAGTTTATTAAATCATTTAATATTTTTTAGGCTTAGAAGCATGCAGTGGCGCCACTTTCGACTAGCGGTTTGTACACAAAGCAAATTAAAAAAGAGTCAGCGCTGTTAGTGACGACTCCGGTCCAACTCCGCGACTCCGACTCCGACTCAATACCTCTAGTAAAAACACAGAAATAATACATTGCAGAGAAAATACTGCATCGATATTTTTATTCAAATAACATTTTAATTCATATTTAATTTAAAATTAGCATCGACGGCGTTCAAAGTCTTAGCCACCACCGCCACCTCCACCGCCACCGCCACCACCGCCGCCTCCGCCACCGCCACCACCGCCTCCGCCACCGCCGCCTCCGCCGCCACCGCCGGCCACGTTTTTAACGATAATGGAATCCACTATGGAGCGCTTGGACTTGTGGACATCGTAAGAGATTGACTTAAAACCTGCACAGCCCACATCTTCGCTCGCTTGACCTAAGATTTCACCCCTTTCCCCAACACAGATGGTTGCGGCGCTGCATTCCTTCAAAATAATAAAACAAATCATATTAATTTCAAGCCAGAAATGGATATATAATAATATATTTTTTTGTCATTCGAATTTACAATATGTCATCAAACAGTTCTCGTTTAACTTCTGCTGAGGTGTCGCCGACATTAAACTATTGTTGAACTTTGAATAAATAATTTAAAAAAATAATAAAACACTTAATAGATCAGCGGAACCGACCTGATCCAATAAATAATGTGGAAATATTACAACATTATTATAATATTGTTTTAAATAATGAATTTCTACAAAGAATTGACAGTAAACAAACTAGAGGTTAATTTTTTTTTTTTTTGACTTATAATGTTGACGTTTTACCTGTAAAGCCACACAGATGCAGAGCACCACCAAACATCCACGTATCCACATGGCGACTTCAGCTAGAACAAATAAACAGATATTTTAAAATCGTTTATGCGCTTTGAATGTGCCTATTTCCATAAATGTTTCGAATCTTCATATTGAAAATAAACAGTCACCAGTATTTTGGATCAAAATTATGTATATAAAATAAAACCGGTTATCCCTATTAAAATAAATATTAATTTATTTACATATTAAAGATGTGAATATGTTGTCTTAAAAATAAAATGACACGAAATACTTTGAAAATATAGTGACAATATAACAAAAAGAGCTTCGTCAAAATACGCATACAATTACGTTTTATATATAATTTAGTTTGCTGTTTTCTATAACGTCACACTGTGTATTTATTTGGTAAGTTTTTATAATGTTCTTTCAATATATTTACAAAAAAATACATCTTTTTTAAGAAATTCACGGCCTGCTGGGGTTCTGTCACACTAATACCTCACGGCACTTTAAAGGTTAACAAACAAAAAGTATTTTCTATTTCAGGAAATTTGGTTACTTTGCAATAGATCAGTGGATGTTTTATGTTTTCACTGAATAGAAAAAATGTATTTTTTTGTGAACGTTAATATAAAATTTAAAATCGAGTTAAACTGGGTATTAGGAATGTTTCGAAGTCAATAAAAGGTTTTTTTTGTATAACCACAAGGGATATTCTTAAATGTGCTATTTTAACATGATATTAAGGCATTATATTATAAAATTAATATAGAACAACTTACATTATTTTACTGATGATTCTAGTGGTTGTTTGTTGATCTTGAAGAACACAAGTGTTTCCGACTGCTTCTTCAGAGGATACGTCGGCAGCTCTGAACTGAACTAGACACAATAACCTGTCTGTTCTTTGTCGCGTTTTTATATCTTAAAAAACGTAACCTCATAAACATGTTCGTGCAGTGGAGCTCAATTTACGGCCCGCGGTCCTGTCCGTTTGTGAGTATTAAGATTATTTGACAAGAAACACTAAACTTATTGAAGAGGGTTTATGAGTAAATTTCAACAGTCTATTGAGGACTGAAAAATGTCATCTTGCTTACAATTATTGCTTGTAAGTATAAATCACTTATTTTTAGACAAACATTCACAGTCAGCATTTGCAAAGGTAAGAATGTCTTTTTAAAAGTAGGAAACAATCACGATAAAAACTAATGATTTTCCTGAACGTTAGCTGAACGATCAACGTTGTTTGCTTGCATTTTGGGAAAATCGGCAAATTCTTGGGTTTTGAGCAGTGGCGCCCTGTCAATGTGGCATTCGATCAATGTACCCCTTGTATTTGCAAGGGCGGTTATATTTCATGAAATAATATTCAAACATAACATTTAAACCATTCACTCATTTATATAAATGATATAAAATATTTAAAACTCGATGTTGGTTACCGAGATACTGGTGCTTTCGTACCTTCGAGACCTGTCCCGGAAGCTGTTGTAAATAATATTTACAGAGTTTAGACCAGACGTGGGGAGCCTGCGGCCCTTTTGCCACTTTGGTGCGGCATTCTGGCCAATTATGCAATTCTGTAATTCGGAAAAACGAGGTTTGGAGATAATCTGGGGAAAAAGTAGGGTAAGGGATTAAAAATTGATCAATCCCGTCCTAGTCAATGTTTACTGCGGCCTTGTGTCGAATCAGAAAAATGAATGCGGCCGTTAGAGAAGAAAAGGTTCCCCACCTCTGGTTTAGACACTAAAACAAAATATTGCCACATTGAGTAAATGTAAGTAATATTGTAAATTGCCCGCTTAATTGAATATGCCTGGCCAATGAGGAATTTGTGATAGCAAAAACAAGACGTAATTTATAATAATTTCTTAACGAGAATAGAAAAATTCAAAACCAAGATGGTAATTTTCATTATTATTATCAATATTTTTGTTTATTTAAAACACAGTGATAATAAGTTTATGTTTGTTGTGTTAATGGCGCCAATTCTGAAAAGGTGCGCATGTGTAAATTTTTACTTACAACTCTTTTTTTAATGTTTTCTGTATACGCTAATGGCGTGGTGAATTCTTGAGTGACTTCTTAAATATTCTCGTCAAGTTTATCTTGTTTGATCTTTCAATTAAAAAATATTTTCTTAAAATATTTAAAATTTTCAGAAAGAAGATATTATTAACGATTTTGACAGTGAGCATTTTCACGATGATGGTGATGATGAAGTCCAGTGGATAAAAAGTAAAGAAAACAGGAATAAATTAGACAATTCATAATTTATTTTTTGCATTACGCAATAACAGCTTATGACTTTAATATACTTCTTCTTCTTAATGTTTTCTCTCTATATGAGGCATACGACCACCACACGGCAACTCCACGTTTCCCTGTCTCCCGCCAATTGTTTTGCTTCCTCCCATGATATTCCAGCATCCCTAAGTTCCGCCAAGTACCCAAGACGCCTGAATTCCATCGATCGGAAGAAGAGGCAGGCAAGATTAAGGTTTTTCGGAGGCATCTGCAGCATGTGACCTAGCCAGTTCCAAAGTCTCTCCGTAACCACTGGCGTGACGTGGCGCTGTCTTGTACGTTCCCTTATCTCAGAATTCCTCACAAAATCAAATCACCTCACCCCGATTATTCGACGCAAGTATCATTTATCGAGGCTTAGTATATGTCTTCATCAAGTGCCATGATTCTCTAGCGTAAAGTAGCAATGGTAGTTATTAGGGTATCCAATCCCGGAGCCTTTTTCCAATCCCGGGATCGAGATTTTCTCACCGAGGAATTTGAAATCCTCAATTCGCTATAGTTTTTCCTTGGATTCTCACAGAACCTCGTTTTTTTTTTTTTAGCTCACCGAGGAATTTGAGATCTCCGATTTGGTATACTTTTTCCCGGAATCTCACAGAAACTCGTTTTTTTTTTTTTAGCTAACCGAGGAATTTGAAATCTCCAGTTTGCCAATTTCGTGTAAATTTTCGGGATTTGCTTAAAATTTCTCAATCCCGAAATCCTGGGATCGCGGCCATCTCAATCCCGGAATTTCGGTATCAGAAAATTGAACGGGATCCCGGGATTGGATTCCCTTGTAGTTATGTTGAACAAGTGGCATTTATAAATAATATAATGAATGCATATCTTCAATATTCTTAACTATTTCTCTATAATTTAATCATTTTGAATTCCAAATACATTAAATTCGCATGTAAAAACATTGAAAGCGATTATATACGAATCGAATTTTGTGTTATACGCTGTTATTGCACCTTTGCCATATAATATTTTGAGCTCAACTTATGTTCAACACAGCGTTACAACTTGAGGAAAACTTTATTGTTTATTTTATATTTCTACGGAATTTTCAAAACACAATTTCGTATCGAACATGACCGATTGGATTTCAGATGTGATTGGAAATCCCATTATGCTGATAACCTTTTGTAAACATGATATTACAAGTTGCATTATTTGTCAAGAGGTTCGTATGTTGCTTATAAATTATATCCTCAATTAGAAGATAGTAAATGGTAAAAAGATTCTGTGTTAATATAAGGAAGTAATATATTATACTAAGAGAGTAGGGCTAGAAAGGATAAGGCTAAACAGGACAATAAGATTTTCAAAACATCACAGTTGAGTTAAGCATTCCTTATTATTATTTTTCTTATAAAATTTATATGTATCAAACGAACAGAGAGCCAGTGGCGTGCTTAAGCAGTGGCCTCCATTTTTTTTACTATAATAATACTTATCTCAACTGAAACACACTAATCAATTTTCTTTTTATGCGGTAGATGAGTTCCACGAAATATCGCATAAAAAAGTGGGGATACGTTCCATTAATTTTAAAATCCGCATAACTTTGAAACAGCGCGTTAAAATATACATCACATAAAAAAGTTAAAGAAAAAATGGCGTCGTAAAAATTAATTCAAAATATTTTTTATTGTAAAAAAAAATTGTTGGTTATTGTTCACTTAAGTAACATTTCAAATAAATCTATCGTCACTGTATGAAAATGTTACATGCGTTTTGCATTTGGTTCAAAATCACTATCTTTTGGCGCAACAATTTCAGAAGACAATGGTTTATTTACGCATGGAATTAGTGTTAATCACACTATCGTTCTGTGTTGGTTTTTTTTCTAATATTTTTTTTTGTTGAAATTTAAAAAAAATATTTGACATTACAGCTTACGCCGTCAAATATTTTGAAGTTGAAAGATCATGCGAGATATACTCGATGAGAATTTTCGTCAAGAGATTAAATCAAGGAGAATTAACTTCACAAACACCCATGCCTTAGATCTCAATTTAAAATTGAAAAAATCCAATTTGAAATTGACCTTAGCGGTAATCGATCCCAGACCCACCAGATCGGTAGAGCAAGCTCTAACCAACTAGACCACAGCGGGCGACAATAATGAAATTAGTAACCGAAGTTTGTTCGGAAACTTAAATGCGTGTTCAGAATTTGTAACATTTAGAATGAAATGATTTTCTAATTTACTGGAAAGTTGGAGACCTACTTGAATTATTCTTGCAGTGGCATTTCTTCCATTTCGTCATCGTTTTCTGGTTCTTTGTCAATAGTTATTGTTAAATCGATGACATCACCTTCACTTATAGTTTTACCCATAAGTAATTAGTCGATTTCATTTTCGAGGTATCAGACCATTCTTCGCCAAGTTCATGTGATAAAGAAATAATTTCAGCTGATATTGCCCATGTTTTAATAGTTTCATCGACTGTGACACACCCAGTCCACACTGTTTTCCAGCATGAATTCAAAGTATGTACGCGGACTTAATTCAGCAATGGCAAGGAGCCCGCAGAGTTATTTGAAGGGTCTTCAATATTCTTTAGTATTAATCTATGTTCACTGTTGTTAGAGTCGATCTTTGATGATTTTTTAAAAAAAATTTTGGACTCCTAATGGAGTTTATCCCAACATAAGTATTTCTAAGAGAACTGCTCAACCTCTCTTTTTTCCAAAGAGAGTAGGAATATAAGGATAGGGCTAGGAGAAGACTAGTGGTTAGCTAATAGCTCTCGATACACTCCGTTCATAGGATAAGATAAGAGGGACGGGGGAATTCAAGACATCACATACATCCATGTCTTCGAACAGAAATTCATAGTTTAATTTATAAAACTGTCCGAAAACTGTCCGTACTGGGATTCGAATCCGTGACCTCCGTAACCAAAGCCAACAACGTTGACCACTCGACCACGCAGGCGGCATGATTTAAACTATCCAAAATCGTAAATTAGTTTAGTGTTAATGATTCATTCTCTATTCTATCCAAAATACAACGATCATGCTCTATCATGTAGTACACTTTTTTAAATTTGCATTTCTAAAAACCGCATAATTTCGTAATAGCATAAAAAAAACCGCATAAAAAAGGATTGACTTTATTTATTTTTGAAAAAAATATTTAAGGCGAAACCCTGGTAGTTAATGACAAAACTTGTGTGAATATAATTTGTCGACCTTTAGTCATCATTAATCATTTTTTCAAAACTAAACATATAGAACATTTTGACGGAGATAAGAATTTTAATAGAAAAAAATAAGAGGTCACTGCTTAAGCACGCCTCTGGTTCATTTTTCACAGATAATTTTTGCCAATGTTGCCAGAAAACGCTATGGGTTTTTGAATTATTAGTTAGGCGTGCGTGTTTGTGAATCCGTGGATAGGGTTGCCAGAAACGATTTCGTAAAAATATATAAAAACAAATAAAATCGACAAAAGAATAATTCAAGTAAATTACAAATCGCAAAGTCAAAAATAATTGCACGACAATTTTTCTTAAAAATAATTGTGATATACCAATTTATACACGATTTATTGTTGAGTGTTGAGATCCCGGAAAAATTGTTAATCCCGTAATCTCGGGATCACAAAAAGGATCCGGGATGACTTACAATAATGGGTAATTCCGTGTTTGACGCCAGGCAACGAAATGCGCAACGGTCGTCGATGCACCCCTGCATCAATAGGGGAGTAAACAGTTCATGTGGAGGACAAAATTGGTGACTTATAGCCCGAACTTCGAACCTGAATGTCCGAGAGCAAGGAATGTTTTACTGTTATTTGAATATTTTAGAAGCGGCCAAGTAACGCTCCATATGGATGTTGTATTTTAAAATCGTTCAAGGGGTGCATCGACGACCGTTGCGTATTTCGTTGCCTGGCGTCAAACACGGAAGTACCCAATAATGTTGGTCAATTTTTATTAGGCTACGCTGATTGGACGCTATAAAACTTTTGACACTTAATTAAAATATAAAGTTTTTTTTTTAATTTCACAAAATTTAATCAAACAAAAATTGTTTTTGACAACCCTAACTGCACATTCGTAAACATGTGACGGGAGTTTTCTAGTAAAAGGGTCTGATTGGCAATGATTTTGTCGAGGTCTGGCAATATCTCGGAGTCGTTCATCACATAAATAAGTCACTTTTTTGCAATTTACCTATTTCGAGATTTAACACCGAAGGCTTATCGGTATATTATTTCAAAGAGTGAACCGGTTTTTATTTAGGCAGCGCTAATACCAGGACTTGGCTGAAGTCACCATGTGGATACGTGGCTGCCTCGTGGTGCTGTGCCTCTACGTGGCTATTCAGGTAAAATATATATTTTTAGTTATTAGATCGAGAGCAATTTCTCTGTTATATTAATATTAAGTGTTTTTTTTTATTATTAAATTCATATCCAATAATCGACTATCTTATTTTAAATATGATAAATCAGAACCAGTGATGAAAAACTAGTGAACATGCCTTTGAAAAGGATTTGATTTTCGAGTTTTTGATTCTAATTATAGAACGTTATCAATTAATATGTCACTTGGCATCGGTGGTATCATTAATAATCATAATATACATTATATTTTCGTAAATTTACAAACAATCACTTCTCATACAATTGCGAATCGTCGCTGGTATTTTTTAACACATACCACGACCAGACAAGAGCACTGCGACGTCACGACTCAAAAAATGATTATTTTTTAGGAAAATAAAAGTTTAATTTCCCTTGCGCACTTACTCAAATTCAGTTTTCGTTGTTTCAATGTATTACAATGTACAATCAATACGAACGTTGTCATGGCAACATACGAGAGAATAATTATGTTACATATTGATTTTTCAATTTGATTTTCAACAAGAAAAATATAATACATAATTATTTTATCGCACGATTCTAATTGAGAAAATCTGTTTGCATGAAATCGTGTAGAAATTCGGGATTCGGAATCGAGAGATTGGAGGATTTCAAAAACTCAGAAATTTACTGAATCGCCAAAATGAAAAAATGTGGGACCTTTTTTTAACCCGTAACATGCCATCATAAAAAATCACGTTCCCTGCCATGATGGCATCTCAGTTTCACTGTTTATTGACAGTATTTAAACCTATGTTAGAAGCTAAAAATAATTATGTATATTAAAAAATGTATATATGCTTGAAAATATATTCTAGGTCTAATTTTCACTCTCATTTTATTTATAAATGCTTAAAATGCTTGAATGATTTAATGGCTCAACTAGCTATGAATGCATCATGTGCATGAAGGAGTTAACTTCTACGAGAATTTTCCATTTCTTATTATCAATTCCGAAACCCCGGGATACGTTTTATCACAATCGCGGGATTGCGGGATTGCGGGATCACAAAATTGGAGGCGCTAGTCTTCATTCACAGAACGCCATGAACAACAGGCAATCATTAAAGTTAATAATATAACCAATGCCTAAACGACAACAATCCATTGGCCACACCGAAGAAGAAATTTCTGAAAGCAATTTGTGAAGCAGGTGTGATTCGTCAACAAAACTACCGGTGATTGCTCGGCAACTCATGATAAAGCTGTGACCAGCGAGGAATGGTTTAATGAGTATGGTCGTGTACAATACTTGCGTAGAGATCTTGTCTTTAGCTGTCCCTGTCTTTAGTCTGTCATTTCATTTCTCATGATTCTGCTTCTTCCCGATACTAAAATTGATAATTAAAGATATGTGACTATAAATTGTAAATATAATATATTCAGTTGATTTATGGATGTTATGTTAAAGGAGTGCCAAGGTTGTGGCGGCAGAGGAGGTAGAGGCGGAGCTCCAGGTCAACCGGGGGAACCGGGTAGCCCTGGAACGGGCTGGGGCGGCGGTGGTGGCGGCCAGGGTGGAGCTGGTGGTGGCTGGGGTGGCACGGGTGGCGGCGACGGTGGCGACGGTGCAGGCGGTGCAGGCAACGCTGGTGGTGCAAATGGCGCTGGTGGTGGTGGAGGTGGTCAAGGGGGCAGAGGTGGTAAAGGAGGTTCAGTTGGAGCCCCAGGTCAACCGGGTCAAAATGGTGCCTGTAATGGTGCTTCAGGTGGTGGGGGAGGCGGCGGCGGCGGTGGTGGCTGAGGCTTTGAACGCCGTTGATGCTAATTGCAAAAATATGAAATTAAAGCTGTAAACTGAAATGTGAATTTTTTAAAATAAAAAAATGCTGTAATAGTTTCTTTGCTTTCTCTGCTTCGCTTTGCCTTTGCCCGGGTGGTCAACATTGACAACTGCAATTCTTAAATGGACGGATGTATAGATTTGTTCTAAAAGGTGTGGACTATTGTGTTTTGTAAATACTTTCATTCGCAACCAATCTTCGAAATAGGACAAAGAGAGAGATACCTTCTACATCTTTAGCTGAGTCTACTTACTAGCTGTAAGCCTTACAAATGGAGGATTTTTTTTGCATTATCAAAATCAGAAATTTACTGGCATGAACAATCAAATGCATACTTACATATCAAATAAGCCAAAGGTAATAAGCTCAATTGATACTTCAGATGAATTTTTTGATATTGTTTATATTAAATTCGTCGATTCTTATTGGTTTTGAGAGAGAATCGAGAAAGAAAACTTACAATATTGACAATTAAAATTGTTTTAACATGAATCTACATTTCCCTAAAAACTATATTTTGGGTCATCACCACACATTCTTTCTTCCCCCGCCGGGAACCTTCAATCATTTGTATTTTCAGAGAACTTTCATACAGGGCTGTAGAGTTGGAGTCGTAGAGTCGGGGTTTCTTTCTGGACACGCAGTCGGGGTCCGGGGTTCCAAGACTGGTTCAGAAATCGGTTTTTTTTAATAATGCTTTGATAACAATGCTCAAAAAATAAGAAAACAAATAACTCTATATTATATCACACAACTATTTTTATCTATGTATATACAGACTGAGATATAATTTTATTGGAGTAAAAAACGATTAAATGAAATATAATCATAAAAATTAAGCACTAAGAAATTTAAATATGACTGAAAAATATCCCAGAAGTAAAACCAGAGCATCAACTGTGTCGTCATTTATTCTGGGTCTCATTGCGTGTAGAAATATTGAAATATGTTTATCCTATGATGGTCATATATTTTTTTACAAATTACAAAAAAAAAACTGTAAGCCCCTATCTAAATAAAATGACTCTAAAGCAAAGCAAGTCTCATACGGGCAATCTTAATGGACAAGTTTTTAGAAAACATAAGATAAAAAAATAAATAAAAACATTTGATATATTTCAACTATTTAATGATGGGATTTATGCAATTGTTTGTTTGAACTTAATCCTGCAATCTAGGTTCGAATTTAGTGCTGTGAATACGCAAAACAGATACGATATTGTTTTGATTTTAAGTATGACTTATTAGAAAATTGTATGAATTCATACTTCCAAATAATGAAACCATTTGATGAGCATGTTTAATAACCGTCAACATGTCGGACCATTCATTCTTGATTGAGCATGTTGTATTATAAAAATGAAATTTTTAATATTTTGTATGAAGGTAAAATAAAAATATATAAATTTAACTAATAAAAACACAATAATCCTTTGTACTTCATTCCACTTTATTTAATATGTCAGGACCGGTTTCGCTCATTGCGAGCATTGTCAACTGATAAGAAATATAATTTAACAATGCTATTTATACAAAATTGAAAAGTTATACACAACAGTTGGCATTGAAAAGAAATTGCCAATTACATTAAAGTGATTCTAAAATAACACAAAATTAAAATGTTCAACACATCTAACATATAATTAAAAAGTCATCCCAGATTCATAAATTCAGAATGCGATTGAAAGTAATTACAAACATAATTAAAATTTGGGAAATTTTTGACAAAGTGATAAAATGCTACATTAATAAAGTGAATATGCTTAATGATATGAATAACAAATTTCGCATAAAAAAGTCACGAGGAACACATTTTGTGAACCTCTGCTCTAAGCTATTTATTTAAATCGGTGTTTCGATTCGAACACATTCGACCATTGTGTACCCCTTCTGGGTACCCCTTTTGTTTGATACCTAATTATAAGATTTGATTGGACTTGGAAGTTTTTGAAGGATCGAAGTGGGGCGCGGCACAAATAAGGTTGAGAAACACTGTTGTAGATAGATAGATATAGCGCGATAACTTTACCTTCCTTGTAGATTGCATCTTTGGTTTATTTTAGTTGTATATCTATTTCAAAAAGTCTGTGTGTATTAAAAGGGTCATGGAACAACCAATGTTCATTTATCTTTTTAAAGCACTCGAAGAAATGACCTTTGAAACCAGTGGCGGCCGGTAAATGTGGTATCGGATCAATGCACTCCTTGTATATGCAGGGGCGGTTATATTTCATGAAAAAGTATTTAAACATAACATTTATACCATTCACTCATTTTAAATTCTTCATGTTTTTATTATCTGAAAAATAAAATGTTCTAAAACATTTATCATAGACAATAAATAAACGAAGAATTTAAAATTAGCGAATGGTCTAAATCAGGGGTGGGGAACCTTTCCTTTTCTAGAGGCCGCATTAATTTTTCTGATTCGACATAAGGCCGCAGTAAACATTGACTAGGGTATCTTTGTCCGGAAACAGGAACTTACGGTTAGAATATGACAGGAATTTACGAATTAACATACGTTTACAGAACTACAGAATTGGCCAGAAGGCCGCACCAGAGTAGCCAAAAGGCCGCAAGTTCCCCATGCCTGGTCTCTAAATGTTTGAATATTATTTCATGAAACATAACCGCCCCTGCATATACAAGGGGTGCATTTGATCCAATGTCACATTGACCGGCCGCCACTGTTTGAAACAGTTAATGTTTATATTTACGTAAAAGAGTCCAAGTGTGGAAGTAATATAACGTGTGTTATATTTTAAAATGTCTCTTTAAATAACAGTTAGGGGTGCATGTTTTTATCAATAGTATCTAGGTCCAGGACGTACTCGGTTATAAGTGGAGGACAACCTGTATTAACCAACTAATATAAGTCTAGACTCTATGAATACTAATCAATTTATGAATATTTAAAAGTTACCGCTATCGGTGCATCGATTCACCTTGTATGACATTGAAGTAAACATCAAAAACATAAATATTATATTTCCAATATTTTGTTTTGCTATAACATTTGACCTGAGTTTTTTTGATAATATTGCCCGGCGAGCTTACGGCGATGTATGTATACTGTTGAATATTTTTACGTAATTAATCCTCGCGTAATTTGACCCTAACCTTTAATGATGATGATGAGAAAAATGTTGCCATTTTAACCCTCCGGAGACGAGAGATTTTTTCGATAGTAAAAATATTTTTAAAGCAATATTTAAGTCACGGATAACTTATATTCCTAACATATTTTTTAAAACGCAAAGTCGTTGTATAGAAAACCCCGCACGACTTTATGGTCATGCTCATCGTGCACGGACAGTAGTAAGGACGGGCGTGACCGAATGGGCACGCAAACATTCGGGGTTGAAATATAGCTAAACGTGAAATTTTTAAAAATATTTACAATTTCACTTCTTTAGATCAACATAATTTCAATACAAATATATTAGCAAAATAACGGTAAATAATTTTATGTTTCGATAAAAAAATAACCAACGGTTTCAAAAAGTTCATTAAAAAAATCGCATGTGCTTTTGGTGGCCGTTTTTGTCCCCGCGGCTGATGACTAACTGAAGTCTGTACCCTTCTTAACCAAATATGTGTGAAAGAAACGATATTCAGGTAGAAAGAGGATGAATAGTGGGATCAATAGACAACGGTGTTTACTGTGACCATATGGTCACGCTCGTCTTTGGAGGGTTAAACGATCACTTTCTTAATGCATTTCTTTTTTTAAATCTTTTACAGCAATACACCGCATAAAATTCTAAATTCACGCTCGTCCTTGGAGGGTTTTAAATGACATTTGACAGCACTCTCTCGTCACTGCTTAGCACAATAGAGAAGAAACTGCGGCCTCTTGGCTACTCTGATGCGCCCTTTTGACTTGATTAAAATATTCATCAAAAAATTATACGCAAGCGTTTGGAAAAAGAGAGTCATAATTAAGGCTAAACTTTAAACGTTTTCAAAGCAATTTAAAAAATTGCTACTTTTGAACTGAAACACTAAAAATGCTATAAAAAAAGGTGCCGGAATGTCGTTCCACTGCGTTACATAGTAAAAAGCACGCTTTAAACTAACCTAAGCATATATGGTAGGTCGGCTGCAGCCAAATATTCAAAATTTTCAATTAAAAGTTTAATCTTTGAAATTACAATTTTTTTGCCGTGAAAATAAATCGCGAAAAAATGCTATTCTTCTTAAAAATAATAAAAAAGTAGCAACACAGGTTTTTCTATAATCTAAGCTAATAAAAAACTGAAGTAAAATATCAAATGGCTACTTAATATGCGAACAAACCAGAAGTAAAAAAACTCAATTAATTCTACAAATAGAACATGTTTTTAGGAATATGATTAAAATTTATAAATAAATAAATAAAATTTACATTTATAAACAATATTGTTAATTGAAAATCTGCCGGCTTTAAATAGTTTTTAGAAAAAATCGACAACGAAAACTGACAAATAATTATAACAAAAACTGACTTGAAAATGAAAATTAATACAACTTAAATCCAGCAATGTGAAGCCTAATTCTAAGATTTTTGCAAAACTATATTTTTGGTCTTTATCTCACATTATACAATTGATCATGAGTGAACACCAGTTTTGGACGAAGAAGACCTACCCTATCAAAGGTGTGACCCTGCGACTTATTCAATGTCATCATCCCTTAAGCATACTTAACCGAGAACTGTCGCCCACACATATTAAAAGTAACATCCGACGACGTATCCAAAGTGACCCAAGTAGTATTGAATGGTACCCTTCTTTCCACCTTCTTGTTATTACTTCAACCTGCAAAAAAATATCATTAAAATTCATAGCAATCGTCCGGGTACAAATTATCTAAATCGTCTGCTATAAGACATATTTTGCAATTGCATGAATGGCCCCAACCTATAAATATAGTAAATTTACGAAAACATATTTTTATTATTAATAGTTCATTAATGGTTTTCGATTTCTGCACACAGACGCCACTGCAAAAATATTTAAACAGTAAAAATTATTATGACGTATTTTCTATTAATTTCAGTGAATTTTGTCCAAAAAAACGTATTTTTATTTTAAGTGAGTACAAAAAATGAAAATTTACTTAAATATAACTCACAAGACGTAGGGTATCCAATCCCGGAGCCTTTTTCCAATCCCGGGATTTCGGGACTGATCCCCTATTTTTCGGTATCCCGGGATTGGGATTTTCTTACCGAGGAGTTTGAAATCCTCAATTCGCTATACTTTTTCCCAGATTCTCACAGACACTCGTTTTTTTTTTTAGCTCACCGAGATTTCAAATCTTGAATTTGTCAATTTTTTCGTGTAAATTTTCGGGATTTCCTCAAAATTTCTCAATCCCGAAATCCGGGATTGCGGCCATCTCAATCCCGGAATTTCGGGATCAGAAAATTGAACGGGATCCCGGGATTGGATGACTCACAAGTGTTCCGCAACAAAAAAAATGTTTTCATGCATTTATTTGTAGTCATAGTATAAATAAATACTCCTAACTATGTATTCATTGGTGCCAAATGGGGGTGCTGTGTTGTCTTGTTTGCATTGATCAATATTAGAGAATGTCATTTCGCACTTTTGTTCGTTTCGCATTTCATTCACAGCCAATATTTACTTGGTACATAAACAAAACATTCATTTTTTTTAATTTGATTAATATGTGATCTTCTTGTATTATATCATTGAATTTAAATAACATGAAAAATATGAGATTCTTCATTTTTCTAAATACCTTTAAATATTCTATTAAACTGACTATTTTTGAATTGTTTTAACTCGATGGCTGCCACAGACGAGATGTCTCGTAATTTTTTTCGTGCGCAACACGCCAATAACGAGTTAGCTCGTTAATAACTAATTAAATTAATAATTGTAAATTATAGCCGGCGTGCTAGGTACTTTTTTCTACGGCAGCTAAAAGGTTAAATAACCTCTCCTGGCACGGAATCCTAAAATAGATTATGAAAAGCGAACCGATTCGTATCCAATGAGCAGAATGAGTCACAGATGAACACATCAATAGATGCAAAAACTGATTGTTCGTTGTGAACAACATTTTTAGTGAAATTCTGGGCAAACAATTCAAAAACCATCGGTCGTCAAGCTTTTAGCGGTGATTTATTGTCGGGTTTTATGGCGCAGCGGGTAGCGTTATTGGCTTCCGTGCCAGATGCCACGGATTCGAGTCCCAGTACTAACATATTTTTTCGATCGATTTATCGATCTCTGTTCGAAGGCACGGGTGTTTGTGATGTCTTAATTTCCTTCTTATCCTTCAATAACTGGACGTATGAGACAGCCAGTGCCAGCGCAAGGCTATTTGGCGCGCCCCTTTTTTAGTAAATCGTTCCATTTATTTCTCAAAATAATGATAACAATAACTCGGGATCATAGAAATATTTTGTCCGCTCCCAGTGTGAAACATTTAGTCTCAGAATAAAAGCAGTTTTTCTACGTGAATTGTTTTTTACACAGTCACTCAACCTCTCCTTTTCAAATTATAGAGAATTAAAACGAACACATATAAACGTCAAAATAAAATAAACCTTATTATTAGAGTATATAAAAATAATTTGAATTCTCCATTTATGCGCCTCCTAATGGTTTGCGCCCTAGGCGGTTGCCTATTTCGCCTGTATGGTGGCGCCGGCCCTGGACACAGCGATTCATTCTAGCTTTCTTATACATAATCTTGAAGGTTATCCTTTTGCCATGTTTTATCTTATAATTGAGGATATAATATTCTAGCATCGCTGATAGATTATGCAAAGGTAATCGATACAACTCTGAATGTCATTGCCGTGTTTACAAGATCACCAAGATGGGATTCCCACACACATCTTCAGTCCAATCAGCCGTGTCTGATACCAGTTTGTATTGAAAAAACTCGTTATAAACTATATGAGTTTCCTCAAATTATAACGTAGTGTATGAGAACATAAATAAGTCAAGCTCAAAACATTATAAGGCACTGGTGCAATAACAGCGTATAACACAAAATTCGATTCAGAGATAATCGCCATCGAAGTTTTTACGTATGAATTAAATATATTTGACATTCGATATGGTAATATTTTTGTTTCACTATTTACTTGAAAGGACTCTGCATTCAATTAAAATCAGAACTTTTATTCCATGTGACGTGGCGGAACGGCGTTCCGCCACCCTTTATCGGCGTCTTTAATGTTTCATATAAATGTAAGTCAATATTTTAATTTTATAATGAAAACTCTTCATTCTAATTTCATAATACAAACTTTCCACTGACTGACTATCTCTGTGACCAGAACTAATGGTCTAATGCAGGCGTGGGGAACCTGCGGTCTTTTGGCTACTCTAGTGCGGCCTTCTGGCCAATTTTTTAAAATCTGTAAATTTATGTAAATTCGTAAATTCCTGACCGTCAATTCTTTTTTCCGATCAAAGATTCCCAGTCAATGTTTACTGCGGCCTTACGTCGAATCAGAATGAATGCATGCGGCCTTTAGATAAGAAAACGTTCCCCACCCCCGTTATAATGCTTGATATATTGTTTTTTTTTTATTTTAATAAAGATAAGTTAAGTAACTACTAATTCTCGTAAAACATATGTTGATAAACTTCAAATAGCTATATGCTGTATGCTCCACAATTGGGAACTGACATGGATTCGAAAACAAATCTTTTGTAAAAGCATAGCGAGAAGTGAGTTTCGGCACCTTTATTTTTAGCAAAAAAGCAAGAAAAGACTCGAAAAGTTATTAGTTTTTTTTCGACTCCGACTCCACAGTCCCCGTACAAAAAAAGCTTTTATTAGATCAACCAACGCTCCCCCAAACGTAAAAATTGAAAAGTATAATAATTTAAAACAATAAAAAAAAATCCACTAATTTGGTGTACAAATTTACACATACGTAGCTTTTTGGAATTGGCGCCGGCGAAACAACAAACATAAATGTGCTATCTCTCTGTATGTTTTAAAATAAAACAACTAATAAATAATATTACTGAAAAATACTTTTTTAGATTTGAATATTCACAACAAATCGAAATTGTTCGCTTCTCAATAAGACAGTATTGTAAATTACATTTTTTTGCCATTATAAATTCCTTTTTGGCCAGGGATATTAAATTAATCCTCCAATTTACAATGTACGTTCGAATACTTGATCTAAGCCGATAATTTGCTGTAGTGCTAAAGCGAAAACAACATCTGTTAATATTAAATACGCCAAGACAGTGGTGAGGTAGTCAACCGTAACAGATCTCAGAGCGAACAGCATTTTTTAGAAATTCGGAGCATGGATAGAAAGTTAGGGCTGGGGAACGACTGTTTGTTAGCTTGCCGATCCCGTTATATATAGATTTAAGGATAGTTTGGGTGGGAGGTGATTTTAAACATCAATTAAAAAAACAATCAACAAAACTGTCCATACTAAGTAACAAAAACCAACGAAGTTGATCGAGTCCTAAGTCCTGGAGAATCATTAATTCTTAAAAGGACTAACATTGTACGCAAGACGAGTTTAGTTAATTTAAACATAGTATTCTGAATGATTTAAGACAATACGTACCTTCTTACCTTTACGAATACTGATTGTGAACGTTTACTAAACAAAAGTATTTAATTATTTTAAGAAAGATGACTTTTTCCTGTTCTCAATAAACTGTTGAAAGTGCCTCATAGACCATTTTGCAGAGCTGTGGAGTCGTGAAAAATTAACGGCCCGAAACCGTTGATGACGTGTATTCAGGGGTGGGCTGGAGGGGGCTTGGAGGGGCTCGCGCGAGCCCCTTGTTGAATTTGGCTGCGTCCGGCGAGCCCCTTGTAAAGTTAATAAAAAACAATATTCTCGAATCAAATCAGTAGTAATTGTATTATGAACTTTGTTGCCTTTTGAAATATCAATGTTTGTTGCCTTTTGCCGAGCCCCTTGTTAAAATATTGGCAGCCCACCGCTGTGCGTATTCAAACTACAATAGTCCAAAGTGTTGAAATTACATGTTTGGCTGACTAAGTCATAGTCGTCATTTTTTTACACGACTCCACAGCCCTGTCGTTTTCAGTAAATTTGGTGTTTCCTTTCAAATAATATTTAAAATGATCGATTGATATGATCGCGGGCCGTAGATTGAGTTCCACTGCATGATCATGTTTATGAGTTTACGAATTTATATTATATAAGAACGCGTCAAAGAACAGACAGGTTATTGTGATAAGTTCAGTGCAGAGCTATCGACGTATCCTCGAAAAAAACTGTTGGAAACACTGTTCTTCAAGAATCGACAGTGAAGTAATGTAAGTTGTATATTATTAACATAATACGATGCCTTAACATCATGTAAAACAACAATATATGTTTCGAGATAAACTGCACTTTAGTGTTACTTTTTTTACGGTTAAGTTAGGTTAAAAATGTCCTGCCGCAGGCGAAATCAATACGCAATAATCATTAATAATAATGAATATCAGTAAACTTCAAACTGTGGAGCGCGCATCAATAATACATGAATATATATTTGTAGATATTAGGGCTCTCCAACCTCAGGTAGGCCGAGGGCCGTGTTTCAAAAAAATATTTACACGTGGGCTGCAACAAAAATAATACATATCAATTATTTTATTACTTTAAAAGTGTTAACGTGTGTGCGCCGAATACGAAAAAAAACGGGAATCGCCGAGATGCGGGCTGTCGGCTTCAGCAGCTTAATGTTTCTCGTGTATTTCGGGCCTAATAATTTGTTTTTTGATTATCTGGTCCTAGTCGACCGAAATGTTGTCATTATTGGAACAATTAAGATATTTTAATTTGTTGAAATCTACCGTGTTCATTTTATTTCTAAAATATAGGATCTGTATCTGAGGATTCGTGGAACGTATTGAGTTTAAGAAAATCGTTTAAATATTTACTAATTCAAATTATAAAATTCCACAAATCACAACAGTAAAAATATGTCAATTACGCTGTATATAAAATATAGAATACCCTCGGAAATCACCGTTTAACATACGCTGAAAACGTTACCAGTTGGTATCTTATGGGAGAGTCCACTTCCGTATATGTCATCAGATGCATTAGTAATTATAAGATCTAAACAAGGATATCAATTCAATGAAAACCATTAACCGGTTCTCTGCCACGGACGTGTTAACACGCCGTACAATTTCGTGCTCGTGGGGCCGGCCATACAAAATTTGCATGTTTACACGCAATACTTGAGACGCGGTTTGAAGGCCACAAGAAACGTATTTAATAATTTAAAAATATCACGCGTATAGTTACATCTAATGGAATCATAGTGTGTTACTTAAACTTCAAAAATATTGTTTTTTAATCTATAATTCATCGATTTTAAAAAGAGCTTTTTTGTTGTGTTCAAATGTGTCGCTGGCAGGGCTATAATTCCTTGGTGGTGATTTCCGTTTTTGAAAAGTTTTCGTATAAACGATAGTGGAAACGACCCATCGTGTATTAATATGGTAAGTTATTGTGATATACTTTTAATATATGTTTGATTTTATTTTTTGAAAGAAAATCACGGCCCTCAATGCACGGCCATGTAAATCTCGTACGGCACAGATCAGGTTAATCGTCTTTGTTTTAGATTAATTCATAATACCTACTTCCTTAAAAGAAGTTGGTACGCCATATGTTAAATAAATACGGTTTTTGCCATGTTTGGATTTGATGGGCAATCTATAATAATTCTTGCCTCTTAGTGAAATCTTTCCGCTACGTAGTTAAGCTAATTCGACGAGCGAATATAGCGTTGTACTACCCTCGTTCGCTGTCACGAATGACATCACCGGCCGGACACAATACGAAAATCGTCAATGCCCCCTCCCTCGCGTGTATACTTCATTCGCGTTAGCGGTACCCTACTTTCTATAACGTTGTCCCTACCTCGACGCTATAGAAGGGTTGTTTCTGACAACCTACAGATTCGTAAACATTCGCGTCCTGGCAAACGAGTTTCTAATGGGAATGCTTTTGTTGAGGTCTGGCAACGTCTCGAAAGTTCACTGGTTAATCAATATATATTTTTTCTAGCGGTGGACTGGTTGTAATAGGCAGTGCTAGCTGAAATCACCATGTGGATACGTGGCTGTCTGGTGCTGCTGTGCCTCTGTGTGGCCATTCAGGTAAAACATTGACATGTGTTATTTGTGAAAATCTTTTATTTTTTCATATTTTAGTAAGTTTAAAAAAACTCTCACATTCAGTACTCCCACCGACGGTCCCATTATTAAAAATTATTCCACTATTGAAATTGTTACTTAATTAAAAATTTATGTAATTTTTAAAGTTTTATTTTATTTATTTTAAAGGAAATGAAGGCCGAAAAGAGGTATAGTGGTGGCAATGGAGGTAGAGGTGGATCTTCAGGTCAACCTGGTGAAGATGGTGGTCACGGAGGCGGCTGGAACGGTGGTGGCGGCGGTCGTGGTGGAGGAGGGGGTGGAGGAGGGGGTGGAGGCGGTGGTGGAGGCGGCGGTGGAAGTGACTGTGGTGGAGGTGGCGGCGGAGGTGGTGGCGGCGGACATGACGGCGGCAATGGAAACAACTGTGGCGGAGGTGGTGGTGGACCGAACGGTGGCGGCGGTGGTGGCCCGAACGGTGGTGGTGGCGGTGGCCCGTATGGCGGCGGTGGCGGTAGCTCGAACGGTGGCGGCAACGGTGGCCCGCACGGTGGCGGTGGTGGTGGCCCGTACGGTGGCGGTGGCGGTAGCTCGAACGGCGGCGGCGGCGGTGGCCCACACGGCGGTGGTGGTGGAGGCAGCCGTGGTGGAGGTGGTGGCGGCTGGAACGGTGGCCGTGGCGGTGATGGTGGTGGCGTGGATGGCGGTCGTGGCGGGGACGGTGGCGGCTGGGACGGTGGTCGCGGCGGCCATGGAGGAGGTGGCAGCGATGGCGGCCACGGAGGCCGCGGTGGACACTATTGATGCTCATTTCGAGAAAGAGTTGTAAATTGAAATATTAAAACATTTATTTGAATAAAAAGTGGCTGCAATATTTTGTTTGCTGTTTTATTTCTGCGTTTTTACTAATTCACTACACTGGCCTGTGGCCGAGAGGTCAAAATGAAACGGAAAGTTTCATAAGTTTTATGACTTGCGCATTAAGGTGTGGATGTTGGTTTATTCTTAATATTGTTAAATTTAATATTATTCTTTTCATCTGTTCAAAGAGAAAAAATCATTCACATGCATTTTTTTCCATGTATTTTATTAATTGTTAAAAAAATCTTTACTCATTAAATTTGTAAATTTATTTTTCAATTAATTAAAAACAAACTGCAATGATAAATTATAATGAAAACACAAAAACATCAGAAGGTTGACTTTTCCAAAAGTGTTTTTTAATACATCATCAAACTGGCTTTTTGTTTTTTTAAATAAATTCTCAGAAAAATGATTGTAGTGTACATAAAGTTACTAAAACATTCTTTTAGCTTCATTAGTTAGCTTAATAATAAAAAAGATTATTTAGAAAATTAAATGTATCAATATATTCAACGGACGATTTTGTACGAAAACTGTACGTTATTCAATCACTTAACATTTCTTTTTTCGAACAGAGTAGCGATTGGACCATCACGAGAACTCAAAGCCTTGGCAAAGGATATTGTTTCTTTTAATAAGTCCTTCATACAAAAAAAGTACCAGTGTCCGAATTATCTTAAGCTTTCACTTTTGGACCTACTGGTGTACAAGCACTTCTTTTAAATAACTACCATCAAAATGCTGTACTAGTTCCAAAAGCGATGGTTGTTACTCACTTTAAAAGATTCCACTGTCATCAATTATAAGTGTTTAGGCATTTAACCTTTTAGCTGCCGTAGATAATTAATACTAATTACCTAGCACGCCGGCTATAATTTGCAACTATGAATTTAATTAGCTATTGACGAGATAACTCGTCTCTGGCGTGTTGAGCACGTAAAATTTTACGAGATGTCTCGTCTGTGGCAGCCATCGAGTTAAAAAAAGGATTAGAATTAAATGAACTTTCGGCTAGATGATTTCCAATAGTTATAACTCTGTTTGGATACAATATATTTTTTTTTTAATTAAAATAAAATATTATATGCATGAATTTCTTTACCTGTGTGGTCGAGTGGTCAACGTTGTTGGCTTCGGCTCCGGAGGGCCCGGGTTCAAATCCCGGTACGGACAGTTTTATACATTGATTTTTCAATCGATTTGTGAATTTCTGTTCAAAGGCATGGATGTATGTGATGTCTTGAATTCCCCCCTCTCACCCACCCTATCCTATGAACGGGGCGTATCGAGAGCGATTAGCTTACCACTAGTCCTGTCCTAGCCCTATCCTTCTATCCCTACTATCTTTGGAAAAAGAGAGGTTGAGCAACTGAGTAACAAGCAGTTCTCGTAGAAACACTTCTGTTGAGATAAACTCCATTAGAGGGTTCATATGCTCCACATTGGGAGCGGCATGGTTAAAAAAATAAATAAATATGCATGAATGGTTTTGATAACAGATTAAAAATATAAAAAATATATGTCAAATATGTATGTATCTTCAACAAAATCGAAAATCAAATTCACTTGAAACAGTGAAAACCATTCAATCCACAGGTGCAATTATTTTTCACCCTTAAAAAATTATGACACATTTTTTGTACGAATTTCACATTTTTTATGAAATATCAGGGTGAGAGAGTAGCGGCAAAAAGACACGAAATAACATAATTAGTGGTTATCTAAGCACTCTCTCTACACACTCTATTAATCAATGGAAAAAATGAATAATTATATGAAACGAGCCCCTTGAACACCGCACCCAAATTGCAATTATTGTAGATGTTGACCACTCGGCCACAGCGAATAAGTAAAAACAAGGTATCGACCAGGATTCGTTAAAAAATAAAACAACTCTGACTACGACTTCAAATTAAAGCGCGACTCTAATTCCGACTACAACTCTGAACTCCTTTTTATTCCCCCTTGAAACGGTCTTCAATTTTTTTAATCGTTTCCTTTTCTTTTAGTAAGTATAGTCATTATTTCACCAATTCAATAGAACAATTTAAGAATATATTTGGCTTACTATTCTGTAGGTTCTTAGACATTTTAATGAGTGTCTCTCTAATGTTTCTTTAGGCTTAGAAACATGCAGTGGCACCACTTTCGACTAGCGGTTTGTAAACACAAATAAATACATATGAGTCAGTGTTGTTAGTTTTTTTAGTAACTCCACGATGCCGACTCTGATTCAATAAGTCTGGTAAAAATAAATAAATAAAACATTGCATGAATATATATTTTTTTATTCAAATAAATCTGTTAACATTTCAATTCATATTTAATTCAAAATAAGCATCGACGGCATCCAAAGACTTAGCCGCCACCACCTCCGCCACCGCCGCCGCCGCCACCGCCGCCTCCGCCACCACCGCCGCCGCCCAAGCTTTTGACAATAGTGGAATCCATTATGGAGCGCTTGGACTTGTGGACATCGTAAGAGATTGATTTGAAACCAGCACAGCCCACATCTTCGCTCGCTTGACCTAAGATTTCACCCTTTTCCCCAACACAAATGGTTGCGGCGCTGCATTCCTTAAAAAAAAAACTTTAATTTTCACTTCAAGTCCGGATGGAGCATGTGAATATTTTTTTTGTCATTTGAATTTATAATATGTAATCAAACAGTTCTCCTTAAAATTCTGTTCTAAAAATAGGGTGAATGTCACACTGTACAGCCACATCTTAAATTAAGACAAATTACAAAATGGCCTATTTACAAACATTCGTTGAAATGATAGAATCTAGCTATATAGGATTTTTAAAGCGTCCCAGTTGAGTCAAGAATTCATTGTTATTATTATATTGTAATAAAATCTATCTGGAAAAAAATGAACAAGGAACCAGTGGTGTGACAAAAAAAATGTAATTATTGATGAATTTGATATTTTTAACCATGTCCTCTACCAATGTGGAGCATACGGCCTCTTAATGGAAGTATTTTAACAGAAGTTTTTTTTCTACGAGAACTGTTTGTTACTCAGTCGCTCAACCTCACTTTTTTCAATGTGAGTAGTAGGGAAAGAAGGATACAACTAGAACAGGACTAGATGTTGGCTAATTGCTATTGCTACACCCAGTAATTTAAGGATCAGAAGGATGGGAGTGGAGGAAATCATGTGAATTGACATCACAAACACCCAGTCTTCGATCATAACTTTGAATTGAATAATTCTCAAATTCACTGTGATCTGACCGGGAATCGAACCCAGACCTGCGTGATCGGTGGAGCAAGCTCTAACCAACTCTAACTGCGCCACAACAGGCGACAAAACGTTATAACGTTTAATATATATATATATATTTTTAAAAGTGCGTTTTGGTTAATATGAGGTTTATTATTGAAAAAAAAACAGGAGTTCACTGCCGAGCACGCCACTGGTTCCCTGTTAATTTACTGATAAATTGTATTGCAGTATAATAAAAAGGAATGTTTAACTCAACTAGGATTCTATTACTTTTCCGTTTCTAAGGTCAAGAAATGCGACCCCAATACCAACATTTATAATTAAGGTATTCTTATATCATAGTTTTTTGGACCTTTTGTAGTTTATATAAATACGCGATAACGCTTATCAGGTGATTAGCGCCCGCGATAACGATTGTTCGTAAGATAACTTAGAACGCTGAGAGCACTCGGCAGTCGTCAATTCATATGTGTGCTGTGATGACGTATTTTTTACGCGCAACTTAAAATATGATTATTTATTAAAAAATCAAAGATTTTTATAAAAAAATGTATGAGGAATGATGCAAAGAGATATTTTTAAGCCCTTGGACTATTTTTTTTTTTGAAATTCATAAGAATAAGGCCAATAATGAGGAAACCACTGGGGTCAAAAAAGACCCTCATCGGCTGACAAGTATTTTTCTAGTCTCCGAGCCGCAAGAGTTAAGATAGATTCTATAACTTAAACGAATGTTTGTAAATAGGCTGATTAGTAATTTGTCTTTATTATAGGTGTCGCTTTAGACCGTTACATCACTCTTAATAGAATAGCGAATCTAACAAATAATGTAGAAATATTACAACAGTATTACAACAATGTCTTTTCACCGAGAAACACTTTGAAAGGGCAATTAATAATTAATAATAATGGAACCGCTCGTAGGAATACTGAATATGAGAGTATTTTGAAACATTAAATTATGAAAAAAAGAAAGATTTTGGCTAACAAAGTTACCTGTAAAACCACACAGAGGCACAACACTACCAAACATCCACGTATCCACATGGCGACTTCAGCTAGAAAAAGTAAACAGATATTTTAAATATCACTTGGAAATATTGCTTATAAATAATGCGCTTTGAATGTGTCCAATTCCATACATTTTAGTATATTTCAAATCTTCTTATTGAAAATAGACAGACAACAGTATTTTGAATTACAAATATTTCATTGATTTCAAAAAGAGCTTCGTCAGGCAACCAAAACATGCCGCTATCTATGATCGGACAATGACTGCATCACCGCTTGTAGATTATATAATATTTTGGAATCGCTCTTCAGTTTTTACTGTGATTTTACATACTTTTAAATAAAACTGACGTACGCAATTACGTTTTAAATTATACTGTCAACATATTAACAAAAAAGGTGTTTTTATTAGGTTTTATTATTCGGAGAAATGCGCGGCCTGCTGGGTAACGCCATACTAATACCTTGCGGCACTTTAAAGGTTAACAAATATACGACGAAATTCATTACCCAGCGAATGAGTATTTTCTAATTCAGAAAATTTCATCAAAAAAATACCGAAATTTGGTTACTTTGCAATAGATCAGAGTTTTTTTCGTATCGAGCGATATCCAAAAATTAGCATTAAAAAACTTACATTATTTCGCCGTTGATTCTTATGGTTGTCCGTTGTTCTTGCACTTGTTCGTCGCTTCACTGATCTTGGCACAGTAACCTGTCTGTTATTCGACGCCTTTTTATATCGTGACAAAACGTAACCAAACGTAATAAACATGATTATGCAGTGGAGCTCAATTCACGGCCAGCAGTCCTTTCGTCTGTGCGTTTTAATATTATTTGACAGGAAACACTAAATTTATTGAAAAGGTTCGACGAGTCACTTTCAACAGTCTATTGAGGACTGAAAAATGTCACCTTGCTTACAATTATTGCTCGCAAGAATTCAATATTCGTTTTTAGAAAACATTCACAGTCAGTATTTGCAAAGGTGAGAAGGTCTTTAAGCTCACTGCGCTCGAGTTTTCAACACTGCCAGACTGGGAAAATGGGAGTCCCGATAAGAACTGATGATTTTCTAGGACGTTAGCCGCGCCGTCGTTGGCTTTGGTTACCCAGTATGGACAGCTTAATTAATTGATTTTTCAATACATTTATGGGTTTTTGTTCTTAGTCATGAATGTCTGTCTAATTTAGTGGCGGTTCTAGGTACTGGGCTAGGTGGGCTAAGCCCGACCTGCATTTTTCACCCAAAACTTTAGATGATTGAATAAAAATAAACAGCAATTCGGCCGCTGAACAAAATAAATACATTTATAAGCGTCACTAACCTTCCCCAAATGAATAAAATATCTTTGTTTTGATTTTCCTCTGTCAATATAAGACAATGCTATGTCTATCTACAATAATATTCTCGATGGTGTTTTGTATTACAATTTTAAACTGAGCCGGCATAAAATAAACAATAGCCCTATAAATACTTCATAGAGAACAGGCAACGTAACGCCAGTCTGGCAACACCTACGTATTAACGACTCAAGGGCTAGATCCTTTAAGACCGCGATCTTTCCAGAGATAATATATATATTTCTTTACACTGGGGCGCAATCAAGCACGATTAGATTTTTTTTGTATTTGTATGTACGGAAACGTCATCAAACACACACGACTGTGCTTCAAATTATCAAGCTTCTGTCATTCGTTGAGGGCTAAATTGAATCTGCCCATGACCAATACATTCAAACACAAATACCAATATCGTTGTATTGTATGAAAGTGACAGGTATTGACTCTCAGTGACAACTCTGTATTGCTTTTTGTACTTGTTATTTCACTTTGAAAGAGACGAATTTAAGGTTATTATTTTATTATTTCTTACTTACATTAGCATTGATTTTATTATATAGTAATTTATGCTTTGCAGTAGTTTAGTAATATTTGTTAATTTGCTTGTAGATTAATGTATAAGGTGAAGTGGAAAAATACACAATTTCGTAAATAGTATACAATGCTTAACTTTCCTCTAGCCCACCCAAGATTTTAGTTCAGCAACCGCCACTGCTGTCTATCTAAAATCACCTCCCACCAGAAAGATCCTTTGCTAACAAATATTACTTCCCTACCCCTATCCTTCTATCCCTAAACTATCGAGAAAAAGAGATGCTACAGGCGATCCTCGCGATGAAACGTCCGTAAGGAGTGCATATGCTCTAGATTTAAAGCGGTTAAAAAAAGAAGTTCATGTTTGTTTATTTAACGTTTATAGTCACTAATAGTAATACAAAATCGGTTTTTCGATATCCATTTTAAAAACCACCATTAAACACCGTTTTTTATCGATTAAGGCACGCCTCGAATTCAGGAGTGAATTAATGAAATTAGGCAATATATATTATTTTTTGATCAATAAGCTTAATAACCGCCGCCTGTGTGGTCGAGTGGTCAACGTTGTTGGCTTCGGCTACAGAGGGCCCGGGTTCAAATCCCGGTACGGACAGTTTTATAAATTGATTTTTCAATCGATTTATGATTTCTGTTCTAAGGCATGGATGTATGTGATGTCTCGAATTCCCCCCTCTCACCCATCCTATCCTATGAACGGGGCATATCGAGAGCGATTAGCTTACCACTAATCCTGTCCTAGCCCTCTCCTTCTATCCCTACTGTCTTTGGAAAAAGAGAGGTTGAGCAACTGAGTAACAAGCAGTTCTCGTAGAAACACTTCTGTTGAGATAAACTCCATTAGGAGTCCATGTTTGTTACTCAGTCGCTCAACCTCACTTTTTTTTTTAAAGTGAGTAGTAGGTAAAAAAAAGATAAGGCCAAAACAGGACTTGTGGTTAACTTATCGCTATTGCTACACCCAGTAATTAAAGCAGTGGTTCTTAACCGGTGTGCCGCGAGCTTATTGCAAGTGCACCGCGAAAAGAATGGTAAAAACCGAAAAATCCACAAAATAGTGTAATCCGAGAAGGTCAAAAAAAAAAATTATGTACACATTCAGGTGCACCGCCACTATTTCCCACGATCAAAAGTGCACCGGGACTTCGAAAAGGTTAAGAACCACTGAATTAAATGATCAGGAGGATGCAAGGATTAGAAATAATGTGAATTGACATCACAAACACCCAGTCTGTCTCCTGGTGTTGCCCAGTTGGTTAGAGCTCGCTCTACCGATCACGCAAGTCTGGGTTCAATTCCCGGTAACATAACAGAGAATTAAAGAATTATTCAATTCAAAACAACTCATCATCTTAGAGTAGATATATGGATACATTGTAAATTGCCCGCTTAATTGAACATGCCTGGCCAATAAGGAATTTGCAATAGCAAAAACATGTGATTTTTAAAATTAAACGAGAGTGCAAATATCTCGATTTGTTGTGAATATTCAAATCCATGAAGGAAATAATTTTTTACAATCAATATTTATACTTTTATTTCATAATGAAGCGATGATAGGTTTGTTTGTTGTTCTACTGACGCTAAATCTGAAAAACCACGTACGCGTTAATTTGCACACTAAATATGAGTTGATTATTTATTTTTTAGATTATTATATGTTGGCGAATTTTGTGAACACTTCTATTTGATTAGACAACACTAGGGTATCCAATCCCGGGATTTCGGGATTGATTTATTTTGAATCCCGGGATCCCGGGATCCCGGGATTCCGGGATTGAGATTTTCTCACCAAGGTATTTGAAATCCTCAATTCGCTATACCTTTCCCCGGAATCTCACGGAAACTCGTTTTTTTTTTTAGCTCACCGAGGAATTTGAAATCTCCGATTTGGTATACTTTTTCCCAGAATCTCGCAGAAACTCGTTTTTTTTTTTAGCTCACCGAAGAATTTGAAATCTTGAATTTCGTGTAAATTTTAGGAATTTCCTCAAAATTTCTCAATCCCGGAATTCCGGGATCGCGGCCATCTCAATCCCAGAATTTCGGGATCAGAAAATTGAACGGGATCCCGGGATTGAATGCCCTAGACAACACGTCCTTAGGCGAGTTAGTACATTTAATTAAAGCTTGTATTGATCAGCCAGAGTTGAAAAACAACTGACGATTTTTTTTTTCATGTTTTGTGGCGTGATGAATTATCCGACTTTATAAACATTCTCATCGAGTTTATCTCGTACATTTTCATGACGATGATGATGATGATGATGAAGTCAAGTGAATAAGAAGTAATAAATTAAATATTATTGAATTCGAACCGTTCAAATTATGTACATTCACACAGATTTTGTCACTAACGACCCGGGTTTCGCCTTTCGGCATCTTCAGGCGTTCAAGTGCACGGATGAACTGACGCTTAGTAAATGAATGTTTCGTGTTTATATAAGAAAAAAATGTATCACCGAGTTTAAAGCCAAAACGGATAAGCCCACAGATTTGAGTAGTGAGTGGTTTTAAGAATTATATTTATTCGTTTGTTGGGAAAGGTTTTATGATTATATTTATAAAGGGTATAGGAGTGGAGAACCCGGCATGTTTAGTATTTCATTTAAAATCGGAAGGCTGTTCAATTTTGCTCTGTTTATTTCCAAAATTTCCTGGAAAATGAGCTTATGAGCGTACGCATTTGGGTGTAACATTTTTATCCTTTGTTCCTGATTGAACACGTGTCTTTCCGAAATTTGCACTAGATTCCGTGCACTTGAACCGTACCCTTGAACGTGCACTTGAACGGCTGAAGATGCCGAAAGGCGAAACCCGGGTCGTTAGTGACAAAATCTGTGTGAATGTACATAATTCAAATTTAAAACTGAAATTCCACTAAGCACCTTCAGTCGAAATCTTAAATTATATAAATATTATTGCTTTAAATTTATTTTAATAAACAGTAAAATGTGTTTTCGTATTGGCTTATGATATTTATCATGCAATAACAGCTTATAACTTCTCCTTCTTCCACCATGTTCTCTCTCTATATGGAGCATATGGCCGCCACACGGCACCTTCCTGTTTTCCTGTCTCCCGTCAATTGATTTGCTTCCTCCCATAATATCCCAGCATCCCTCAGTTCCACCGAGTACATCCTATGGATAGTACCCGACGTTCCTCCAGGACGCCGTAATTCCAAGGTCGAAGAAGAGTCAGGAAGGATTGAAGCTTTCCTGGGGCATCCCTCACACGTGAGCCAGCCAGTTCTAACGTTTCTCCATAACCACTGACGTGGCGAGGCGCTGTCATGTACGTTTCCTAATCTCCGAATTACGCATGAAATCAAAATACCAAGTAAACGGTTTATCTCGAGTCGAGGTATTGTAAGGTGCTGTGATTCGCTGCTATAAAACAGCACTGGTTGCAGCAAGCGTTGAAGAAATGGCTTTTATAAATAATACAAAATAATTTAATTCTATATATATAATATAATATTATATTATATGTATAATATATAATTTTCTCTACGATTTTTCAAACATAGATAATTAATTAAAATAGATTTTTCAAAAATAATTAACAGACAGTGTGTTAAAAATGCATATCGACTGTGAAAAGGAAAAAGAACGTAACCCACACATAGCAAATTTTACAGGAGGCACAAAAAACGTGTTTTGATGATTTTGGGTCAAATGCAAATTACGAAACATTCACAAGCTCGTAGATTTCTAAACTGGTGTTGAATTGATATAATCTTATATAAATTTAAGAATTTTTCTAAGAAGAATCTTTATTTCAGTCTTTTTTCTTGGTTTCAATTTTCACAAGCTCATCTTTTTTTCAAACTTAAAAGCTAAATTTAGATACTAATTCGGCATTTGCAGCTTACATCTTTTTGACGGAACGTGTATCAAGTTGAATACATTGTGATTATCGAAAAAAAGCTGTTTTGAAGAAACAGTGGGCTACGTCCTTTTTCTTTTTCACAGTCGATATGATCATTTTGAATTCCAAATACATTAAACTCATTTGTAAAAACTTTGATAGCGATTATATCACAATCGAATTTTGTGTTATACGCTGTTATTGCACCCTTGCCTTATAATGTTTTGAGCATAACTTATGTACAATAGACACATCATTAGAATAGCTTGAGGAAAACTGTATTGTTTATTGAACGTTTTTTACGGAAATAAACTGGTCCAAATGTCATTGAGAATTGCATTATGCTGATAACCTAACATCAACATGATATTGATATTCCAATTTGCATTATATGTACATCACCAACTGTGTATGTTGCTTATAAATAATATCCTCAATTGGAAGATAGTAAATGGGACGAAAGAAGTAGTCTAATCAGAGAGTAGGGAATCAAAGGATTGAGCTAAAGAGGACTATTGGTTGGCTAATCACTCTCGTCACGTCCTGTTATCTTAGGATTGGAATGGTGGGAGGGAATCTTTTAGACATCACAGACATCCATGCCTTCTCATATAAATGGATTGAAAAAATGCTGTTCGAACTGGTATTCGAACCCGTGAGGTCCGTCACGGAAGCCAACGACGTTGACCACTGTGAAATAAGCCCGGCAAAGTTTGTTGGTAATCAAATATTTATACAGTAAAACCTCCATTTACACTAAAGCCGGGACAGTGTAATTCGGAGTAGTGTAATTGGGGGAGTGAGTCTCTAACAAAATTAGGTATTTGGTTTTTTTATGCAAAAAAAAAAATATGGACGAAATATTTAGTTACCAAGTGATAAAATGCAATGCGCGCCAAAATCCAACACATAGACAGTCGCCCGGCTATACGTGTATAGCTTGGCACGCGTTGAATGCATAGACGCTAGCCAAAATTTGACTGTATGCGCCGCACAGACAACCGTCTCGTAGCCAAGAACAATGGAATGCGACCGTTCAAATGGGGGATTTGCGGCGAATATTTCAAGACAGCGTTTAATTCGGGGTAGTGTAATTGGGGGTTCCACTCTTTAGGGTATAAAAGTGGAGCACCCGGCATATGGATCCGGTCATTTAAAATCGGAAGACTGTTCAATTGCACTCTCACTCACCATTAAAATCTGTGGGCATTCCCACGGGCTAATCCTTTTCTCCAGCAATAGCTTTAAGCTCAATGATACATTTATTTCTTATATAAACACGAAAAATTCATTTACTAAGCGTCAGTTCAAGTTAATCCGTCCCCTGAACGCCTGAAGATGCTGAAAGGCAAAACCAGGGTCGTTAGTGACAAAATTTGTGTGAATGTACAAAATTTAACAACAACAGCAGTTTGTATAGGAAAGAAATTTAATTAATAAATATAATTTCACTTTTAAGGTGTTCGCTGTCGATACATGGTGAAAATGCATTATATTAAAAAAATTAAACACTCTTTTGTACTAATTCCAAATTAATAATATATAATTTATAATATTACAATCAAATTATCAGCAATAAACGTCAATCAAACTGCTTTCGGGGAGAATTTTCAATCCAACAGCCGTGAGGATTCTGAAAAAGAATTTATCAAAATCATATTAAATCTTGCAAGCAAAAGATCAAAAAAAATAAAATGGATAAATACATTTAGATTAATGAAACGTATGTAATAAGAAAGATGGCTCATTCAGTCAATTTTAATTAGGCAAGAATTTGTGTGAATTAATTTCTAATATTTCTCGCATTTCTAATTTTAACTTTTTATTATTTGAATTCAGGATTTTAAAAAATTTACTGATATCAAAAGTATGATTATTTAGCAAAAAAATTAATGGTTTCCGAACGTATACAATTTGACCACTTTTATGGCTGAAACTAAATGCTCTTTATTTATAATGCTAATCGATTTTCCTTTTTGACCAATACATTTAGCTTCGCATGAATTGCCGTGAAGTAAATAAATACCGCTATGGCTAAAAATATTAAGTGTGTCGTTGGAATCTACTAACAATAGACTAAGTGTATTATAAAATGTAATATAAGTTTTTTTTTCGCAGAAGAAAAGAGCTATATGTCCAGTCCCTTTAAAAACCCCCGTATGTAATTAAGCAGGGATGAATAGTATTATTGAGGCCTCACAAGGTCTTCCACCTCTGCATATCTGTATATATATATATATATATATCATTGACAGAGGGATGGCCATGAGAGCCATGGCGACCCCTGAGAAAAAAATTAGAGGCAACAGCCTTGGGCCCTGCCATAGCAGTGTCGTAGGAAAAACAGCAAAAAAGACCGGGCCGTTAAATCCCAGCCGCTCCTAACAAATTGTATGGCGGTTATACGTAGATCAACTCTAAATTCCAATTTATGAGCTTATTTTTCGTTGAATATAACATGTATGTTTGAAATATTTCTTGTATGGATATTCTGTGATTCTTTGGTGTTGTTAATTTACAATTTACGATACATCGGAAGGGTCATATATGCAAATTAAGTAATGATTGTAAGAAATATAGCGAATGGCAAGAAATGCGATTTGTGGTAAAACAAATAAAATTTAACTTTCCACTATTAAATATCACAGTTATATACAATATTGATTATAAATAACATAAAACAACAGTAACAAGCGGAATCCATATTATATTATATACGATTTTGACGCCTATTGTGATATTATGAAATAAATGCTGCGTCTTATCATATAATAATGGCAACATACCAAGTAAATGATGATTTAATCAATAATAATATTTAAAAAATAATGAAGTGAAATGTGCTAGCTACCCTAATTTGACTTACTGATATGACTTGAGAAATCCTATGGAAAGATTGAGTAACGAACCAGTGTGCACAAATAAATTTTGAGATTAATTATTAATTGATTAAAATCCCAATAATGACGTTGATTTTTTTAATGAACTATCCAACCTCATATTCTGTATTGAAATATTGTAAAAAAAATAATTTTAATAAAATGATTTGCCTTCTTTGTTTGCTTTTGTTCTCCGAGATTTTTCTTCAAAAACCTTAGAAAATGTGATTTTTTCTTATTTTTAAAAATATGTAATTGAAAAGATATATAATTAAAATATAAATATGTACTTCCTACAATATATAAGAAACAAATGGCTTCATAATGATGTGATATTACATTGAAAATTATGACGCCGGCCCGCTTATCTGAAAAAAGTACCTGTTTTCAGCTCCATAGCATGGCTTTCACTATAGGGGGCTTTGGCCCTGCACTTTCAGAGGCTTGCGCTAAAATATTTTATTAGCTTCCAAGTATCCATATTTTAAAATTGAATAGCGATTTCTGACATATTTTCTGGGTCTGATATGTGTAGTCAGGTTTGTAGTCGAGTGATCAACGTTGTTGGTTTCGGTTAGAGATCTCACGGGTTTGAATCCTGGTGTGGACAGATTCATAAATTGATTTTTCAATCGGGATTCGGGTTGTCAAAAAGGCATGGCTGTCTAAAATTTCCTTCCAACTTCCAACCATCTTTCCTTAAGAACGGTGAGTATTCTACTAAGAGTGATAAGCTAATCGCTAGTCATGTAGTAGTCCTATTTTTCTGTCGCTACACAGTTCGAAAAAAGAGAGGCTTAGCAACTGAATAACAAACAGTTGTCGTAGATAATCTTCTGTTCAGTTACCTTCATTAGCAGATCATATGCTCCACAATGAGGGAATGAATTGATTTTAAAAAATCTCCTGTCAAACATCATCTCGGCGTCATTTTTGAAAATGAAGGCTCATACATTCAAATCTTGTTTTTGATAAAACTTACTAATGAAGCTTTGTAGAATTTTCAATAACTCAATGTATAATCATTTCTCTGGCAACTTAGTTAAAAAACAAATAGCCGGCAAGCCCCTTGTTAAATTAAGAGAAAACAAAATTCTCAGATCAAATTAGTACATATGTTATGTAAACACAACATTATAGCATAGAGTGCTATGTCAAATTATCTATGACAACTTATTGTAACAATAAACCTATATCGATATCCAATTCGTTCTCCAAATCTAGCCAGTTCAAATCGAAACGTTTTACAACGAAGTAGAGACGCCTCGATACTCATAACGTATCATTAGATTAATAAGATGAAGTGATTTATTTTAAAGTGTAAATTATATATGGAATAAAGTTGAACCAACATTGAATAGTGTTTTAGTAAAAATATATCCATAACAAATGCATGCCATTTCTAACTTACATATGTGTTATCTACGACAGCTTCACAGTAGGACATTTTTAGCCATTTAGATTGATAATTTAACAGTAAACTGCATATTGTTACATATTGTAAATGTATTATACCAGAGTAACAATCGATTGCTTATTTAAGTATTGCATATAATTGCATAGGAGTGATACAAATATTCACTCCTTTCCCAGAACACCGAGAATTGCTCGGAGATTAGGCGAGTCCATTGTCAACGTATTGGTAGCCCACCACTGGGGCAGTGTAGTGATTATGTAAAAACACGGAAATAAAACAGCAAAGAAAATATTGCAGCGATATTTTATTCAAGTAAATATGTTTTGACATTTCAATTTACAATTCTTAACAAATGAGCATCAAAGGCGTCAACCGCCACGACAACCGTCACAGCCGCCACTGACGCCGCCACGGACACTGTTTCAGCCACCACCACCTCCACCACCACCGTACGGGCCACCGCCGCCACCGTTAGGACCACCGCCGCCGCCACCGTAAGGCCCACCGCCGCCGCCACCGTACGAGCCACCGCCACCACCGTACGGGCCACCACCGCCACCACCGTAGGAGCCACCGCCGCCGCCACCGTAAGGGCCACCGCCACCACCATACGGACCACCGCCACCACCGCCGTACGGGCCACCGCCACCGCCACCTCCTTGGGCCTTCATTTCCTTTAAAATAAATAAAATAAAGTGAAATTAACAATTTATTATTATGGAATCGTCGTTGGTAATACTGAATGTGTGAGTTTTTGAAACTTTGAAATAAGAAAAAATAAAAGATTTTGACAAATTACATATTTTAATGTTTTACCTGAATGGCCACAGAGAGGCACAGCAGCACCAGACAGCCACGTATCCACATGGTCATTTCAGCTAGCGCTGCCTATTACAACCAGTTCACCGCTAGAAAAAAATATTTCGATTAATCACTGAACTTCCGAGACGTTGCCAGACCTCAACACGAGAATTCCCATTAGAATCTCTTTGACCAGGAAGTTTACGAATATGGATGTTGTCAGAAACTATCTTGTTTTATCCAAAAAGTTTTAAACTTTTAATCAAGCTACTATGTATAAGCACAGCATATCGTCTCCATTAGGGCATCTCATCCCGGACTCTTTTTGTGATCTCGGAGTTTCTGGATTCACAATCGTTCAATACCATTTTGCACTAACACTAATTGTCTATGAAAAAGCTCTGATCAAAGTGCGTACCGCGTTTGCTCACAGTCGATCAAAAACAACAACGCGTCGACAATTCAGAGCGTTGTTTGGAGCTTTTTCAGCGCAATGGGTCCATCCACTACACCCCACAGTCTAAACGGCAGTCAGCTGTGTGGCTATTGTATATATGAAAATAATAATACATTGATTCTTCCGATCCTACACAAAACCCAGTGAAAGATTAAGTACTTCGGAGGCACCAGGCGCAATAAGTTTTGGAGGCCCTGCTTTTCGAATAACATAATAGTTCTGCAAACCTCTTCGTAGAATAATAATGAATATTGAAAACTGAAATTAAAACGTAAGGGTTTATATAATATATGCTATCTTTGAGGCCCCCATAATTCGGAGGCCCCCAGCGAGCGCCTCTTGCGCTTATAGAGTAATCCGCCACAGACAAAACCAGCTTCTAGGCAGTATGCCATACTAAATACATATTCAGAACACTTTGTTTGCAATGCGCAAAGATTTTTGCGTTTCGATTATGTTCAACTTAACGATGCCACTCAGATATGGCAAAACATGGCAAACATCGTATTTATTTCACAGACAGCGTATCAGTTCCTTAAAAGGAAGTAGATATTATAAATTAATCTAAAACAAAGACGGTTAATGGTTTCCATTGAATGATATCCGTGTTATTTAATGGTCTGTTATGACTAATTCTTATAATTACTAATGCACCTGATGACATATACGGAAGTGGCCTCGCCCATAAGATGTCGCCGTTTACTGTTTATTTGCGCTGGTTACGTTTTCAGCTTTTGTTAAGCTGTGCTCGATTTTCGAGCGTATGCATTGATCCAAGAAAATGACTCGTATAAAAAAATCTCGTGAAAAAAAGCCTTACTTTCATATAATTTGATAAATTGGTTCAAAAAATCAAAATATCACATAAAAAAGTATCAAAAATATATGATAAACAAAACTTTCATCTTCAAATTAGCGCAAAAAAGATTGTTTTAACACTTTTACCATTATATTTTTATTTATTATAAAAAAAATGAAATCAGGTTCGTATTTATAAATGGATTCAATTTTTAATCGAGAGTTAATCGATGCTGTCACTGTCAATTGTGAAATACATATCGACTTTAGAAAGGAAAAAGGACGTAGCCCACACTTAACAAAATTTACAAGAGACACAAAAAACGTTCTTTGATGATTTTTGCTAAAAGGCAAATTATGAAATATGCATAACCTTAAAATGTACGGAGATTTCTAAACTGTTGTTTAATTGACATAATCTAATATTAATTAAAGAAATTTTCAAGGAAAAACCTTTTTTTCTGTCTTTTTTCTTGGTTTTTTTTTTGCTTTTTATACATAACCTTGAAGTGTACGGTAAAAGATAAATTTTGATACCAATTTGGCATTTTCAGCTTACATCGTTTTGATAGAACGTTTATCAAATTGTATACATTGTGATTAGGGTATACAATCCCGGAGCCTTTTTCTCGTTTTATTTTTTTTAGCTCACCGAGTAATTTGAAATCCTCGATTTGGTATACTTTTTCCCGGATTGTCAGAGAAACTCGTGTTTTTTTTTTTAGCTCACCGAAAAATTTTACATCTTGAATTTGCCAATTTCGTGTAAATTTTCGGGATTTGCTGAAAATTTCTCAATTCCGAAATCCCGGAATTTCGGGATCAGAAAATTGAACGAATCAAATAGGTTTGGGCAGGGTTACAATTTATTATATGAAAAACATTTTTCGAAGAAAAAAATCACGTAAAAATGAGTAAATCGCGTAAAAACAGGAACAGTGTCGTCTAAAAAAAATCGCATAAAAGCGAAATCAAAGTACAGCTACTTTACTAGACGGTACAGAGCCAACGCAGAATTCTCATTGAACTAAATTAAATTGTCAATCATGTACAATGCTTCAATACAAATAACTGAATTCTATGACTTTTAAGTATAAATTGAACATGATTATTTTTGTTGCAACCCGTGGATATTTTATAAATGCGGCCCTCGGGCTACCCGAGGCTGGACAGCATCTACAAATATTTTTCACTATTATTTATTATTTAATTGATGTAAACAATTTTGTTTTATTGACACGAGCACCACAGCTTGAAAATTACTGACTTATTAATGTAAGATTAGTAATGCGTTACAATTTTTCCCGGGGCAGGTCTTTTAAACTTCACCTATCCGTAAACAATGTAAACTTTAACTGCAGTTTATCTCGAAACTTGTATTTTTCGTATTATATTAATAACATTCAAAAACTTACATTAACTTCGCTGTTTGTTACTGTTCTTGGAGAACAGTGTTTCCAACAGTTTCTTCAGAGCATACGTCGATAGCTCTGCACTGAACTTGTAACAATAGCTTGTGTGTTTTTTGACGCGTTCTTATTATACCATATAAAAACGTTGACTCATAACAATGATCATGCGGTGGAGCTCAATTTACGGTCCGCAATCCTGTCAATCAATCATTTTTAATATTATTTGAAAGGAAACACTAGATTTACTGAAAAGGGTCTATAAACATTCTATTGAGTCATATTGCTTATAAGAATTAAAAACTCGTGTTTGGTGAACGTTCACAGTCAGTATTCGACAAGGTCAGAAAGTCATTGCGTTCGTGTTTTCAACATAGTCGGACTGCTGTCGCTGGGAAAGTTAACTTTTACCAGGCGGTCAACTTGGTTTTTTTAATTGATTTTTATGTTGATGTCTAAAATTAACTTGACACAACGGGACCGGCTAGCTAACAAACAGTCGTTCCATAGCCCTAGCCTTCGGTCCATTATTTATGCTGCTTTGCAAGACATATGTGCGTCAAATTCGCGGACGAATTCAGGGCTTACGACTGCAAAAAGAACCCGACAGTGCCGGTCAAATGAGCAAACTGCGCCAACTACAAGGGCTGTAGATGGCACCAAAAACACGCCAGAATCGCCCTGTTGACTGTTCGTTCAAGTAAATAGAGCAAAAAATCACTTCGAATGCCAAATATATATTTTAATTTATATGTAAAAACTTTGATGGCGATTATTTATACGGAAACAATTTCATGCCAATTTCTGAGGCCTAAGAATTTACCCAAATTAGCAGCGTGGCATCAAAATTTTCAAGTGGTTTTTAAATCCAAAATCTCGGGAATTTACGAATTTACAAAAAAATACAGAATTGGCCAGAAAGCCGCACCAGGGTAGTCAAAAGGACGCCGTTTCCCCACGCCTGGTCTAAATCATGCATGTATTTAACGTTTTAAATAGCTTTATCTTAGATAGCACTGTTTTCTTCATTTATTTTCATTGTTATCAAGTATTTTATATTGGCAAAACATTAACTGGATGATTGCACTCAATATGTGATTGAGAATCCCAATATGGTGTACACGATCGTGACATTCAGAGTTGTATCGATTGCCGTTGCATAATCTACCGGAAGGTATGTCACTATACAGTCATGTCGTCAATTAAAATAAAAAAGGGCAACAAGATAACCTCCAACATTACAGATAAGCTAAATGAATTAAACTTGCAACTTCTGGGAAATAACAAGACATCGGTTGACATCAGTGGCGTAGCAAGAGAGATGCGACAAGGGCGGATATTTTTGGGGGCGGCTTTTTCAAAGATAAATACAATATTTTTCGAGATACTATATCGACTGTGGAAAGGAGAAATGACGTAATCCACACATGCCAAATTTTACAGAAGCCGCAAACAATCTGTTATGATGATTTTGACTCATAGGCAAATTATGTGATATACACAAACTTGAAGTGCACGAAGACACGGGTGTTTAATTGACATAATCTAACAATAATTTTAATAATTGCTTAGGAATAACCTTTTTAAAAGGGCTCGTATTTTTCTGGTCAGAATTTATATTAAATGGTCATAATATATCGGTCAGAATAAATAGTCTTAATTTAACTGAAATTTAAAAAAAAACCTAACCTAACCTAACCTACTAACCAAAATTGTTATTAAATATTCTGACCGTATAATATTTTTATTCTGACCAAAAATTGATTTAAATTCTGACCATTTAATTTGTTTCCTTTTAAAAGTCTATTTTACTGTTTGCAATTTTGACAGGACCAACTTTTTTCAAACTTAAATAAAAATTTAGATACTAATTCGTCATTTGCAGCTTACGTCCATTGAACGTGTTGTGACCATCGAAAAAAAGCTGTTTCGTAAAAACTATGGGTTACGTCCTTTTTCCTTTCCACAGTCGATATGTATACATAAATACAATTAAGCCACCTGTAGTAAAGGTTCATAGATAAAAAAAGAAGTAACTGAAAAAACAAAATTAGAGGACACATTGGAGGCGGCAAATTCTAGGATCGCCCCGGGCGACAGGATTCCTCCCTACACCACTGGTTGACAAAATTAGTGACCGTGATTACGTTCAAAGGTAAATTGTGCCATTTAGAACATAGTTTCTCAACCTTTTTGAGCCCGTGGAACCCTTTCGAGTCAAATATTTTTACCCATACTAATGAGTTTTTAGAGAATCGGAAAGAATGATGTAAAAAATACTAAGAAAAAACCCAATGGTACTCATACCTACCCAGAACCTTGTTGAAGGATGTATTCCGCAGCGTAGCAACGTTATTCGTGTTCAAAATTTTGCCAGAGATGTGCCAAAGTGAAATTTCTCAAAACTTGTTTCGGCTTTTCACATTTTTTTGGGATCTGGGACGAATTGATTCACTCTTTTAAAACCACTAGTTTTTAAATTGATTGCCTAGAATTTCACTAAAATTTTTGTTCAAAAGAGCAATCAGTTTGTATTTGTTAATCTGTTAACCCATTCTGCCATTTATTGTATACAGATCAGATGCTATTGAAAATCTATTTTGGGAATTCGTGCCTTGAGAGTTAAACATAGGTGATATAATAGAATATTCAAAAATAATAGTAAAAAGTCAGAAATCAAATATTTGTTATTCAGATTCAATGATATTATCTGTTATTAATGCAAACAAAAAAACATAGTGCTCCTATTGAATTGTAATATGCGACACCCATGAATATTTATTTATTGATAATAGTCATTGTTAACTGCAATTAAAACTACAAACACATTTTTTTTTGCTGTATAACCATTTTTTTAACCCTTTGAATAGTGAGTTATTTTATTTATTTAATTAACCTGTTCTGTGCCATGCGGTATTAATATGGCCGTGATTTTCTTTTAAAAAAATAGAACCTAATAAATATGTACTTTTTGGACATATAATAATTTAAACCATATCCGCTCCCAATGTGGAGCATATGGACTCCTAATGGAGTTTATCTCAACAGAAGTATTTCTACGAGAACTGCTTGTTACTCAGTTGCTCAACCTCTCTTTTTCCAAAGAGAGTAAGGATAGAAGGACAGGGCTAGGACAGGATTAGTGGTAAAATAATCGCTCTCGATACGCCCCGTTCATAGGATAGGTTGGGTGAGAGGGGGGAATTTAAGACATCACATACATCCATGCCTTTGAACAGAAATCATAAATCGATTGAAAAATCAATTTATAAAACTGTCTGTACCGGGATTTGAACCCGGGCCCTCTGTAGCGGTAGCCAACAAGGTTGACCACTCGACCACATAGGCGGCATGTAATAATAGTACATCAAAACACTTACCATTGGTCATTTCCGCCATCATTTATCCAAAAACGTTTCAAAAACGAAAATTACCGCCACGTTAGCCTAGCCCACAAATTTGAACACAACAAAAAAGCTTTTTTTTTAATATATGTATTATAGCTTACAAAATAATATCTGTTAAGTTTTAGTATTACACTATGATTCCAAGAGATGTCACTATATGCATGATATTTTTAAATTATTAAATACGTTTCTTGTGGCCTTTAAACCGCGTCTAAAGTACTGCGTGTAAATACGCAGATTTTGTATCGCCGGTCCTACGAGCACGAAATTGTATGGCGTGATAACATGTCCGTGGCAGAGAACCGGTTAAATAAGGCTTCTTCGTCCATTATGTATTTTTTTACGAAAGAATGTATACCGCTTTTTTGTGGACATAAATCACTAAAATTAAAAAGAAAATATATCACACCTTTTTTGTTTAGATTTTTTTGCAGTGACGTCTGTGTGTAGAAATCGAACATCTTAACCCTTTGAGTGGTGAGCTATTTTTTTTAATAAATAAGGTTTTTAGTAAATTATTTCAATTTTAAGATTAAGAGTAAAGTCATGCTATTGCAAAATATGTCTTTAATTAAAGGATGGTTTGTGTAACGTTACCCCGAAGATTGTTGGGAATTTTAATAAAAAAAAAATAGTTGAAGTAATGACGTCGTCGGATGTTAACTTTAATATATGTGGGCGACAGTTCCCTGTTAAGTTAGCTTATAGGATGATGATGATAATACATAACGTTAGGTCTTCTACTTTCAAGTTCGGTGTTCACTCAATTCTATATGTATGTAATTGAAGGATCCCTATAGTGGAAAAAAAATAATGTGGAGTGACGACCCAAAATATAGTTTTTTGAAAAATCTCAAAAGAATTAGACTTCACTTTGATAGATTTACACTATGGTCATTTTCATTTTCAATATTGTCAGTTTTCGTTGCCGACTTTTTCTGAAAATTTATATAAAATTGGCAGCTTTAGAATAAATAATATATTTAATACATCTGATCTTCAACCCATTGCAATCTATTTCCAAAAAAATCTATTCGGAATATCATATGAGATTATAATTTTTGTTTAATTTGATATGTATGTATACATTTGATTGTTCATGCCAGTAAATTTCTGATTTTGATAATGCAAAAAAAGTCAGCTAGTAGCCTCAGCTAAAGATGCAGTAGGGTATTTCGATGTTTGTCCTATTTCCATGATTGTTTGCGAATGAAATTACATATTTACAAAACAAATAAATCAATTACTTTCGGAACAAATCTATAAATCATTTTTTAAAAAATGTCCGTTGTTAATGTTCTCAAAAAAAAGTCAATGTTGACCATCCGGGCAAAGGAAAAGCAAAGCAGAGAAAACAATGAACATATTGCAGCATATTTTTTAAATGTCTGAAATCTGCCAGCCATCACTAATCTCTTTTATGAAAATGGCCAAGAATTTTATGACCTATTTGCAGCGTAATAAAATGACGACCTTCGAAACAGGTTTTCCTGATTATAATCGCGCGATGTATTATATTTTTATCGTTGAAAATCAAATTGAAAAATCAATTTATTACATTATTATTATCTCTTATATTGTCGTGACTTCATTCTTTTTAATTAATTGTACATATATTAAAATACTTTATTAATAGGAAAAGTTCTGTAAAATCAGTAATGTATTTTGTAAAATTACTAGGTTAGAAACGAAAACGGATTTTTGTAGATACATTTCTGTGTTAATCACCCATCTATTTTTGGATATGAATTTAATCATTTTAAAAAATTAGCTTAACACTTTATAGAACAGAGAAAATGGTCATGATCTAATAAAAAAATTGTTATGTTTGAAATAAAAAAAAATACCTGCATAGCCACGTAGAAGCACAACACCAAGAGACAGCCACGTATCCACATGGTGACTTCAGCCATGCCCTTTAGCGCAGCCGGTTCACTCTTTGAAAGAATATACCGGTCAACTTTCTGTGGTAAATTTTGAAATAGGTAAATTGTGAAAAACTTAATTGATTTATGCTATCAACGACTCCGGGATGTTGCCACACCTCGACAAAATCATTGTCACTAAGAAAGACCCTTTCAATAGAAAGCGTACCGTTGCACGAATCTGCAGACAGGGTTGTCGGAAACAATTTTTGTTTGAATCGTTCAAATCATTTTAAAAAAACTTAACATGTATATTAATTTTGTGTCAAAAAGATTTCAGCGCCTAATCAGTGTAGCTTAATAAAAAAAAATATCGAAATGATTATAAATTATAGCCAGTGGTGTAGTGGTTTCTCATTTCATTTCTCCCTATTTTTTTTTATATCCGTCCGAAGTTAAAAAACCACAAGTTTTAACAATTAAATTTAATTAATTAATTATTTTTTTCACGTTACATGTGCACTGTTACTGCCGCCTGTGTGGTCGAGTGGTCAACGTTGTTGGCTTCGGCTGCGGAGGGCCCGGGTTCAAATCCCGCTACGGACAGTTTTATAAATTGATTTTTCAATCGATTTATGAATTTCTGTTCAAAGGCATGGATGTATGTGATGTCTTGAATTCCCCCCTCTCACCCATCCTATCCTATGAACGGGGCGTATCGAGAGCGATTAGCTTACCACTAATCCTGTCTTAGCCCTATCCTTCTATCCCTACTCTCTTTGGAAAAAGAGAGGTTGAGCAACTGAGTAACAAGCAGTTCTCGTAGAAACACTTCTGTTGAGATAAACTCCATTAGGAGTCCATATGCTCCACATTGGGAGCGGACTTGGTTAAAAAAAAAAAAACATGTGCACATTTTTTTTAATTTGATATAATATTTTGGATAAATTATGTATAATACTTGAAAATTAAATTACAAATCAAAAAGGTAGCAGAGCGGCGCCCAGGCTCACTTTTAGGTTCCAGGAGTCTGATTCCTTAACATGTTTTTGTATTACTTTTAGATCGAGACATTTTATCATCGAATGCATGAATTTTCCACTATAGTCAACCTTTGAATCGGTAAAAATCTCTCCACTGGGTGTTTGAAATATATGTACACACTCCGATATCATTGAAATCAACAAACGTTTATCCTTTATTGGCTAAATCAGGAATGAGATATTCTTCAACAGAATATTTGTAACCACTGTCATTCTCCATTATAGGGGTGGGGTATTGGAGAAAAAAATATATATCTATCAAAGTCATTTTGACAAAAAAAATATGAAATTAGAAATGTAAACATCAATATGCGAGAGTTCTGGAATGGGATTGTTTTAGCTGGATTTGTACTCGAAAAAAAAAACAAAAATCCTCGAGTTGTTTAAAAATAAAATATGCATTCAAATCGCTAGGGACGAAAGTGGAGTCTTTTTTAGAAAACATAACCTAAAATTAATGGATTATTCAATCACTAGTAATTCGCTACTGGTCTCCATGTTTTTTTTTTTTTCGAAAATATTAGGTTTGTCAATGTGCATGTCTTGCAATTCATATAGTGATATTTCAAAAACGATTTCACAACACGCTGTCAATTATATTTAAAAACAATATCAATTAGAAGACTTTAATTTACATTATTCAGAGGTTTTAAACACACAAAAGAAAGAAAACGTTTGAATTGTTTTTTTTTTGTATATTTTTCTTAAATTGTTTCCGACAACCCTTAAATAATCCAACGCCCATAGCGTTTCCTGGCAACATTGGAGAACATGAAATGTATCTGTAAAAAATGAACCAGTGGCGTGCTCGAGCAGTGAACTTCTAATTTTTTTTTTTTATAAAAATTGTCAACTTCAACAAAATGCACTGTTTATTTAAAAAAATATTAATCTTTAACTAAATCAAATACTAAATTTGAATCGTTCAAACTATGTACATTCTCACAGATTTTGTCACTAACGGACCGGGTTTCGCCTTTCGGCATCTTCAGGCATTCAACGAAACCCGGGTCGTTAGTGACAAAATCTGTGAGAATGTACATAGTTTGAACGATTCAAATTTAATATTGAAATTCCACCAAGCACGTTCAGTCGAAATCTTAAATTAAATCAAATACATTTTAACATCAACTATCTTTTATCGCACATTCATAGCTAATTAAATGTTGAAATGGTAAATGACAAATAAAAAAAAAAAAACTTTTTATTATCATTGACGTGAAATTTGAATCGTTCAAATTATATACATTCACACAAGTTTTGTTACTAACGACCCGGGTTTCGCCTTTCGGCATCTTCAAGCGTTCAAGTACACGAATGGACTAAAACTTACGTTTAGTAAATCAGTGCATCACTTAATTAAAAACAATTGATTGCGTCATCGATTAACTGAACTAATAATTTTATTTTTACGGCGTTCAATTGGCTGGGAAAATATTTGCCAGAACAAACAGTCTTTCTAACTTAGTGAAATCAGCCACTTGAATACAGAGCAAAAAAATCATTAACATGTCCCAGAGATGCTGTGTGTTTTTGATACAAACAATTTTGCCTAATGCACACTCGAATTTGATATTGTAAGCTATATTGACTCAGTATAGATGGAACTACACATATTCATCAAAATATTGCTTATATTCTATTAGAATACCAAGTATTTGATTTTTTAAATGTCTTGGACATCCGTCTATCGCTTGCGTATGTTTCGGTATGTATTCTAAAATAACAGGACGTGACGAGAGTGATAAGCCAACCAGTAGTCCTGTTTGGGCATATCCTTTCATTCCCTAGATTAATCCCTTCTTCCCATTTACTATCTTCTTGATTGAGGATATTATTTATAAGCAACAAGCTGATATACATATAATGCAAATTAGAATATCAATATCAGGTTGACGCTAGGTTATCAGCATAATGCAATTCACAATGACACGTGGACTAGGTTATTTCCGTAAAAAACATACAATAAACAATAAAGTTTTCCTCAAGCTATTCTAATGACGTGTCTATGAACGTCAGTTATGCTCGAAACATTTTAAGGCAAGGGTGCAATAACAGCGTATAACACAAAATTCCATTCTGATATAATCGCTATCAATGTTTTTACAAATGATTACAGTAGAACTTCGATTAACATGATACAGGGTATACTCTCCACATAGAGAGCGAACATGGTCAGTACTAGGGCATCCAATCCTGGGATTCCGTTCAATTTTCTGATCCCGAAATTCATGGATTGAGATGGCCGCGATCCTGGGATTTCGGGATTGAGAAATTTTCCCGAAATCCCGAAAATTCACACGAAATTGGCAAATTCAAGATTTCAAATATCTCGGTGAGCTAAAAAAAAAACGAGGTTCTGTGAGAATCCAAGGAAAAAGTATAGCGAATTGAGGATTTCAAATTCCTCAGTGAGAAAATCTCAATCCCGGGATTGGAAAAAGGCTCCAGGATTGGATACCCTAGTCAGTACCTTAAAGTTATAGCCTGTTATTGTATGATGCAAAAAATAAATTAAAAAAAATATCATTATCCGATATGAAAACACATTTAAATGTTAATTAAAATAAATTTAAAGCAATAAATAGTATGAATGTGTAATATCTGACAACTGTTCAATAGACTTCATCATCATCATCATGAAAATTTTCACTGTCAACATCGTTAGTAATATTTTTCAATCTTCTTTATTAATTTATAAAATAAGCTAAGCAGATTTTTGCCGATTCCGTGAAATACGAAATTCAATCGATTCACGTACGTAGCTTTTCCCTTACCTATCATCGCTTCATTGTAAAAAACATATATTCATAATGAATAATAAAAATGGAAATTGTCATATTGTAATTGAATAATCACAACAAATCGAGATAGTTCCATTTTCGTAAAGACAGTATTGTAAATGTCATGTTTTTGCTATCAAAAACTCCTTATTGGTCAGGCATATTCAAGTAACCGGGCAATTTACATTTTACATTTACATACGCCAAGTCCGTGGTGCAGTAGTCAACTTTGCTAGCTTCCGGGACGGATCTGATTCTAATTCTACGATTTTCTACGAAAAGTCTTTTTTTGCTCAGTCGCTCAATCTCTCTTATTGAAAGAGAGATTGCTTATCACATATAATTGCACCTCAAGTGTATCGTTGAGGGGATGTTATTTTCGGTATGATACAATTCCCGTCAGTAATTGTTTCAAATCTAGAGCAAATGCATTCCTTACGGACATTTCTTCACGAGAACCACCTGTAACGTGTGCTTAGTTGCGCAACCTCTCTTTTTCTCGATAGTTTAGAGATAGAAGAATAGGGAAGGAATATTTGTTAGCAAAAGATCTTTCTGGTGGGAGGTGATTTTAGATAGACAGACATTCATGACTACGAACCAAAACCTATAAATGTATTGAAAAATCAATTAATTAAGCTGTCCGTACTGGGTAACCAAAGCCAACGACGGCTCGGCTAACGTCCTAGAAAATCATCAGCTCTTATCAGGAGGCTACAAGGGTTCAGCTCATTTTCCCAGTCATGGTAGTCTGGCAGTGTTGAAAACTCGAGCGCAGTGAGCTTAAAGACCTTCTCACCTTTGCAAATACTGACTGTGAATGTTTTCTAAAAACGAATATTGAACTCTTGCGTACAATAATTGTAAGCAAGGTGACATTTTTTAGTTCTCAATAGACAGATGGTAGTGGCTCATGGACCCTCTTAAATAAATTTTGTGTTTAATGTCAAATAATATTAATACGTAATAATTGCCGCCTGAGTGGTCGAGTGGTCAACGTTGTTGGCTTCGGCTACGGAGGGCACGGGTTCAAATCCCGGTACGGACAGTTTTATAAATCGATTTATGAATTTCTGTTCAAAGGCATGTATGTATGTGATGTCTTGAATTCCCCCTCTCACCCATCCTATCATATGAACGGGGCGTATCGAGAGCGATTAGTTTACCACTAATCCTGTCCTAGCCCTATCCTTCTATCCCTATTCTCTTTGGAAAAAGAGAGGTTGAGCAACTGAGTAACAAGCAGTTCTCGTAGAAACACTTCTGTTGAGATAAACTCCATTAGGAGTCCATATGCTCCACATTGGGAGCGGACATGGTTAAAAAATATATATATATATATTATTACTCACAGACGGACAAGACCGCGGACAGTGAATTGAGCTCCACTGTATGGTCATGTTTGTGAGGTTAGGTTTATGAATGGTATAAAAACGCGTCGAAGAACAGACAAGTTACTGTCACAAGTTCGGTGAAGCGACGAACAAGTGCAAGAACAACAGACAACCATAAGAATCAACGGCGAAATAATGTAAGTTTTTTAATGTTAATAAACAATAACAAAATACAATGCAAAAAAAAAATACAAAATTTGTATTCAGTGAAAACACAAAAAAATCCACTGATCTATTTACGAAATAACCAAATTTAGTTATTTTAATATAAATCTTTGTATATTTTTTGTTAACCCTTTGCCCGCGTCACCAAATTTAGCGAACATGCCCTGTACGCGGCTGCTTTTTTGCGTATTTTGTTATCGCGTTTTCGACTACAAATATAGGTTGTAATATTTTTTTAACTAATCAAATATGCTAATTGCCACCCAAAGTAACCTTTTCAATAATAAAATACAATATATTTCTATGTATTTTTGGTTTAATTCAACAATAATCATTCTTCATACAATTGCGGCGTGACGTCGCCATATTGAAAAATACCACCACGCGCGACCGAGAACACTGCGCCACCACCATGCCCTGCTTATAATATTAAATCCTCGGAAAAATTTCATTTTCACCCGCAATCGATCGCTTATTTACATTATCCAAAATCTTGCATTGGTGACGTGGTGTGTTGACGGCGTGTTCCAGAAATAAATTATTTTAGCCTATATTGAGTCCTTTTTGACTAATGCCATCTATTGAATTTGGTAAAATATACATTTAGTAATATTTTCAACCAAGTTATACAATTTTAACACAGTAATAGCTCGTATATAGGGATGAAAATTTCCATGACATCTATACGTGTCACACGCGCTGAGGGCATGTTCGCTAGGACATGCATATATGTCAAACGCGGTGAAAAGGTTAATATGTTGAAAGTATGTACATATATCATAAAGACTTGTGGCGCCATGGTAATAGAAAGTTTGCAAACTTATTTAAAATTTAAACGTAATTGCTTACGTAAGTTTATAAAAATATATTTAATTTTATAAAATCATGACTTAACTACAGAGGGATTCCAAAGTATCCCAAAATATTATATGATCTACATTATTGATCATTGAAACATATTAAAATGTATGAACATAGACACATTCAAAGCGCAAAAAATATATTTTTATGATGCCATATTTCCAAGTGATATTTAAAATATCCATTTATTTTTTCTAGCTGAAGTCGCCATGTGGATACGTGGATGTTTGGTAGTTCTGTGTCTCTGTGTGGCTTTACAGGTTTGCTATTTTTTTAATTTCCAAAAATAAATTCGAATGACATAACAAATAACCCTCCATCCGGGCTTGAAATGAAAATTAAAGTTTTTTTTTTTTTTTTTAAGGAATGCAGCGCCGCAACCATATGTGTTGGGGAAAGGGGTGAAATCTTAGGTCAAGCGAGCGAAGATGTGGGCTGTGCAGGTTTCAAATCAATCTCTTACGATGTCCACAAGTCCAAGCGCTCCATAGTGGATTCCATTATCGTCAAAAGCTTGGGCGGCGGCGGCGGCGGTGGCGGAGGCGGCGGTGGCGGTGGCGGTGGCGGAGGTGGTGGCGGCGGTGGCGGAGGCGGAGGCGGCTAAGGCTTTGGATGCCGTCGATGCTTCTTTTGAATTAAATATGAATTGAAATGTTAATAAATTTATTTGAATACAAATATTGAGGGAATATTTTCTCTGCTATAATTTATTTCTTTGTTTTTACCAGACTTATTGAATGAGTCGGAGTCGTGGAATTGGACTGTTGTCGTTGTCAGAAAAAAACTTACAGCACTGAATCTTTTTAAATTTGTTTTGTATACAAACCGCTAGTCGAAATAGACGCCACTGCATGCTTTTTATAAATAAATAGTGTTTTCGTAAGATAAAAAATAATCAGGGAAGACTTTTTCATTTTTTTATTGAGATAATGAGATCAAATACTGAAATGAGGCATTCAAAACCTCCGTTCACCTTAAAAAGTTGTTATCCTTAAGAACCTACAGAATGGTGAGCCAAATATATTTTAAAACCAACCTTTTAGATTGGTGAAATAAGGACATTATGTACTAAAAGAAAGGGAAATGATTAAAAAAATATAACCCCCTTTCTAGGGAGAAACAAAAAATTCTCCTGTCTTAAGCCGAGTTCAGAGTTAGAGTCGGAATTGTAATAATCAATTGATTTTTTTGTATAAGCATTTGATGGTTGGTACTAGACAAATATATCAACTGCGACGTGGAGTGCGCTGGTTTGACCGGAGTCGAAGTCGTGACAAACGAGACTTGATCCCAGACTTGCCTGATTGGTAAGATAAAGGTCTTCGCAACTAGACTCCTGGTTCTTTATTTTTATCATTGGGTCCACGACCAAGTGATTAGTGGATGCAGTATTAGCTAACCATCAATATTGTCAGTTCTAAATTCTTATACTTACTCCACTGTTGGTTTACATAATTGGTTCATAAATTTAGCATAATATTTTTTTTATCATCCTGAAAACGAGACAAATTGAGAATGATTGGCTTACCACTGTCCCTGTATCCCAAATCTCTTCGAAAAATAGATGTAGAGCAACTGAGTGGCAAACAGTTCTAAAATACTTCTAATGAATTAAATTCCATTAGGTAAGTAATTCCCAAGATGAAGAATGATTTTTCGGTGGCCATTTTATTTTATACAATAATGACAATCAACAAATTTGGTTTTCAAGACCTTTTCATTTATTAATATTTTAACGGCTCGCTTCAATTCCTTGCTTAAAACATCAATAGTGATAATATTCTTTTAATGCTTGGCGACTTACAACCTCTTCTGCAAAATTTATTATCTTCTCTAAGAATTGATGAACACAATATTCCCAGTGCCCTATCACTCCCTATCACTTTTCTTCCTTCCACAACATGTCAGGATCCTTAAACTCAGGCGATTAGTGTAGTACCCAAAAGTCATCCAGGACACCGGAATCTCACCGGTACGAATAAGGCTCTCCGAAGGCATTCACAGCGCTTGAACCAGCCAGTTACACCATCTCTTCGAGAGCATTGTCGTATCAAGGCACTGCCTTGTATGGGTCTTTAATCTCCGAGTTTCTCAAAAATTAGAACCACCTCGACCCCAATATCTGATACAAGCATCTAATCTCAAAGCTCATGTGCCATGATTTACTACCGTGAAGTTGCACTATTAGAATGCATGCGTATTTTAATTTAAATAATACGTTATGTGATATCAAACGATTAATTATGTTCTTTGAAAAATACTGACCAGCCACCAATCCTCTCTCCCTTCGAAGAGTGTAGGGGAAAAAAAGAGAGTAAGAAAAGAACTAGTAATAAACTAGCCTCTCATGATTTTTTATAAAAAATATAATTGATTGAATGTATGCTGGAGGAGGACATGGATTAAAAAAATATCCTGTCAAAAATCATCTCGGCGTCATTTTTGAGACGAAAGCTCATACGTTTTTGATAAAACGAACTGATGGAGCTTAATAGAATTTTCAATAACTCAATGTGTAATCATTTATCTAGCAATTTAGTGAAAAAACAAAAAGCCATTTTGATGATCTGTATTAAAAAACACTTTCCGTTTGATTTTGACCTCTCGGCCACAGGCCAGCGTAGTAAAAACACAAATAAAATATTGCAGCGATTTTTTATTCAAGTAAATTATTTAACATTTCAATATAAAATTATTTCTCGAAATGGGCATCAATAGCTTCCACCGCCACGTCCACCACGGCCTCCGTGGCCGCGATCGCTGCCACCGCCTCCATCGCCGCCGCGACCACCGCCCCAACCGCCACCGTCCCCGCCACGGCCACCGTTCCAGCCACCGCCACCGCCTCCACCACAGTCGCTTCCACTGCTGCCGTCATGTCCGCCGCCGCCACCTCCACCACCTCCGCCTCCACCTCCACCACAGCCACTTCCACCTCTGCCTCCGTTGCCGCCACTACCTCCTCCACCATGACCGCCGCCACCACCGTTCCAGCCACCTCCATGACCACCATCTTCACCCGGTTGACCTGGAGATCCACCTGTGCCTCCGTTGCCGCCACTACCTCCTCCACCATGACCTCCACCACCACCGTTCCAGCCACCTCCATGACCACCATCTTCACCCGGTTGACCTGGAGATCCACCTCTGCCTCCGTTGCCGCCACTACTTCCTCCACCACGACCGCCGCTACCACCATTCCAGCCACCTCCGCGACCACCATCTTCACCCGGTTGACCTGGAGATCCACCTCTACCTCCGTTGCCGCCACTGAAGCTCATTTCGGCCTTCATTTCCTTTTATATAAATAATTTAAAACTTTAAAAGTGAAATTTATAATTTATAATAATGGGACCGTCGGTGGGAATACTGAATGTGAGAGTTTTTTTTAAAACATACTTAAATATGAAAAAATAAAAGATTTTGACTAAGTATGTTAATGTTTTACCTGCATGGCCACACAGAGGCACAGCAGCACCAGACAGCCACGTATCCACATGGTGATTTCAGCTATAACTGCCTATTACAACCAGTTCACCGCTAGAAAAAAATATATCGATTAACCACTGAACTTCCGAGACGCTGCCAGACCTCAACACGAGAATTCCCATTAGAATTACTTTTACCAGGAAGTTTGAGACTATGGATGTTGTCAGAAACAATCTTGTTATATCCAAAAAACGTATAATTAAGCTACTATACTGCAAAGCATATCGTCTCCATAGGGGCGGGCATCCGATCCCGGACACTCTTTGTGATCTCGGAATCTCGGTATTCACAATCTTCCAATCCCGGGGATTGATTATTTACAATAATTTCATGTTTTAATTTTTGCACAACCCATTTTTTAGTACAACAAAATAACTGACATTACAGCTAACGGCCAAAGCAACATATTTTTTAGTATTACATTAAGCCATATTTGCTTGATATAAATTCGACTAGATGAAATATCACAAAGACCCCTTCCAAGATCTCAAATTATAATTGAAAAAAAGTCATAGCTCGCCCTAAAAAGAAATGAGCTGTCGTTTTTTACTTAATATTCCTTTAACTAAATTTTGTTTACAACTATGGAAAAACCGTTCCTTTCTTGTGTTCGACTGCTACAAAATAGGAGAAAGAGAAGGACCTCGATTAATTTATTTATCATGTAGGAATTTAAAAAATATATGTACAAAAGCACAATTTTGTGAATTGTTTTATCATACAAAAACATATGGTAGTAAATAGAGAAGAATTCATATTTTAATCTTGATTTTTACGTATAATTATGAATACAAAAATTATTTCGGGATTAACTGTTCTTGTCTCCGTCAATGAAACACTTGAGAGAGCCCGATTCCTAAACACTTTTGCATTCACTTAAAATCTCTTCGGTTGGTATTTGAATTATTACACTATAATCATGGGGATGGCTACAGATTTTAATGGTGAGCACTCACCATTAAAATCTGTAGGCATTCCCACGGGTTAATTCTTTTCGCCAGCAATTGCTTTAAACTCAATTATACATTTATTTCATATTTAAACACGATACATTCATTTACTAAGCGCCAGTTCAACGTGCCGACAACGTCCGTGCACTTGCTTGCAACTGACGTGTGACGATATCTTAACATGTACTGTTTGTTTAACACGATGTTAAGGATCCGCAGATTTGCATACTAAAAAATGCGCGGGAGCCGGCCGAATTTTGGGGAAATGGAACTTTTTTTGCGCTCACGTTTAAATTGCGATAACTATTTAACCGATTGATGTATATTTTTTTTTCTTTCAGAAAAGCGTTCGTATGGTTTTATACATATAAAAATATGATAAAATCAGTGTTTCTCAACCGAGGGTTTCATATAAAGAGTCTTAACAACTTAAAAATAAAGTTATTTAGTAAGAAATGGCTATAAAGAGTTGCAATAATATACACTAATTTAAAATAAAGTTACTGGTTACTAACCCCCCCCCCCCATCTCCTTCTCAGCAACGACAACTATTTTAGTTTTTTTGAGATAATGTAAAACCGAAAATAAACATCTGTTCTATATCGTAAGGTTTTATTCGCAACTCTCAGATATTTTTAAATAATTCTTGTTATATTTCAATTATTTAAATATTTTAAGTCTTTGAGAATCGTTTGTTTTTGTTAGAATGGTGCAGGTATATGCTATTAATGAATGGTGGCCATTCATATGTGTAATAATTATGAAGCATTAGGGTCACATTTTTTTCACAGCAGAGCCATAAACTTTACAGAAAAAATAGCTCCTTGTCAACAGCGTCTCGAAAAGGGCATTAAGAATTACATAATTTATTGCTATTGGCAAGCCAAACATATATTGAGTAAAAGCGGTGCTTTGTTCGAAGTAAAATAATGATTTCATTTCTTTGAGTTTAGGGTTGACTTTCCAACAAGAATTAGTTGCAAAATGTCTACAAAAGAAAAAAAGGATACAGATGTAAAATGAATCTGAGACAATGGATCTGTGTTATATAATTATTGTCATGACTAATTTCACTTTCGTAAAAATCCCATAGAACAAACACTTATTTTTTTGTAAAGAATTGTGAAGCGGCCAAAGAAGTAATAAATAAACTTATCCGAAAATTTAACCCATATTTATATACGTAAACGAAGCAAAAGATCTAACAAAAAAAGATGCATTTTTCCATGAAAATAATATTACAACAAACGTTAAACGTTGTACAAAAAATATTATTTACTAGGTGATACTGTGGAATTACTTCTATATTTACGATTAAAAAAAATAATATTTTTAATATATTTCTTTGACATTATCAATTTCAATATCACTGGCAACCTTGATGTTAAATGTGAAGAAAAAAAATCATCACACAAAGTACCTTTTTTTTGTGTAAACTTACACTCGGCAAAACGAACAGATATGTTCGCGCGGACTCCTGCGCACTGAAAGTGAGATGCACACATATGTTCGCCCGGACTCCTAAGTGTTAATAACATTGAAAAACTTACATTACTTCACTGTCGATTCTTGAACAACAGTGATTCGTTCGAGGATACGTCGATAGCTCTGCACTGAACTTGTCACAATAACTAGCCTGTTCTTTGCCGCGTTCTTATATCATACGTAAACATGCAGTGGAGCTCAATTTATGGCCCGCGATCCTGTCAATCAATCATTTTTAATATTATTTGTTAGGAAACACTAGATACACTGAAAAGGGTCTATACACATTCTATTGTGTCATATTGCTTATAAGAATTCAATACTCGTTTTTGGTGAACGTTCACAGTCAGTATTCGTTAAGGTCAGAAAGTAACTGCTATGACTTGGACAAATAACTGAACTCTTCTTGCGTAAAATATTAGTCCTGATAAGGATTAATGATTTACCAGGACTTTGGCCAGGCGGTGTTTACTCGGTACGGACTAGGGACTATCCAATTCCGGGATCCTGTTCAATTTTCTGATCCCGAAATTCCGGGATTGAGATGGTCGCGATCTTTACGCGAAATTAACACGAAATAGGCAAGGTTCAAGGTTTCTGTGAGAATCTGGAAAAAAGTATAGCGAATCGGGGATTTCAAATTCCTCGGTGAAAAAACTAAATCCCGGGATTCAAAATTAAGCAATCCCGAAATCCCGGGATTGGAAAAAGGCTCCGGGATTGGATACCCTAGTACGGACAGCTTTGTTAATTGATTTTTAACAAACAGTCGTTCAATAGCTCTAACTTTCTGTCCCTACTCTTTTGGGAAAAAGAGGGGTTGCGAAAATAAGCACAAGTTACAGGAAATTCTCGTGATAGCAAGATTGCCGAGATAAACTCCACTACGATTACATATGCTGCATATTTGTAGCGGTTATGGTTTAACCATTTCAATGCCCTGAACTTATATATCAGCTTTTCTAAATGCTAGATAATATAAGTGTCATAGTATAGGGTACCTATCCTTTGATATCCGAAACGCTTAAAGGTCCGTTGTTGTATAATAAAGCCCCACAAGGCGTTTGTTTTTTTTTAATAAAAATTAATAATGAAACTTGTATTTTTTTTATAAAATTTTTGTTCCCTCCCCTCAGTAAAATAGTTATTATAGAATAATAATATGTACATGTATGTACTGAAACAATTATTACGAATTTTATTATTCCTGTGATGGTTCAGCATTCCTTCTTAAACTAACTGCATGTTTTCTAAATACAATACGCCGGCGCTGTCTGTCATGTTATATCTCCATAAAATATAAAATGTCTCTATTTTAATACTTAATTTACAGAAACACTTAAAAACAGATATTTACCAGGGTATTTTTGAAAAACCGATGAAAAAATATAGGGTATTAAAAGGGTTAAATAAAGAACAATTTCTGATTTTTTTATTTGTGCTACTTTGCAAGACATATGTGTGTCAAATGCGAGGACAAATTCAGGACTTACGACTGCCAAAAGAACCCGACAGTGCCGGTCAAATGAGCTAACTGCGGATAGGCAAACCCGCCTAACTGACTACAAGGGTTGCAGACGGCACACAAAACACGCCAGACTCGCCTACGATGACAATGCTGTTCTTTCTAGGACTTGAACCCGTGATGGAGCGTAACGGAAGCTGACAACGTTGACTAACGCACCACTGACTTGGCGTATATAATATTATCAGCGGTATACGAAAGTTTATTGTAAACTGGCCGAATAATTTAATATATGCCTGGCCAAAAATGAAATACAATATTAATAATCTTATTGAAAAATAACATATTTCGATTTTTTGTGAATATTGCATTTCCAATCATGAAGGTAATTTTAAATAATGTTATTTATTAGTTGTTTGATTTTAAAGCACAGTGATTGTATGTCGTGTCACCGGTGTCAATTGGAACTCATTTATTCATTAAATTATTATATTTTTCACATCAGTAGATTTAATAAAACCTTGTATTTATAAGGGCTGTTGAGCAGTGGCGTAGCAAGGGGGGTGCGGAGGGGGCAGACCGCCCCGGGCGGCACATTCATGTGAGTGGCATTTTCGAAAATTAGCAGAAAATTTTGAAAGTGATTGATATGTACACATAACCAATGTCAGCTTTACCCCTTTCACTTTTGTTCTTCCTCTAATTTATGCTCTGTGACACTCACTGGCAAAATGTACTATTTTGGAGGCGGCAGTCGGAGTTGTAAGTTTTTTTCGACTACAATAAAGATTTAAGCTCCACACCTATGCTTTTAATAAAATTTTAACTGTCAGATAAAATAGATTGACTGAAAATCCAGAAATAATATTTCCAATATGTTTTTTTGCCTAATGTTTTGTTTGTAAAATAAAATATAGTATCTCTTCTTGTGTAACGTACAACTTTAAATTCATTTACTTATTTGTAAAATTAATACTTATAATATGAGCAATATTTTACCATTTTCCTCCAAACATAATAAAAAAGACCATTGTCTAATAAAAAAAATTACACACAAATTTACTGTTTTACAATTTGATTTTACAATATTAGAAAAAAAAAATTCAAAAGAAAAAATAATATTTTTCGAGAAATTATATTTATATATAAAAAAATTAACCCACTGTAGTATAATCTCATCGTTAAAAAAATACTAGAAATTATTTTTTTTTAATGGGGGTGGGGCGGCAAATTTATAAACCGCTCCGGGTGGCGGGACCCCTTCCTACGCCACTGCTGTTGAGCTGGAGTCGAAAAAAAAACTGACGACTCATATAAAACAATTGAACAATAAATATGTTGTAATTCACTCACATATCAATACACGAAGAATTTGAAATGAGTGAATCGTGTAAATGTTATGCTTGAATATTATTTCATGAAATATTACCGCCCCTGGGTTGCTTTGATCCAATGCCACATTGACCGATCGGCACTGCTTCCGATTTAACGTTGCCACCCTCAAAATATCAGTCAGTCATTGGTCAAGAAAACTTTTGACGAAACAATGTTTGTTGAACGTCAAAAGACTTTGCAAGCACAGGCAGCCGTTTTACGCCGAGTGCAAAATTGCTCTAAAGGTGGACACTTTCTGCAAATTACAATTGTTATAAAATATTTTCACTTGATTATTGAGATTAAATCTTAGGAAACTTAGTATTCTATGAACGATTGATTTAAATTTACTCATATATTAGATAGAAAGAATTGACCTGTTATATTTTTTTAGGCTTAAAAGCATGCAGTGGCGCCTCTTTCGGCTAGTGGTTTTTATACAAAACAACTTTGAAAAGATTCAGTGTTGTTAGTTTTTTCTGACTACGACTCGGGTACAAACAGTACGACTCCACGACTCCGACTCTGATTCAATAAGTCTGATAAAAACAATGAAAAAAAAATAGTGCATGAATATATATATTTTTATTCAAATAAATCTGTTAACATTTCAATTCATATTAAATTAAAAATAAGCATCGAAGGCATCCAAAGCCTTAGCCGCCACCGCCTCCGCCACCGCCACCGCCGCCACCGCCTCCTCCGCCACCACCGCCGCCGCCCAAGCTTTTGATGATTGTGGAATCCACTATGGAGCGCTTGGACTTGTGGACATCGTAAGAGATTGATTTAAAACCTGCACAGCCCATATCTTCGCTCGCTTGACCTAAGATTTCACCCCTTTCCCCAACACAAATGGTTGCGGCGCTGCATTCCTTCAAAATAAAAAAAAATAATAGATTTCATTTTCACTTCAAGCCCGGTGTGTACAGTATGAACATATTTGTTTTGTCATTCGAATTTATAATATGTAATCAAACAGTTCTCGTTGAACGTCTGTTAAGGTGTCACTGTTAGGAATTCATTTGTGGAAATTAAAAAATAAAAAACCTGTAAAGCCACACAGATGCAGAGCACCACCAGACAGCCACGTATCCACATGGTGACTTCAGCTAGAAAAATAAACAGATATCTTAAAAATCACTTGGAAATAATGCTTCTTCTAAATAATTCTTTATGTGCTTTAAATGTATCAAATTCAATAAATTTTCCTATATTTCAAATATTCCTATTGAAAATAAACAGTTAACAATGTTTTGGATTACATAAAAAAGAAGTTACATTAATACATAAAAAAAAATAAGCCACCTGTAGTAAAAACTCCTAGTTAACAGATAAAAAAAAAGTAGACGTGATTGAAAAACAAAATTAAAGGAAATATTGGGGGCGGGAAATTCAGGGGTGGCAAAACCTCTTCCTACACCACTGTAAACTGGTTATTTATATTTATTTATTTATTCAAAATGTAAATATTTTGTTTTAATGTGCCACATTTAAAAATTAAATACGTTGTTTAATAGCCAGTGATCAATAAATGCTTTGAAAATGTAGTGACAAATTAAAAAATTACCAATATTACATTGATTTCAAAAAGAGCTTCGTCGGGCAACGAAACATGCCATCCCGCTCGCTGTGCATGAACGAGCAATAAATGCACCACTGCTTGAAGATTACATCATATTTTGGAATCCATTTTTACTTGAATCATGATTTTATAAAATTTTGTTGTGATTTTTGATACTTTTAAATAAATCTTATTTCGTTTTAGAAAATAGTATGTTTTTAGGTTTTATTATTGGAAGAAATGCGCGGCCTGCTGGGTACCGCCATATTTATACCTCGCGGCACTTTAAAGGTTAACAACTATACGACGAGATTCGTGACCCAGCGAAATAGTATTTTGTTTTACAGGAAAGTTAATAAAAAAAATACCGAAACTTGGTTATACAAATTTTTTTTTATAAACTCTAACTATTCCAATGTTAAATATTAAGCATTGTATGTAAAACATTAAAAAAACTCACATTATTTCGCCGTTGATTCTTATGGTTGTCTGTTGTTCTTGCACTTGTTCGTCGCTTCACCGAACTTGTGACAGTAACTTATCTGTTCTTCGACGCGTTTTTATATCATGCAAAAACGTAACCTCACATGACCATGCAGTGGAGCTCCATTTACGGCCCACGGTCCTGTCCGTCTGTATGTTTTAATATTAGTTACTAAGAGTCCCTTTCAACAGTTTATTAAAGACTGAAAAATGTCATCTTGATAGCAATTATTGCTTGTAAAAATAACATTCACAGTCAGTATTTGCAAAGGTGAGAAGGTCTTTGATTGGGAAAATGAGCTAAAATCTTCTAGCCTCCTGATAAGAACTGATGATTTTCTAGGACATTAGCCGAGCTTTCGTTGGCTTTGGTTACCCAGTACGGACAGCTTAACTGGATGATCGCCACAGACGAGGTATTTCATCAAATGTTCCGTGCTCAATACGCCAGAGACGAGCTATCTCGTCAATACATAATTAAATTAATAATCGCAAATTATAGCCGGCGTGCTAGGTACAGACGAACTTTTTTCTACGGTAGCCAAAAGTTGAATTTATTGATTTTTCAATAGATTTGTGAGTTTGTTTTCGTAGGCATGGCATGTATGTCTGTAATGTTTAAAATATCCTCTCACCCAAAACATCCTTAGCTAAAAAATATTCCATCCCTAGCTCTATCCTTCTATCCCTAAACTATCGAGAAAAAGGGAGGTTGCGTTACTAAGCACATTTTACAGACGATCCACGTGATGAAACGTCCGTAAGTAGTGCACATGCTCTAGTAAAGGGTTAATGCTCTACTCGCTCGCATTTCAATCATTTTTTCATGATTCTGATTCTGACAGATTCTGGAACCTGTCAATATTGATGCAACTGTAGATTTAGATAGTGCTACGTTTAAGATTGCCTCATTATTTCTTTAGTTTGGCCAAAATTCGACACTTGTAGTACTCAGCTCGCGAACTCTTGACAGATTTAAGACAGCTGAAATTATCACGAACAGTTTTATTAAAATATATAATAGCTCCTATACATTGGTTAATGGGTACTAGGACTTGATCCCGTGAGATCCGTCCCGGAAGCTAACGAAGTTGACTACTGCACCACGGACATGGCGTATATTACCAGAGGTTCTTTTTGCTTAAACACTAAAACAACTCCATCGCCTTAGAGTAGATACATGCGTAAATTGTAAATTGTTCGCTTAATTGAATATGCCTGGCCAATAATGAATGTTCAATAAGAAAAAAACATGTAATTTACAATACTGTCTTTACGAGAGTGTAAATATCTCGATTTGTTGTAAATATTCAAATCAAAGATGACAATTTCCATTTATGTCATTTATAATAAATATCTATGATTTATTTTTAAATAAAGCGATGATAGGTTTATTAGTTTGTTGTTTTACTGACGCCAATTCTGAAAAGCTTTGTACGTGCTAATTTTTACACTAAATAAGAGTTACTTATTTGTCTTTTAGGTTATTATATATTGCTATTTTTTTTAAGAAACTTTTATTTGATTAGACCACACGTTTGCGGCTACGATCAAGGCCGAGTCGAAAAAAAACTATTTTTTTTAAATGTTTTGTGTATATGTTACACCGAATCGGTAAAATTGCTTATTTCACGGAATTGGCAAAAATCTGCCTAACGAAGGTTGAAAAATATTATCAACAACATTGACAGTGGAGATTAACATGGTGATGAAGTCCAGTGAACAATAAGTAAACAGTAATAAATTAGATATTACACATTTATTGCTTAAAACAGTAAATTGTGTTTTCATATTGGCTGATGAAATTTTTTGCATCATACAATAACAGCTTATTACTTTAATGTACTTCTTCTTATTCTTTGACCGTGCTCGCTCCCTATGTTGAGCATATGGCCAACTCGCTGCACCTATTGTACATGCAGCGGTGGGCTGCTGAAATGTTAACAAAAGGCTCGGTAAATCTCAGCCATTATGCCTTCACACAATGGATGATGCATATTCCGTGGCCCGCAGTTGGTTTTTTTTTTGTGACAATTGACGAAATAAAATCACCCATTCCTTTTTTACGCGTTTTTTGTTGTAAAACAGCACTGGTAGAATGCAAGCGTTGAAAAAATGGCATTTTTAAATATCGTAAAAGCATATATGTGTATATACAATATTCTTAAGGATTTTTCAAAAATATAATAAATACCAGACAGCGTGTATGTATTGAATGCCAAGTACATTAAATACATTTGTAAAAACATTGATAGCGATTATATCAAAGTCGAATTTTGTGTTCTACGCTGTTATTGCACTCTTGCCTTATAATGTTTTGAGGTTAGCTTATGTTGATAGACACATCATTAGAATAGCTTGAAGAAAACTTTATTGTTTATTCTATGTTTTTTACGGAAATAAACTGGTCCAAATGTCGCTGGAAATTGCATTATGCTGATAACCTATTGTAAACAGAATATTGATATTCCAAGTTACTTTATATTCAAACAACTAGGTGTGTATGTTGCTTATATATAACACCCTGATTTAGACGATGGTAAATGGGAAAAAGGGAGTAATCTAAAGAATGAAAGGATAGGGATAAACAGGACTACTGGTTGGCTTATCACTCTCGTCAGGTTCTGTTACTTTAGGATTGGAATGGTCGGAGGGAATCTTTTAGACATCACAAACATCCATGCCTTCTCATAGAAATGGATTGAAGAAATGCTGTTCGAACCCGTGAGGTCCGTCACGGAAGCCAACGACGTTGACCACTGTGCCATAAGCCCGGCAACAAAAAGAGAGGCTGAGCTACTGAGTGACAAGCAGCTCGTGTAGAAAAACATTCACTGAGATACCTCCGGAGGCCAAATGCTCCACATTGGGAGCGAGCATGTTTAAAAAAAATATAATATAAATTATAATAGTTAAGCATTCCTTGTTATTATCTTATTTATCTGTAAAAAATGAACATAGAGCCAGTGGCGTGCTTAGGCAAAGATCTCTTATGTTTTATACAAACATACTTATCCCAACCGAAACACTACAGTGGAACCTCGATTCTACGTTTTTCAAGGGACCAGAATAAATGAACGAATAATGCGGGAAATCGTCAAATAATATTTTTAAAAAAATGGTCTCCTGAGTGGTTGAGTGGTCAACGTTGTTGGCTTCGGCTACGGAGGGCCCGGGTTCAAATCCCAGTACGGACAGTTTTATAAATTGATTTTTCAATCGATTTATGAATTTCTGTTCAAAGGCATGGATTTATGTGATGTCTTGAATTCCCCTCTCTCACCTATCCTATCCTATGAACGGGGCGTATCGAGAGCGATTAGCTTACCACTAATCCTGTCCTATCCCTATCCTTCTACCCCTCCTCTCTTTAGAAAAAGAGAGGTTGAGCAACTGAGTAACAAGCAGTTCTCGTAGAAACACTTCTGTTGAGATAAACTCCATTAGGAGTCCATATGCTCCACATTGGGAGCGGACATGGTTATAAAAAAAAAACTATTTGAGCGGAAAAAAAATATTCCACAAAAACCGTCAATCAGGATAATAATTGGGATGTGATGATAATATTTAGATGAAAGATCGAGGAAATCAGTAAATCAGGGAATGATGAAGGTGGAATTATTAAATATTTTTATGACGGGGTCTTGGTCGAGTAAAAAATAAACGATCCGGTAAATCAGGGCTCCACTGAAAAAAACGCGAAGCGAAATGTGAGGCAAAACTATTTGTGAAGAATAATCAAGGAAAACGGTCAATCGGGATAATATTCGTGACGGGACCAAAATATTTAAACGATAGATCGAGGAAAACGGTAAATCGGGGAACGATTAATGCGGGATTCTTTTACATTGTTCTTATGAATGTTTGGCCGGGACTATGAAAAATAAACGATCCATGCGGGAAAACGAACAATGCGAGAACGGTAGATCGGGGTTCCACTGTATTTATTTTTGAAAAGTTTATTTAAAGTTAATCAAATCATATACATCAATAATATAATTCAAAACTTCGATTAAAGGCCGAATTGCATTTTTATTCAGCCATCTAAAGTTTTTTTTTTTACACATTTGGGGTGGAAAATCCAGGTCGGGCTAAGCCCACCTAGCCCAGTACGTAGAACCGCCACTACATCCGACGACGTTTCCAAAGTGACCCTAGGCATAAATTGAATAGTACCCTTCTTGCCACCTTCTTGTTATTACTACAACTAGCAAAAAATACGATAAAAAGTTAAAAAAAAAATCAAAATTTTAATACTATCTTTGTAAGAAATCAAGTTATTTGAATGAAATCGGTGAAAGTTCGCTATTTTATCAAATGAGCATCAAAACAGAGCATATTTTATGCGCGCTGTGCCTATTAGGGCATCCAATCTCGGGATCCCGTTCAATATTCTGATCCCGAAATTCCGGGATTGATACGGTTGCGATCCCGGGATTTCGGGATTGAGAAATTTTGAGGAAATCCCGAAAATTGACACGAAATTGGCAAATTGTGAATTTAAAATTCACCGGTGAGCTAAAAAAAAAAAAAAAACAAGGTTTTGTGAAAATTGGGAAAAAAGTATACAAAATCGAGGATTTCAAATTCCTCGGTGAGCAAATCTCAATCCCGGGATTCAAAATTTATCAATCCCGAAATCCCGGGATTGGAAAAAGGCTCCGGGATTGGATACCCTAGTGCCTATCAATTCCTCCCAGATCCTAAAACAATGCGAAACCCAAAAATGTGCAACTGAGTTTTGAGAAATTTAACTTTGGCACATCACTGGAAAAATTTTGAACGCGAGTAACGTTGCTACGCTGCGAAATACATCCTACAACAAGAGTGTGTGCTTGCGGTGGGGGTATGAGTTAGTAATTTTTATGTCATTCTTTCCAAGACTTCGGCAAGAGGCCACAAAAAAATATGTGACTCAAAAAGGGTACACGGGCTTAAAACGGTTGAGAAACTATGTTCTAAATTGAACAGTTTATTAAATTTGAATCGTTCAAACTATGTATATTCTCACAGATTTTGTCACTAACGACCCGGGTTTCACCTTTCGGCATCTTCAGGCGTTCAAGTGCACGGATGAACTTGAACTGACGCTTAGTAAATGAAAGTTTCGTGTTTATATAAGAAATAAATGCATCACTGAGTCCAAAGCCATTGCTGGCGAAAAGGATAAGCTCATGGGAATGCCAACAGATTTGAGTAGTAAGTAGTTTCAAGAATTATATTATTTGTTTGTCGGCAAAGATTTTATGATTATATGATTTTATGATTATACAGGGTATAGGAGTGGAGATCCCGCAAGGTTTAATATTTCATTTTAGATTAAGGGTTTAGGATTTTAGGTTTAATATGTCATTCAGAGCTCATCCTTTTTCCTATAGTTTTCTTATAGTGTGAAAGGTTATTCACATTGAGGATATAATTTTCTAGAAAAATACCTGCTGGTCTAATCTATTATGCAACGGTAGTCGATACAACTTTGAATGTCACTATCGTGTTTGCAAGATCGCCATAATTGAATTGTCAATCACATCTAGAGTTCAATCGGCCATTTTATGTTTTAAAAATCAAGTAACGCTGTGTATGCAAACATACGTTTATAATCAAAACAATTGAAGGTGCTGGTACAATAACAGCGTATAACACAAAATCCGATTCAGATATCGCCATCGAAGTTTTTACGTGTGTTTTAGGGTCTCCATTCATGATCATTCCGAAATTCAAAACTGTTGGGTAATAAACCGATTAAATGTGACGTAAATCGTTTGCGTAATGGTAGGATTTTTAAAGTTCATTGACGAGAGAAACCCATTATTCCAACGCGTAACCAAATAAAAACACTCTTAATAAGTAAACTGCCGTAGTCTGCATTTTGGCTAATTTTAGTTATGAATGAAGCTTAAACAATTTTATGTTTTCCATCGTCGGAGAAAACTGCGGTTTTATTTGAAATATATTTCACGAGACATCTAAAACTTCATTATAGTTTTAAATACAATGACTAGAAATTGCAAATATAGCACTCCAGTAACTACAATATCCGGAATAAGTACAAAAGTGTTCCATTGATTGTTTCAAAATGTCATGATTATTATTTCCAATTGCAAACAAACAGCAATGATGACCTCGGAAATACAAATTATATTAAATTCGCAGAAATCTTTGGAAAAATACATTCTTGTTACTAAATCCTCTTGAAATTCATACATTTGAGCTCCCGTTTCATTTGAAATCGATATTGATATACATAATTAAACATTATGTTACAGATTTCTGTTTTTATGATTTTATTTAAGTCAAATGTGAAACTACTCTGATCGATGAGGTATATAATTTTTTGTTCAATGAAAAATTAAGAAATATTACATACGGCAGTCGACCTAAATATTAGCGAAAATGCAGCAAGCATCTAATTATATGTCAAGGTCAACACACTTTGGTGACTTGATGAATAGCCTATTGTTTAGCGCCATCGATTTTACCTACAGAGGTGTACTTAAATAAAATTGGTTATATTAAATATTAAGAAATATATGTGTCGAGTCAAATTTGTTTTAATATTTTTTATAGACAAAAAATCTTTTTATTTTAAGACTATTTATCTAGCTTGTAGTGTAAATGCGCTGTATTTGTTTTTGCGAAGTAGCACATAAGACATTATTATTGGTTTATATTATGTATGAGTTTAATAAATACCCTAAAAAATGATGAATCTCTCTTTTGTTCTTATTCTACGCTTAATTTATCACAATCAGAACTGGTTTCAACATTTCACCACGAGCATTTTCAACTGAAAAAAATATATACCATATTCCTGGTCTTGATGACAATAAATTAATTGTATAAAAAAAATAATTGTTCTATTATTTTTCAATATAATTGAGACATTGAACACTTAAAAATTCATAATTACTCAGTGTATCGTTTTTTGAAATATGTATTTGTTTTTCAGTTTACATATAAATATGTAAGTACGAAATATAAAAATTTCACATTCCAAGAACTTCATCCGTCCCTGGATAATATTATTTTTTTGCAAACTCGTAAAAATACATTTTTATTATACTGACTAATTCACTTTGACTAATTTATTACCATAAGCTGTGAACAATGTCGAAGTACAAAACAAAAATAGGTAAGTATATTTTTAACCCTTTGAGGAGTATTGCCGCTTCGTACGGACAAATATTTTAGTGCTTAATGCTTATTGCTATTCTCTTGCTTTTAATTGAATTGTCATTATTTTTTCACATATTGGTAAAAAACATTTGTATCTGTGAATTTTGACGATCTCGTTATTTTTATTATTTGTTGCAAATGAACAAAACAAATTTGTAAAAAGGTCAATACATATTTGCACAAAATCGGTAGCCGTAAAAAGCAAAAAAAGATCTAGGCCCAAATTGGAAGTAATAGGTTCTTGAAAATTGTTGAAAAATAATAATATGTTTCTATACATTTACATTTTTAATTTTGCATTGTAAAATTATAAAAGAAATATTATTCCATATTCTTACCAGACTGATCAATGAACAATTTGTTTTATATATTTTTGTGTGTATCAATGGTAAATGAATCAAAAAATCTTAATTTAGTAAAAATAAACTTACTACCCAAAGGGTTAAAATCAAAAGGATAAAAAGATATCTGCCGATTCTGAAGCAATGTTAATAATTTCTTTATTTGATAGGTAATAATGAAAATGTTTTATATATTTATGGGGAATTTTTACATGCGGAATCTATGGATATAAAATTACATATTTTTTAAGAGTTGATCAACTGATTAACAAAGTGTTGTAGAAAAAAATTGTTAAAATAAACTTCATTACGAGTCTACATAATCGTACAGAGATTTTGCTACGACAGAACTACCGGTAAGCTAATCGCTCTCCTTGTACGTTGCTTTATAGATCGGATAGGGGGATGAAATTTTAGATATTGAAAAATATTTCTCTTATGTACTAATTTTACATTATTTGAATAACAATTGTGACCGGCTTCGTTTATCGCAGACGTTATAAACTGATGACAATATAAATCAATACTGTAACACAATATAATGTTCAGTATTATTTTAAGATTAACTAACTGTTGAACCTTCAAATGATTGAGAGATAGTATCTTTTTGCATAATATATACGTCCAATTCTAATGGAGTAGATTTACTAGAACTTGATTATAGAGTACTAGAATTGCATAATTAATATTGTTTTATAATGTACTTGCAATGCAAACCACTTATTATTGGATTTGAATTAAAAAATATATACATATACGGTATAAGTGATATACCTACATTTCCAGTTGAACTTCCAACCTATTGGATATCCTTTCGTTCCGCAAATGTTTGCAAAGATGTTATGTTTTGTTTTGAAATTTAAACATTTTTACTGTTGTTTATGGGTCATTAAGTTTGAATTTTGCAATTTAGTGCATTTATGTGACAGTTTGCCTGTTTGAATATCAGGTAATCACTCGGCAACGAACATAATTCACTCGATTTTGACTTTAATGGTCTTGATTTATAGCATGAGCTGAACTTTTAATGGGAAAATTTGATTTTTCGGGCTCGTCAGTGTCCAGGCTTAAAATAAATATTTGGCATTCGAAGTGATTATAGTTACCCGAAAGGACCTCACATTCAGGTATACAGGGTCTTCTCTCATGTAACGCGGTGGAACTGCGTTCCGGCACCCTTTATCGGCATTTTTAATGCTTCAAATAAATATCAATCAATATATTTCTTAATAACAAGAAATTCGACTTTACAAGACAATAATAACAAACAAAAGATTTCATTGGAACCTAGCACTTTAGACCTACACGTGACCAAGACATTTCTAGCGATGAAATCAATATATTTGTCCAATCCCACATACAAGTCTCCGTTTATAATTAAGTGGCGATAAATGCTATTATTTTTCTTGACAATAAATATATTTTTTTGTAATTTATCTGTGTATGCTCTATCTAGGATATCCAATCCCGGAGCCTTTTTCCTATTCCGGGATCCCGGGATTGAGATTTTCTCACCGTGGAATTTGAAATCCTCAATTCGCTATACTTTTTCCTTGGATTCTCACAGTGCCTCGTTTTTTTTTTTTTTTTTAGCTCACCGAGGAATTTGAGATATCCGATTTGGTATACTTTTTCCCGGAATCTCACAGAAACTCGTTTTTTTTTTTTTAGCTCGCCGAGGAATTTGAAATCTTGAATTTGCCAATTTCGTGTAAATTTTCGGGATTTGCTCAAAATTTCTCAATCCCGAAATCCCGGGATTGCGGCCATCTCAATCCCGGAATTTCGGGATCAGAAAATTGAACGGGATCCCGGGATTGGATGCCCTAGTTCTATCCTCTAATATTGTTTTTTAAACGCAGGGATCGCCTCGTAAATTATTCTATAAATTTCTTTTTTTACACACTCATACTGTATGTATTTTATATATAATAATTACATACGGATTGCAACCATTTAGGGAAACGAGGGTGTGATTCTTTATTTAAGTATTTTATCTCATTATCTCGATAAAGAATAGAGAAATTCGTTCCTGATTTTGTGTAAAACGAGAGTCCAACTCAACTGTCCTGATAAATACAAGATTCTATTTATTCTACCAACGTGAAAATTTAGCAACACATAATAATTTAAAAAATAAATGAATTCCATTCATTTGGTGTAATAATTAACACATACGTGGCTTTTCAGAATTGACACAACAAACATAAACCTACAATCACTGTGTTTTAAAATAAAACAAATAATAAATAATATTATTGAAGATTACCATCTTGATTGGAATATTCACAAAAAATCGAAATATTTTGTTTTCAATAAGACAATATTGTACTTATTATTTTTGTCCAGGGATATTAAATTAATCGGCCAATTTAAAATTGACCTTTATATTCCGTATACACTTATTGAAGGCGAGTCTGGCGTGTTTTGGGTGCCATCTACAACCCTTGTAGTCAGTTAGGCGGGTGTGCCTATACGCAGTTAGCTCATTTGACCGGCACTGTCGGGTTCTTTTTGCAGTCTTCCTGAATTCGCATTTGACGCACACATGTCTTGCAAAGCAGCACAAATAACAAATCTGAAATTATTCTTTATTGAAACCATAACCGCTAGAAATCTGCAGCATATGTACTCCTTGTGGAGTTTGTCTCGGCAAAATTGTTATCACGAGAATTGCCTGTAACTTGTGCTTATTTGCGGAAACCTTCTTTTTTCGATAAAATAGGGATAGAAGGTTAGGGCTAGGGAATGACTGTTTGTTAAAAATCAATGACAAAAACTGAAGTCCTGGAAAATCATTAATTCTTATCAGAAAAGTTCAGTTAATTTTCCCAGTGATAGCAGTCCGGCTATGTTGAAAACGCGAGCGCAATGACTTTCTTACCTCGACGAATACTGACTGTAAACGTTCACTAAACAAGAATATTTAATTCTTATAAGCAATATGACTCAACCGACTGTTTATAGACCCTTTCCAGTAAATCTAGTGTTTCCATTCAAATAATATTAAATGTGATTGATTGACAGGATCCCGGGCCGTAAATTAAGCTCTACTGCATCTATCATTTTTATTAGCTTACGTATTTATATGATATAAGAACGCATCGAAGAACAGGCAAGTTATTGTGACAAGTTCAGTGCAGAGCTATCGACGTATCTTCCGAAGAAACTGCTGGAAACACTGTTCTTCAAGAACAACAAACATACACAAGTATCAGCAGCGAAGTGATGTAAGTTTTTGAATGTTTTTAACGTTATACCACGCCTTAATACAGGGTTGTCAGATTTCTTGCAAGTCAAACCGAGAAACTTTCCGATTTTTTTTTGTTAATTTATATTAAATTATAACATATTTTTAAAAAATTATAATTATTGATTAATACGAATCCATTATCAGTACCGGGACGAGGTTATTTGGCGCTCTAGGCAACGGTTATTGGCGCACCCCCTTTTTAACAAACTGTGGATTTTTTTTATACGCATGTCCGCTCTCAATGTGAATCATATGGCCTAATAATGGAGGTATCTCAAAATAAGTTTTTTACGAGAACTGTTTGTTAGTCAGTCGCTCAACCTACCCTTTTCGAAGTATATAGAATACGATACATAATTATAACGAACAGATACAACTATAAACAATTGTTTGTTATTAGAGTATAAAAATAATTTGATTACTCAATTTATGCGCCCCTTTATGATTTGCGCTCTAGGCGATTGCCTATTTCGCCTGTATGGTAGCGCCGGCCCTGTCCATTATACATATTAAACCAGTTAAAAAAACAATACAATAAAAACAAAATATTCCAATCCGAAGATTGTGTTTCAATTAAAAATATATTTGATTGAATAAAAAAAAGATCATTTATTTCATTATTTTTCGTTTGGAAATGTTCAATGGACTTTTCAACATCCATTCTGGTATTTTTTCTGTGAAACACTAAATATATGTTTTTAATGGCATTATTCATTTTTTTAAATAGTTGGTCGATGTTTCATAAAATTTTGCTGCATCTTTATTAAATCCATTAATTTGTTCGTTTTCTTTGCAATTGTTTAAAATTAAAATAAGAGTAAAACAAAAATACCTTGTTAGAGATAAAAAAAAATCGTCCATGGACAATACGCACCGTGCGAAATAGTAACAATATATTTTGAGGAAAATATAAACACGCCTGTATTATTTTGTAAACCGGGACTTATGGGGGTCCCGAAAGGTTTATTCGGGACACCGGGACACGAGACTCAAAACCGGTGACAACCCTAGCTGTAATGTCAGTTATTTTTTTAAAATACAATTAGGGATTTGCGAAAAAATCAAAACATGAAATTATGGTGAATAATCAATCCCCGGGATTGAAAGATTGTAAATCCTGAAATCCCGAGATCACAAAGAGGGTCCGGGTCGGATGCCCCAATTGAGACGGTATGCTGTGCAATACAGTAGCTTGATTAAAAGGTTACAACTTTTTGGATATAACAAGATTGTCTCTGACAACATTCATATTCTCCTGTCAAAAGAAATTCTAATGGGAATGCTTGTGTTGGGGTCTGGCAGCGTCTTGGCAGTTCAGTGATTAATCGATATATTTTTTTTCTAGCGGTGAACTGGTTGTAATAGGCAGTGCTAGCTGAAATGACCATGTGGATACGTGGCTGTCTGGTGTTGCTGTGCCTCTGTGTGGCCATTCAGGTGAAACATTAACATATTTCATTTGTCAAAATCTTTTATTTTTTCTTATTTCAATAGTTAAAAAAACTCTCACATTTAGTATTACCAACCACGATTCCATTATTAGAAATTATCAATTTAACTTTTAACGTTTTATTTCATTTATTTTAAAGGAAATGAAGGCCCTAGGAGGTGGCGGTGGTGGCCCGTACGGTGGCGGTGGCGGTAGCTCGAACGGTGGTGGCGGTGGTCCATACGGTGGCGGTGGCGGCGGTGGCCCGTACGGCGGCGGTGGCGGTGGCTCAAACGGTGGCGGCGGTGGCCCGTACGGTGGTGGTGGCGGTGGCTCAAACGGTGGCGGCGGTGGCCCGTACGGTGGCGGTGGTGGTGGCTCAAACGGTGGTGGCGGTGGCCCGTACGGTGGCGGTGGCGGTGGCCCGCACGGTGGTGGTGGCGGTGGACGCTACTGATTTTCATTTTGAGAAAAAAAATGTAAATTTAAATGTTAAAACATTTATTTGAATAAAAAATTGCTGTTTTATTTCTGCGTTCAAAATTTTGCGAAAAAAAAGTTTCATAAGTTGATTTCAATTTTTAGGGTTTGCGCCTCAATGCGCGGCGTGGATGTTGGTTTGTCTAAATATTGTTCAATTTAATTTTATTATTTTCATCTGGCCAAAGGGGAAAAATCATTCCTACACATAATATTTCATTATTTTCTATACTAGCTTTAATCAAAAATGTAATTACCTAGTCATAAAAAAATGTTTACTCATTAAAACGTGTGTATTTATTTATCTAATAATTAAAAACAAACTGCAATGATAAATTAAAATGGAAACACAAAAACATTAGAAGGTAGTCTTTTTTCAAAACAGTGTTTTTTTAATACAGATCATCAAAATGGCTTTTTGTTTTTGCACTAAGTTGCCAGAGAAATGATTATACATTGAATTATTGAAAATTCTACAAAGCTTCATTAGTACGTTTTATCAAAAACAAGATTTGAATGTGTAAGCCTTCTTCTCAAAAATGACGCCGAGATGATGTTTGACAGAAGATTTTTTTTAATCAATTCACTCCCCCATTGTGGAGCATATGGTCCGCTAATGAGGGTATCTGAACAGAAGATTTTCTACGATAACTGTTTGTTACTCAGTCGTTCAATCTCTGTTTTTCGAAGAGAGTAGTGAAAGAAAAACATTGTTGGGAGGAGATTTTATACAGAAAGCTGTCAAGAATATTTACCCTGACGTTGCCCGCGCACCCCCAAATGATTTTTATTGTAGTTTATACGTTCCCATATATTTTACACACATTACTAATATTCTTATTATAATATGGATATTTCATATAATGACATTTTGTCTCTCATGGAGTTTATCTCAACAGAAGTGTTTCCACGAGAACTGCTTGTTACTCAGTTGCTCAACCTCTCTTTTTCCAAAGAGAGTAGGAATAAAAGAATAGGGCTAGGGCAGGACTAGTGGTTAGCTAATCGCTCTCGATACGCTCCGTTCATAGGATAGGATGGGTGTAGGCCTTTGGACAGAAATTCATAAATCGATTGAAAAATCAATTAATAAGTAATCCGTACAGGGATTCGAGCCCGTGACCTCCTTAACCGAAGCCAACGACGTTGACCACTCGACCACACAGGCGAGAAATATAATTTCATTTAGGGGTTCATGGTCAGGTTTTTGCTTTGAAAGAGGTCCATGAGCAGAATAAGTTTGGGAACCACTGAATTACATGAATGCTATAGGTGTCGCTGTAAGCCGCTACAACCACCCTTAATCATATTCAATGAAATACATAACTATTATATTTATTTTTTACCCATGACCGCTCCAAATGTGGAGCATTTGGCCTCCTACTGGAGGTATCTCAGTAAATGCTTTTTTATAGCACAGTGGTCAACGTCCTTGGCTTCCGTGACGGACCTCACGGGTTCAAATACCAGTTCGAACAGCATTTTTTCAATCCATTTTTATGAGAAGGCATGGATGTTTGTGATGTCTCAAAGATTCCCTCCTACCATTCCAATCCTTAAATAACAGGACGTGACGAGAGTGATCAGCCAAACAGTAGTCCTGTTTATCCCTATTCTTTCATTCCTTAGATTACTCCCTTCGTCCCATTTACTATCTTCTTGATTGAGGATATTATTTGTAAGCAACATACATACCTATTAGCTAATATACATATAATGCAGATTGGAATATCAATATCATGTTGACAGGAGGTTATCAGCATAATGCAATTCTCAGTGACATCTGGACCAGTTTATTTCCGTAAAAAACATAGAATAAACAATAAAGTTTTCCTCAAGCTATTAAAATAATGTGTCTATCAACATAAGCTAACCTCAAAACATTATAAGGCAAGAGTGCAATAACAGCGTATAACACAAAATTCGATTCTGATATAATCAAAATGTATTTTTTTATACACTTTCTGTTATTTATTCTATTTTTGAAAAATCGTAAAGAATAGACATAAATATAACTTTTTTTTTTCGTATGATCTTTCAACTTTAAAATATCTGGCGCATTGGAATTAATGCTAGCTGTAATGCCAAATATATTTTTTAAATAAAAAAGCTTGTTTTGGGATAATTTGTTCAATTTGACTTTTTTAATTGTGGTTCTGAAATCTTCATGAATTTCGATAATGGTTAACGAATTCGATTCACATATTTAAACGTTTTTAGCTAATTAATAGCTTTTTACCTCAAAATAGTTCATATAGCCCATATATTTTAAATTCGGTATTCTATTTTGCAACGCTTTTAAGTTATCCGAAAAACGGGGTCTCCAAATTTTATTGCGCCCGGGGCCTCCCAAGGTCTTAGTCCGCCTTAATTCTTTGGTGTGCGGTCCGTTCGAAAATTGAATGGCCATCCCTGGCATATTTTCTGGTATATTATATGTAAGTCGGGTCTGTAGTCGAGTGGTCAACGCTGTTGGCTTCGGACACAGAGCGCACGGGCTTGAATTCTGGTGCAGACAGATTCATAAATCGATTTTTCAATCGTGGTTCGTGTTGTGAAGCAGCCATGGCTGTCTAAAATTCCCTCCCGCCTATCTTTTCTTAAGAACGGTGCGTAGTTATAGTGATAAACTAACCACTAGTCATGTCCTAGCCCTATTCTTATATCTCTTCTCTGTTTCAAAAAAGATAGGTTGAACAACTGAATAATGAGAATCTCTCTTAAAAAAATTAGGGATGAGAAATGGTTAAAGGAATAATTTTTTCCCTTTGAACAGATGAAAAGAATAAATAAAATTTAACAAAACCAACATCCATGCGTTAAGTCACAATTTCTAAAATTTTAAATCATCTTAAGAAACTTTTCATTTGATTTTGACCCCTCGGCCACAGGCCAGTGTAGTGATTAAGTAAAAACACAGAAATAAAACAGCAAAGAAAATATGGCAGCGATTTTTTATTCAAGTAAATGATTTAACATTTCAAATTACAATTCTTTCTCAATGAGCATCAAAGGCGTCAACCGCCACGTCCGCCGCGACCTCCGTCGCCGCCACGAGCACCGTCAGAGCCGCCACCGTCACCGCCACGACCACCTTTCCCGCTGCCACCATCGCCGCCACGGCCACCGTTTGAGCCACCGCCACCACCACCGTTCGGGCCACCGCCGCCACCACCGTTCGGGCCACCGCCACCGCCACCATTCGGGCCACCGCCGCCACCACCGTTCGAGCCACCTCCACCGCCACCGTTCGGGCCACCTCCACCTCCACCGTTCGGGCCACCTCCACCTCCACCGTTCGGGCCACCACCACCTCCACCACAGTTGCTTCCACTGCCACCGTCATGTCCGCCGCTACCACCTCCGCCACCACCTCCGCCACCACCTCCACCACAGTCACTTCCACCGCCGCCTCCATCGCCGCCATCACCTCCTCCGCCACGACCGCCGCCACCACTTCTTTGGGCCTTCATTTCCTTTAAAAAAAAAAAAATAAAACTTTAGAAGTGAAATTAACAATTTCTAATAATGGAATCGTCGTTGGTGTGAGTTTTTTGAAACTTTGAAATAAGAAAAAAAACTTGGCTAATTATGTTAATGTTTTACCTGAATGGCCACACAGAGGCACAGCAGCACCAGACAGCCACGTATCCACATGGTCATTTCAGCCAGTTCGCCGCTAGAAAAAAAAAATCGATTAACCACTGAACTTCTGAGACGTTGCCGGATCCCAACAAAAGAATTCCCATTAGAATCTCTTTCACCAGGAAGTTTACGAATATGGATGTTGTTAGAAACAACCTTGTTAATCTCAAAAAAGTTGTAAACTTTTAAGCTACTATATACAAGCACAGCATATCGTCTCCATTGGGGCATCCCATCCCTGACTCTCTTTGTGGTCCCGGAATTTTTGGATTCCAAGGCAACATATTTTTAGCCACATTTTCTTGAGACCAATTCGACTAGAAGCCGTGAACAACCGTGTCCAGGATCTCAAATTAAAATTAAAAAAAAAAACTCATTTCACGCCTTAAAGAAATGAACTGTATTTTGTTTTACATTCAATTTCTTTAACTAAATTTTGTATACAGCTATGAAAAAAAAAACTTCCTTTCCTGTCTATGACTGCTACAAAATAGGAAAGGGAGTGAGGGGGGAGAGAAGTCCTAGATGCATTTATTTAATGAAAAAAAATATATGTAATTTTGGGAATTGTTCTATTATTCAAAAATATTTGGTCAAAAATCGAGGAGATTTTTTATTTGTTATAATGAATACCAAAATAGTTTCGGGATCCCGGTTCCCGAGATTAGCTGAAATACTTTAACATTTTTAATTATATTAATTTTACATCCAGACAATTTATCATCAAATGCATTCATTTAAGTATGCTTAAAAATGGCATCACTTCACTAAAAATCTCTTCAGTTAATATTTGAAATATTTTTTAATACTAATACGTTTTTACTTGATACATTGGTTCCAGAAAGTAGCGCGTAAAAAAACCTCATTTTCATATAATTTGATAAATCGGTTTCAAAAATCAAAATATCGCGTAAAAAAGTATCAAAAATGTACGAAAAAACAAAATTTGTTCATTAAATTCGCGCAAAAAATATTTTTTTACGGTGCTGTCCAAAAAAATTTAAAATAGCGCAAAAAAAAGTCTTAATTTATTTTTAATGTATTATTTATGTATCATGATTATTTTCAAATTGAATGGCCCCCTCCTGGGACAATTTCTGGATCCGCCACTGCTACTTAAGCACGCCACTGGCTCCCTGTTCATTTTTTACAAATAAACATTATTAGAATATGATAACAAGGAATGTTTCACACAGCTGAGATGATTTTAAAAACATATGAAGCTATATTCTATCAATTGAACGAATTTTTGTGTGTAAGCAATTTCATAATTTCTCTCAATTATAGGTGTCTCTGTAAAACGTGACAGTTACCCTTAATTAACTTCGTAGCGGAAAGATGTCACTAAAGGTAAGAGTTATTATCGATTGCTATACAGATCCAAACGTCGTATTTATTTCACAGATGGCGTATCGATTACTTTTAAGGATGTATGTATTACAAATTAATATAAAACATGACGATAAATGGTTTCCATTGAATGAGATATCCTTATTACTTCATGGTCTTTTACTAGTTCTTCTAATTACTAATGCACCTGATGACATACACGGAAGTGGCCTCGCCCATAAGATGTCGCCGTTTATTGTTTATTCGCGCTGGTTACGTTTTCAGTGGTTGTTAAGCTGTGGTCGATTTCCGAGCGTATTATATATCGACTGTGGAAAGGAAAAAGGACGTAACCCACACATATCTAATTTTACAGGAGGCGCTAAAAACGTGTTTTGATGATTTTGTGACATATGCAAATTATGAATTATACACAACCTTGAAGTGCACGGATACTTATTAACTGGTGTTTAATTGACATAACCTAATATTAATTAAAGAAATTGTCTCGGAAAAACCTTTATTTCAGTGTTTTTTCTTGGTTTTAATTTTTTACAAGGTCATCTTTTTCAATCTTAAAAGCTAAATTTAGATACTTATTCGGCATTTTCAGCTTCCATCCTTTTGATAGAATGTGTGTCAAGTTGTATAAATTGTGATTATCGAAAAAAAGCTGTTTTGGAAAATTGAGGGTTAAGTCCTTTTTCCTTTCCACAGTCGATATGGTATATCTGGCGTATTTGACATCTTTTTAGTATTGTAATTTGTGATTTTATTTAGTGTATACTTAAACTTTTTTCTTGAAAATTCGACCTCTACATTTGAGTGTTTTATTTTTTTAATAAAAGCTCAAAGCTTAAAAGTAAATTTATTTATCAAAGTACCCTGTTAACTAGGGCTTATACAAAAACCGAATTTTGAATTATTTTTTATGTGTTTTTTTTATATACAATAATGCACAATAAGAAATTATTTGGTGTTGCTCTTCAGAAAATATGATTTAAGAAAACAAAAAACGTCCACTGAGCGTTTTGTAACCAAATTTTCTGTATCGAAAATACCCTTTCGCTGGGTAATGGTGTGGGGCATATGGTCTTTAAGAAATAAAAAAAAGATCCAAATTTTCTGTCCCTTTGTTTGAAGACTCGTTTATGAAAAAATCGTCACAACCGGTTACGACGTTGAAAAACCGGTTTTCCTGAAATCCTGACTCGCATAAATAAGCAGGAGTGGGTTCGGAGGGGCTCGCGCGTGCCCCTTGTTAGCGTATTGGCAGCCCATCGCTATAAATAGGTCGTATAGTACGTAAGTTTAACAATAATAGCTTGTTTTTACACATGGGAGATTTCTCTGACAAAACTCAAGATTAAATCAATTAGATTTTGACAATTACTTACGGGAGACCCAGGAATAGCACTTATTAGTTTTTAAAAATATTGCAGATGACCTGTTTTGAAGTTATGTAGGTGTTCGCGGACCACCTATGTAGATTCCGTGGAACACCAGTGTTCCGCGGAACATAGTTTGAGAAACCCTGACATAAACAATGTAATCGTAAAGTGCAGTACATCGAGAAACTTATATTTTTGATTTATCTCACTGTTGCTTTCTACATGACATTAAAGCATCGTATTATAGTATAACAACTTACATTACTTCGCTGTTGGCCTTTGTGTTTGTTTGTTGATCTTGAAGAACAGTGTTTCCGACAGTTTTGTTAGAAGATACGTCAATAGCTCTGCACTGAACTTGTCACAATAACTTGCCTGTTCTTAAACGCGTTCTTTTATCATATAAACACGTAACCTCGTAAACATGGTCATGCAGTGGAGCTCAATTTACGGTCCGCGATCTTGTTCATCGGTCATTTTTAATATTATTTGAAAGGAAACACTAGATTTACTAAAAATAGTCTATAAACATTCTATTGAGTCATGTTGCTTATAAGAATTAAGTACTTGTGCTTAGTGAACGTTCACAGTCAGTATTCGTCAAGCCCAGAAAGTGTTTACAACATAGTCGGACTGCTGTCACTGGGACAAATAACTGAATTCTTCTCATGTACAATCTTAGTCCTGATAAGAATTATTGATTTTCCATCATTAAATCATTACCCAGCGAAAGGGTATTTTCGATATGAAGAAAATTTTATTACAAAACTTAGATCATCACTAAGTGATCTATCAGTGGACGCTTTGTGTTTTCCTTTTATCATAGATATTTTCTGAAGAGTAACACCAAATAATATATACCTTCTACAAATAACTTCTTCTAGAAATTGAAAAACCAGTATACCTCTGTTATCTTAGTATTGTAAAGGTGGGCGGGAATTTTTAGACACCACAAACGTCCGTGATTTCGGACATAAATTAATTGTGAAAAATGCTGGTCGTTCTGGGACTGCAACCCGCGAGATTCGACCCGGAGGTTGACAACGTTTGAATACCGCACCACGGACTTGACGTTCATAATATAAACACAGTTTTTCGAAATCAAATCATCGCTTTAGATAGAGTCAGTCCATTTAATTGAATATGCCTGGCCAGTGAGGGATTTGTGATCCACCGCGTTAAATGGAAAAAGGCTCTGTATAACTGAAGACCTTTCAAGTAAATAGTGAAAAAAATATATAATCACTTCGAATGCCAAAATGGTTAACACATAGTAGACTCAGCTAAAGATGGAGTTGTTATCTCTATATTTGTCCTAGATTGGTTGCGAATGAAAGTATTTACAAGACACAAAAATTCACACCTTTTAGAACAAATTTACACATCCGTCCGTTTAAGAGTTGCAATTGTCAATGTTGACCACCCGGCCAAAAGCAAAGCGAAGCAGAGAAATCAAAGAAACTATTATAGCATTTTTTTATTTTAAAAAATTCACATTTCAATTTGCAGTTTTTATTTCATATTTTTTGCAAGTAGCATCAACGGCGTCGAAAGCCTCAGCCACCACCGCCGCCGCCGCCTCCCCCACCACCTGAAGCACCATTGCAGGCACCATTTTGACCAGGGCGACCTGGGGCTCCAACTGAACCCCCTTTACCACCTCTGCCCCCTTGACCACCTCCACCACCACCAGCGCCATTTGCACCGCCGGCTCTGCCTGCTCCGCCTGCACCGTCACCTCCGTCGCCGCCACCCGTGCCGCCCCGGCCACCACCAGTTCCACCGCGGCCGCCACCGCCGCCGCCCCAGCCCGTTCCAGGGCTACCGGGCTCGCCCGGTTGACCTGGAGCTCCGCCTCTACCTCCTCTGCCGCCACAACCTTGGCATTCCTTTAACATAACATCCATAAATCAACTGAATATATTATATTAACATTTATAATGACATATTTTTGATTATCGATTTTATTATCGGGAAGAAGTAGAATCATGAGAAATGGAATGACAAACTAAAGACAAGTCCTCTACACAAGTATTGTACAAGACCATTCTTCGCTGGTTACAGCCAGTGACGTTCCTAGGCTATGTGCCGCCTGTAGGCAGAGCTCTAAAATAACGCCCATTTTTTTCATTATTTCCCATTATTCTAGGAATACATATATAAATATAGAAGTTAGAATCCTCTTCTCAACTACTTACTCAAACAAATATCTTGCCACTCATTTCGTAGCACTTTCAAGTGATTCATAATATATGTGTGACTTATTGACAAAGATCCTCACGAATAAATATGATCCAAAGGCTCATATTATCGTTCAATAATTATGAAAAAATAACTATCACCTTCACTACACACCATGATTATTTTCTGAACTTAAAAATGCACTTACATTGTACAAGTATCGATTTGTTATTTTGTTAATCAAAGACATTGAGGTATCATATTTATTCTAAGCCAAATTCGTGTATAAAATATGTAGTTATTTAAAAAAAAAATCTGTTATCATTTGCCGCTCCCTATAATTTGCCGCCTCTAGGCAGCTGCCTACTCGCCTATGCCCTCGGGACGTCCCTGGTTACAGCTTTATCACGAGTTGCCGAGCAATTCGAAAACTGATTTTATTGTTGATGAATCACACCTGCTTCACAAAGTGCTTTCAGAAATTTCTTCTCCGGTGTAGCCAATGGGTATATTATTAACCCGTAACATGCCATCTTAAAAAATCACGTTCCCTGCTATGATGGCATCTCAGTTTCACTGTTTATTGACAGTATTTAAACCTAAGTTAGAAGTTAAAAAATAATTTAAAAAATGTATATATGCTTGAAAATATATTCTAGGTCTAATTTTCACCCTCATTTTATTTATAAGTGCTTAAAATGCTTGAATGATTTAATGGCTCAACTAGCTATGAACGCATCATGAGCATGAAGGTGTTAACATCCATAATTGCCTGTTTTTTATGGCGCTTAATCATAAAATTATCCCTGCGGATGACTTCTGTAGACTAGGGCCTCCAACTTTGTGATCCCGAAATCGAAATCGGGATTGTGATAGTACTTATCCAGAGATTTCAGAATTAAAAATAAGAAGTGAAAAGTTATCGTAAAGATAAAAAAAAAAGGTCCCACATCTTTTTATTTTGGCGATTCAGTAAATTTATGACTTGTTGAAATCCTCCAATCTCTCAATTCCGAATACCGAATTTCTACACGATTTTATAAAAATGGCTTAGAATTGTATGTCCTATTTGCAGCGTCGCCCGCCGTCGACCGCCGAAAAATATTTAACCAATTAGAATATTGCGATAAAATAATTATGCACTATGTCAAACGACATATTAATTGATAACGTGAAAAAATAATCCAATCTATAATTAGAATCCGCTCAAAGGCATGCTTTTAACCGCAAGCTTATTAAAACATCTGATTCTGATTTATCATATCGACTGTGGAAAGGAAAAAGGACGTAACCCACACATATCAAATTTTACAGGAGGCGCAAAAAACATGTTTTGATGATTTTGGGCCATATTCAAATTATGAATTATACACAACCTTGAAGTGCACGGAGACATCTAAACTGGTGTTTAATTGACATAATAAAATATTAATTAAAGAAATTGTCAAGGAAAAATCTATATTTCAGTCTTTTTTCTTGGTTTAATTTTTTTACAAGGTCATCTTTTTCATTCTTAAAAGCTAAATTTTGATACTAATTCGGAATTTGCAGTTTGCATCCTTTTGATAGAACGTGTATCAAGTTTGATACATTGTGATTATCGAAAAAAACCTGTTTTGAAAAAACTGTGGGTTACGTCCTTGTTCCTTTCCACGATATAACGGAGAAACTGATCCTGGTCTAATAAAAAAATGTGGATGCTATTTTTTTATGTTTGAAATAATTTGTTTTTACCTGAATAGCCACGTAGAGGCACAACACCACGAGACAGCCACGTATCCACATGGTGACTTCAGCCATGCCCTTCAGCGCTGCCTATTACAGTCGGTTCACTCTTTGAAAGAATATACCGGTCAACCTTCTGTGGTGAATCTCGAAATAGGTAAATTGTGAAAAACTTAATTGATTTATGCTATCAACGGCTCCGAGATGTTGCCACACCTCGACAAAATCATTATCATTAAGACCCTTTTAATATAAAGCTTGCCGTCACATGTTTACGGATCTGTAGTTAGGGTTGTCGGAAACAATTTTTGTTTGATTGAATTTTGGAAAATTTTGGAAAATTCAAAAGGTTTTCAGCGCATAATCAGCGAAGCATAATAAAAAAATTACCAACATTATTGTAAATGATGTCAATCATAACGCAATCAATGGAATACTTTAACGAGACCGATTCCGAAAAAAAATTCTTTTAGATCGAGACAATTTATCATCGAATGCATTAATTTTACACTAAAGACATCCTCTGAATCAGTAATAATCATTTAGCCCTTATTTGCTAAATCAGGAATTATCATTTACCCTTTATTTGCTAAATCAGGAATAAAATATTCGCCACTAACACTCGTCATTTTGGGATATTAGAGAAATATTAAAAAAATATGTTTATATCTGTCACAATCATTTTGAAGAAAAATTGTTGTGCAATATTTTTGAAATTTTAATGACGCTACCGACATTAAAAACATAGTTTATACACTTTATTATAAATCACTTAAATCTTATTAAATCAAAATAATATCAAAAGAGAGTATTGAGGAGTTTCTACTAAGCAGTTAGATGTTTCGATTTGAACTCTCGATTGCAACTGATGAGAAAAGAATTGAATATTGGTTTTGTCCGTTGAAAGGTGTATTGTTACAAGTTATGTCATGGAGAATCAACATAACACAAAGGATGATGTTGTGTATACATAACACTGGGGTCGTACTTGAAAAAAATAATACACTTGCTTATCGTCGATGCATATCAAAAAAGTATAATATATAAGTATAAAGCAAATATCAAAAAAGTGGGAAACAATAGTGAAAGTTTTCATTATTAAAATAGTGATAATTCAAAAACGATTTTACAACAAGCTGTGAATTATATTAAAATAGTATGATAATACCATTTAGAAGACTTTAATTTACTTTATTCAGAGGTTTTACACGTAAAAAAGATATAAAACGTTTTTTTTTTTTTTGCATTTTTTCTGAAATCGTTTCTGGCAACCCTAACTATGGATTCATAAACACTAATATTTCCAACGCCCATAGCGTTTCCTGGCAACATTGGAAAACACAATCTGTAAAAAATGAACAAGAAACCAGTGGCGTGCTCTAGCAGTGAACTCGTTTTTTTTTTAACGTTGACTAATGAGAAAATTTACGATCTAATTTATCTTTTAAATTATGTAATGTAAATAAATAACGTAATTGTAAGTAAGTAAGGTATGACAATTTTTTTTAATTTGAAAAAAAAAAGTATAAAAATTGGGGGTTGATATTTACCGAGGTGCGTGCCGGATGATGATGTCTTTGATTTATGATGTCTAAAAGATTCTCTCTTACCATTCCAATACTAAAATAACTGGACTCGAAGAGAGTGATTAGCCAACCAATAGTCCTCTTTAGCTCAATCCTTTCATTCCCTACTCTCTGATTAGACTATTCTTTTCGTCCCATTTGCTATCTTCCAATTGAGGATATTATTTATAAGCAACATACACAGTTGCTGATGTACATATAATGCAAATTGGAATATCAATATCATGTTTATGGTAGGTTATCAGCATAATGCAATTCTCAATGACATTTGGACCAGTTTATTTCCGTAAAAAACGTACAATAAACAATAAAGTTTTCCTCAAGCTATTCTAATGATGTGTCTATTGTACGTAAGTTATGCTCAAAACATTATAAGGCAAGGGTGCAATAACCGCATATAACACAAAATTCAACTCTGATATAATCGCTATCAGAGTTTAAATATGTATTTTTTAAACATTTTTTAAAAATCGTAAAGAATATTATATATAACAAATATATTATTTTTTATTATTTGTAAATGCCATTCTTCAACGCTTGCATTCTACCAGTGCTTTTTAACGGTATCGAATCACAGCACATGACTAAGACTGACGAGAAAAACCGTTTACTTAGCTTCGAGAACAGATGCTTGCGTCATATAGTAGGGGGTGAGGTGGTTTGATTTCGTGAGGAATTCAGAGATTAGGAAGCGTACATGTAGACGTCGGAACCGGCAGGGTCACGTGTTACGGATGCCCTAGAAAAGCCTCAATCCTGCCTGCCTCTGCGTACGACCTGTGTGATTCCGGCGTCCTGGACGACCGTCGGGTACCAGCCATTGGATGTACCTTGGAACTGACGGATGCTGGCATGCCATGGGAGGAAGCAAAGCAATTGGCGGGAGACAGGGAAACATGTGAAAACGATGCGAAAAGTAAATTAAAGAAATATCATAAGCCAATATGAAAACATGTTATTGATGAAAATAAATTTAAAGCAATAAATTTTATAAATTTATTACTTCTAATGCACTGGACTTGTCAATTCAATCACTGTCAATATCGTTAATAATATTTTGCAATTATCGTTGATTCTTTGAAATAAGCAATTTCACCGATTCGGTGTAACATATACACAACAGCATGTGTAAAATATATACAAAACATTAAAAAAAGAGTCGTCAGTTTTTTTTTGACTCTGCAAACAAGTGGTCTAATCAAATAAAAGTTTCTTAAAAAAATTAGCAATATATAATAACCTAAAAGACAAATAAGTAACTCTTATTAAGTGTAAAAATTAGCACGTACAAAGCTTTCCGGAATTGGCGTCAGTAAAACAACAAACAAATAAACCTATCATCGCTTTATTTAAAAATAAATCAAACATATTTATAATAAATGACATAAATGGAAATTGTTATCTTTGATTTGAATATTCACAACAAATCGAGATATTTAAATACACTCTCGTAAAAACAGTATTGTAAATTACATGTTTTTTCTTATTGAACATTCCTTATTGGCCAGGCATATTCAATTAAGCGGGCAATTTACATTTTACGCATATATCCAGTCTAAGGCGATGGGTTGTTTTAGTGTTTAAGCAAAAAAAAACCTCTGGTAATATTACATACGCCAAGTCCGTGGTGCAGTAGTCAACTTCGTTAGCTTCCGGGACGGATCTCACGGAATCAAGTCCCAGAACCCATTAACCTATGTATAGGAGCTATCACATATATTAATAAAGCGATGATTTGAACTGCTTAAAATTTGCCAAGATCTGTCTGATTACTTTATTACTCACATATAATTCCAATTCTATTTACTGTTGCTTTTTTATCCATGTCCACCCCCAATGTAGAGCATATGGTCTCCTAATCTTAACAGAAGTTTTTCTACGAGAACTATTTTTTACTCAGTCGCTCAACCTTTCTTTTGAAAGAGATTATTAGGGACAGAATGATAAGGCTAGGACAAGACTATTATTAACAATCTCTCTCGTTACGCCTAGTTGTCTATTTGTTGGTATCACAAACATACATGCCTTCGAACAGAAACTGAAAAATGCTGCACAAAGCTAACCGCTGTGCCATAGGACTGTTGCTTATCGCATATAAATGTACCTCAAGTGTATCGTTGTGGGGATATTATTTTAGGTATGGTACAATTGATCTTATTTAATTAATTAAGCCTATTGATTGAAAACAAAAATATATATTACATTGTTTCCTAAGTTCTCTCCTGAAGTTGAAGGTTGTGTCTAATAATTGAAGGAAAACGGTTTTTCAAATGAATAATCGAAAAACCAATATTGAATTACCCTTTTTGTAATATCGATATATTGGTTTTAATGTGCTTCTGTGTTGCTTTCAAACAAAAGTTCGTAAATCGATTGAAAAGCAATTTAACATAAAACCATACAAACTGGGATGCGAGTCTGTGAAATCGTCAGTGGAAGACAAGCAAGCATTGGTCACTCAAAAACTGTCCCAAAATATTTATTATTATTATGATAATTTTTTTGTTACTTGATTTCAAACTTAAATAAATTAACTTGCGCTGTCCAGCCCTTAAGGCTTGAAAAAATGATTGAAATGCGAGGGAGTAGAGCAGTAGAGAAGGGTTAATCCCTTTACCAATACTGACTGTGAATGTTTAATAAACAAATCTAAACTTCTTTTTTGTGCTAACCATAACGGTTTCAAATCTAAAGCATACGCACTTAGGGTGGCCAACAGGTCTTTTTTTATTATTATTTTGTTCTATGTCCTCTTTTTCAATTTTGACAATAATTTCACCCAAAATACAAAACATTTGCACCAAATAGCGACAGAGATGATGAAATTAAGAATGAGAATGAAGATGATTGAATTCAACAAATATTTTTAAGCGCACTTTTCATGTTCCTATCCAAAAGTATGTACATATGTATTTGCCATAATATTTCGCTTGAGATAATTGGACTTGGTGTAAATTTGTTAAAATTTGTTAAGATATATTTTGATATTACATATTTAATATATGTATGTAATTTATGATTTCAGAATCCAGATTTAATCTTTCCTGTACCTTGTAAAATCATAGTTTTTAGTAAACAGCACAATTATAAAGAAAAAATGTACATAAGAAAAATTGTCGGTAGAGCAAGCTCTAACCAACTAAACCACAGCGGGCGACAGTTTAGGAATAGAAAGAACGGGCTAGAGAAGGAATATTTGTTAGCTAAGGATCTTTTGGGTGGGAGGTGATTTAAGACAGTATAGACATCCAAGTCTATGAAAAAAAATCCATAAATCTATTGAAAAATAATTAATTTACCTTTTGGCTGCCGTAGAAGAAAGTACATTTGTACCTAGCACGCTGGCTATAATTTTCAATTATTATTTTTCATTGGGTATTGTCGAGATAACGAGATAAAATTTGACGAGGTATCTCTTCTGTGGCAGTCATCCAGTTAAGCTGTCCTTCCTGGGTAACCAAAGCCAACGAAGGCGCGGCTAATGTCCTAGAAAATCATCAGTTCTTAGGACCATAGTAGTCTGGCTGTGTTAAAAACTTGAGCACAGTGAGCGGACCTTCTCACCTTTGCAAATACTGACTGAGAATGTTGTCTTAAAAACGAATATTTAATTCTTACAAGCAATTATTGTAAGCAAAATTACATTTTTCAGTCCTTAATAAATAGACTGTTGAAAGCGACTCTCTTCAATAAATTTAGTTTTTCTTGTCAAATAATATTAAAACTAAAAGACGTACAGGACCGTGGGCCGTAAATTGAGCTCCACTGCATGGTCATGTTTGTGAGGTTAGGTTTTCGCATGATATAAAAACCCGTCGAAGAACAGATAAGTTACAGTCACAAGTTCGGTGAAGAGACAATCAAGTGCAAGAACAACCATAAGAATCAACGGCTAAATAATGTAAGTTTTTTAATTTTAATAAATAATAATATAGTACAATGCTTTAATTATATAGTTTGGATATCGCTAGAGCTTGTACAAAAAAAAAAAAAATTGTATTCAGTGGAAACACAAAAAATCCACTGATCTATTACGAAGTAACCAAATATCGGTATTTTTTTGATTAAATATCCTGAAAAAGAAAATACTATATAGAAAATACTTGTCTCGTCGTACAGTTGTTAACCTTTAAAGTGCCGCGAGGTATTAGTATGGCGGTACCCAGCAGCCCGCGCATTTCTTCCAATAATAAAACCTAATAAACATATCTTTTTTTTTTAAATATGTTGAAAGTATATCATAAAGACTTACCAAATAAATACACAGTGTCGTTTGTGACGCCATTGTAATAAAAAGTTATAAGTAAAAAATAAAACGTAAGATTTATTTAAAAGTATGTAAAATCACAACCAAATTTTATAAAATCATGACTTAACCGGTTCTCTGCCACCGACGAGTTAACACGCCATACAATTTTGTACTCGTAGGGCCGGCCATACAAAATGTGCGTATTTACACGCAGTACTTGAGACGCGGTTTAAAGGCCACAAGAAACGTATTTAATAATTTCAATATATCATGCGTATGGTGGCATCTATTGGTATCATAGTGTGATACTTAAACCTAAGATATTGTTTTGTAATCTATAATACAACGATTTAAAAAAAAAGCTTTTTTGTTGTGTTCAAATTTGTAGCTAGCAGGGCTATAATTCCTTAGCGGTAATTTCCCTTTTTGAAACGTTTTTAGATAAATGATGGTGGAAATGACCCATCGTGTATTTATGTGGTAAGGGTTTGTGATGTACTATTATTATATGTTCAAAAAGTACATATTTATTAGGTACTATTTTTTGAAAGAAAATCCTGGCCCTCTATGCACGGCCATATTAAAACCGCACGGCACAGATCAGGTTAAGTAAAAAGGGATTCCAAAGTATTTCAAAATATGATATAATCTACAAGCAGTGGTGCACTCATTGCTCGTTCATGCACAGCGAGCGGGATGGCATGTTTCGGTTGCCCGACGATGCTCTTTTTGAAATCAATGTAATATTTTAAATGCAAAATACTGTTGACTGCTTATTTTTAATAGAAAGATTTTAAAATTAGTAAAATTTATGGAATTGGACACATTCAAAGCGAAATTAAGAATTATTTTTATGAAGCCATATTTCCAAATGATTTTAAAATACCGTTTACTTTTTCTAGCCGAAGTCGCCATGTGGATACGTGGCTGTCTGGTGGTGCTCTGCATCTGTGTGGCTTTGCAGGTAAAACGTCAAAATAATTATTTTTTTCTTAATTCAATTTTTTAAAAACCTCCCACATTCAGTATTCTTACGAGCAGTTCCATTACATATTATAAATTATTAATTACCCTTCTAAAGTGTTCACTGTCATTTCATGCTGAAAAGTCATTATTTCAAACAATATTATAATACCCTACTGATTCCCTGTTCATTTTTTACTGATAAATTTGCTAAACTCAACTACGATGATAGATAGATTCTACAACTAAAACGAATCTTTGTAAATAGGCCATTGCATATGTTTGTCTTAATCTTAGATGTCGTTGAAGACCGTGATATTCACACTTAAGTGTTTTGCTATTTTTTAATTTCCACAAATGAATTCCCAACAGCGACACTTTAAGAGAAGTTCAGCGAAAGCTGTTTGATTACATATGATTACATGAAAATAAAAGCTTTATTTTGTTTTTTTTTGAAGGAATGCAGCGCCGCAACCATCTGTGTTGGTGACAGGGGTGAAATCTTAGGTCAAGCGAGCGAAGATGTGGGCTGTGCAGCTTTTAAGTCAATCTCTTACGACGGCCACAGGGGCAAGCGCTCCATAGTGGATTCCACCATTGTCAAAAGCTTGGGCGGCGGCGGCGGTGGGGGCGGAGGTGGCGGTGGCGGCGGTGGCGGTGGCGGAGGCGGTGGTGGATAAGGCTTTGGATGCCGTCGATGCTAATTTTGACTTATGAATATGAATTGAAATGTTAACAAATTTATTTTAATAAAAATATATATATGCATGCAGTATTTTCTCAACAATGTTTTATTTTTTTGTTTTAACCAGACTTATTGAATCAGAGTCGGAGTCGTGGAGTTGGACTGTAACTGTACTCTAGTCGAAGTCAGAAAAAAACCACCAAGACTGACTCCTATTTAAATTTTGTTTTGTTTACAAACCGCTAGTCGAAAGAGGCGCCATTGCGTGCTTCTAAGCCTATTAAGTAAAAAAAAAAGTAATCAGATTTATTAATAATATTGTTTATTCTTAATCTGCTGATTTTACTTAATTTTCAGATAAAGTCGACAACGAAAACTGACAATATTGAAAATGAAAATGACTATAGCGTAAATCTAGCAATATGAAGTCTAATTCTTTTAAGATTTTCTAAAACCTATATTTTGGGTCGTCATCCCACATTCTTATTTTCTCCCTATCGGATCCTTCAATTATATTAAATGTATTTTGCAAGATCTTTAACACCTCACTCTCAAGCAAGCTACATAGTACATACACATGAGTGAACACCGATTTTGGATGAAAAAGACCTACTCTACCAAACGTTTGACCCTGCGACTTATTTGTTATCATCATCCCTTAAGTTAACTTAACAGGAAACTGTAGCACACACATATTAAAGGTAACATCCGACGACGTCATTACTTCAACTATTTAATAATTTCATTTTAATTTATATATATCGACTGTGGAAAGGAAAAAGGATGTAACCCTCAATTTTCATAAACAGCTTTTTTTTGATAATCACAATGCATACAACTTGACACACATTCTATCAAAAGGATGGAAGCTGAAAATACCGAATAAGTATCTAAATTTAGCTTTTAAGTTTGAAAAAGATGACCTTGTAAAAAATTAAAACCAAGAAAAAACACTGAAATAAAGGTTTTTCCAATTAAAGGTTATGTCAATTAAACACCAGTTTAGAAGTCTCCGTGCACTTCAAGCTTGTGTATAATTCATAATTTGCATATGTCACAAAATCATCAAAACACGTTTTTAGCGCATCCTGTAAAATTTGATATGTGTGGGTTATGTCCTTTTTCCTTTCCACAGTCGATATGTATACCAACAGATCATCTTTAGTCAGTCAAGCATGAAACAATTTTATGACTATTTTGTTTAAATACACATCGTTAAATATATTTTTCAAAAAAAAATCGAGCCGCTAATATTTCACGACTCCGACTCCGGCCAAAATACCGCGACTACGACCTCGACTCCACAGCCCTGATTTAAATTCCTAACTATCATTGGGGTAACATTAAAGACATTTCGCAATAGCATGACTTTAGCCCCAATCTTTAAATCTTATTTATTAAAAAATAGCTTACCACTCAAAGGGTTAAAGTTTTCGACTTCTACTCACAGATGTCACTGCAAAAACATCTCAACAATAAAAGTTGTAATGATATATTTTCTATTAATTTCAGTAAATTCTGTCCACAAAAATATATACTTGATACATTATTTTGTAAAAAAAGACGCGCCACTGCAAAATTATCTAAATAATAATGAAAAAATTTAAATATTTTTAGTAAGAAGCCTAATTTAATAAAAAAATACATTCAGAGCACAGGGCATCTGCGAGTTCAGGACTTGGGCATCTCAATTTTTCGCAGGGGTCGCCATGGTTCTCATGACCATCTCCCTGGATCCGTCAACAACATGATTTTATATGAATTATTAAACTTATCCAGTGCTCAGTTCACCAGTAGAAAATTCTCACAATTAGTGTAACTGGTCTCGGTTATATTCATAATTATAATGTTTTTCCACGACAATTTCTAAGCAATTTCAGTTACGAAATATATATAATATATTAAAACACTTTTTTGTACTAATTCGAAATTTATTTAATATATTTGACATACTGGCAGAAGGCGTTAAGTCAAAAACCGGCTGTTTTAAGCTATGTATGCAGATATATAGGTTTTAGCAGGCTGTGTCTTCTGAAAAAACAAGTTAAACCATAGCATGCAAAAAGCTATTTAAAGCTATTTTTTGGCAGTAAGTAAAAAGCTATAAATAACTTACAACATTTGAATACGTGAATCGAATTCGATGGCCATTATCGAATTTCATTGTAGTTTTTAGAGCGATGAATAAAATCTAAAGTGTATGATATGCAAAACAAGGTTTTTCGACTTATCGCCTTCTACTAGTATACCGAAGATGTGATCAGGACCAGAATTTACATCTATACAAAGCTCATGCAAGCGTCACGCAAGGCCCCCAATCAATTTGTCATATCGAGTACGCTCGACACTTTGCTCGTGAGGGCGTGGGCCCTCCCCGAAAGCAGTTTAATTGACGTTTATTGCTGATAATTTGATTGTAATATTATAAATTATATTTTATTAACGTAGAAATAGTACTAAATAGTGTTTTGTTTTTTTAATATAATGCATTTTCACTATATAAGTATTGACAGTGAACACTTTAAAAGTTTAGTACATATTTATTAATTACACTTTTTATTTATATAAACTGCTGTTATATTAATTGATGTTTTTATTTCATTCAAATTGTTTTACAGTGAAATCCCTATTAAATAAAATTATGCTTGATAACTATGTTACTCCACTTGTGTTCAAAATTGTGGCACGTATTTCGCCTCTTTGGAAAGCATCATCAGACAGAGAATTGCAAGGCTTAAGAATAAGCTGATTATTCGAACAGTTTATTGACTTGCATTTAATACGCCAGCCTTTCACAGCGCTTCTTTTTCCTTGGGTAACTACCCCTCGTGTGAGATATTTTGCTGGCTTACATTCATCCATCAGCTTCTGAGGAGTTCTTAGAGCAAAGCGTCCAGGTCACTGACCCATATGCCATGGCTGGTCTTTGACTTTGATGTCTCTCCAAATAGAAAGATATCAATTTACATAAAAAATGAGCTTGCAAAATTACCGCAGAATCCATTGAAAGTATAAAGTTAATAATTATTATTGGCAAGTAATATAAGTCTGCCCGTCCCCGAGGGGCTAAGCAATAACACAACCGTGTCACTGCATACATAATAACAGCTACTCAAATAAATGACGTGGCAATAATACTGTTTATTTTTGTTTTACATAATATAATCGATGACTATTCATTAAAAATGTACACTCACCGATAATTGACATTGAAAATTCCATATTTTGAATTGCTCATAGAAGGGTTCTAGAAAAAATAAATTGTTCACAAGCGCTTTACATCAAAATAAAGGCGTGAACATTTATCAAAATTTTGTATTTTAGATTGACAGTTATTAAAAACAGCTAGTATGTTCATATGATGTTGATTTATCTCAAACAAAAACCAAATGCCATTTGTTCGACGCTTTACGGTAGCAAATCATGGCTCTTGGTGAAAACTCTATCTCGATGTATGCATTTTTATTGGAAGACACTGATGACGATCCGGAAAAAGGGGATAAACAAAGAGAGACTCGTTTATTATTGGTTCTTTTCTTACTCTCTCATTTTCCCCTACCCTCTTTGAAGAGAGAGTGTATTAGTGACGAGTCAGTATTTTTTAAAGAGCATAAATAATCGTATGATATCACATTATGTATGATTTAAATTCACGCTTACATTTCAACAGTACTGCTACACAGTAGCGAATCATGGCACCTGAGCTTTGAGAATAGATGCTTGCATGATATGGTGTAACTGGCTGGGTCAAGTACTGTGAATGACTTTGGAGAGCCTTATTCGTACCGGTGAGATTCTGATTCTTCTGAATGGCTGTCGGGTACTACAATACTCGTCTGAGTTTAAGGATTATGGCACGTTGTGGAAGAAAGAAAAGTGAATGGCGATTGACAAGGAATCCTGGAGCCACAGCACTGTGGCGATATGCTTCACATTTCTCCATGCCTTTGTGTTCATCAATTCTTAGAGAAAATATTAAATCACGCAGAAGAGGTTGGAAGTCACTAAGTAAGTATTCAACCATAGGATATTATCATTATTGATGTTTTAAGCGGAGGGTTGGAGCAAATCTTATTTTAATTATTCTGTTCTGGCATCACAGCTCAAGCTTAGCTCTACACTCCGTTCCCTGTTCTGGACTTACATACTATATGTATTTTTATTTTAAGGTATAAAAGGTCTTAAAACAAGTTTTGTTGATTGAAATTATTGTATAAAATAAAATGGCCACCAACAAATCATCCTTCATCGTTTGTCTCTTCATACATATTTTAAATTTTATACATTTTATGACCGCTCACAATGTGGAGCATATAGACTCCTAATGGAATTTAACTCAACAGGAAATTGTTTCTATGAAAGCTGATTATCACTCAGTTGCTGTACATATATTTTTTCGAAGAGATAGGGAATAGAAGGACAGTGGTTAGAGAAAAGCTATTATTAGGAATTATTGAAATAAAGTATTAAGAATTAGGAACTGACTGATTTGGTGGTAAGCTAATCTCTCTCGCTACGTTCCGTTTTTGGGATAGGACAAATGGGAGGAAATTTTATTTTATACAGTCTGTTGGTACCGCAAATAAAGTCAACGACATTGACCACTCAATAGTAGTCCAGTTGGGAGGACCTTTACCCTAGCAATCAGGCTATTCTGGGAGATTAATTTAATTTTTATAGCTCTCCGAACAATGCGGTACTAATGTTCCATAGGTCGATCAACAAGTTGTTCTTCAAAGAGTCATATGTGAACAAACAATGATTGGAAATATTGAGCAACATTTCTTAGAATTGAGATTGACTAACAAACATGTTTTGATGGTTAATACTCGGCTTTGAAATATATTTTAGTGTCACACAATTAAATGGCTTGTTTTTTTTGTTTACTGCAGATGGCTGATTAAAGTTACGTCCTTTCTGAGAGTCAATGAATTAATTTATTTACAATCTTCTAAGTCAAGAAACAGCAATAAATGTCAACAATGGGATAATTAAGTATTGTAATTAATTCATCGACTCCCATGCAGAATGTTACTTATTTATTCAAGTGATTCAAGCCCCACCATGAACAATGTTTTTTCAATTGTTCTATTGATTTCTGTTAATATATTTTCAACATAACCTAATTTAAAATAATATAACCTAAAATTATTAATATTAAATTATCTGTTTATCTTTGAACAAAAGAACAAACCTAGGAACAATTTTTGTACTTTCTCAGTATTCTTCCCAACTTGTGATTTATTGCCAAAATTAAAAATCTGCAATAAAAGTATCGTAAGTGATAGCGTTGTAATTAACAACATTAAAGAAAAAAATGACAGACCCTTGAAGCATATTATTACCAAAACTAGTTTTCAAAGACGTCTGTTTTCAGTACACATCCAGATGTTAATGGGTTTAACTCACTATTGACCTTTGTGAATGGATTCTCGAAAGCTATAAAAGATAAAGAGAATAATTTAAATATAAATTATTATGTAGATATCGACTGTGGAAAGGAAAAAGAACGTAACCCACAAATATCAAATTTAGAAGGCGCTAAAAACGTGTTTTGATGATTTTGGGCCATATGCGAATTATGAATTATACACAACCTTAAAGTGCACGGTGACTTCTAAACTGGTGTTTAATTGACATAATCTAATATTAATTTAAAAAAATTGTTTAGGTTGAACCTTTATTTCAGTCTTTTTTCTTGGTTTTAACTTTTTACAAGGTCATCTTTTTCAAAATTAAAAGCTAAATTTAGATACTAATTCGGCATTTGCAGCTTGCAACCTTTTGATAGAACGTGTGTAAAGTTGTATAAATTGTGATTATCGAAAAAAGGCTGATTTAGAAAAACTGAGGGTTACGTCCTTTTTCCTTTCCACAGTCGATATCATATTTATTGAAAATATTAATAATATTGGAGACGCTCTTCCTAGAAGTCAACTAAGAATAAGAAGACTTTCGCTTATTATTAGACGCACAAAAATACCGACCATTCTGCACCATTCATTAAGTCATGGCAAATTTTGTGACATTTCATACAAACCTCCCCATCTTTGACCTAAATATTTTAGACAGCTTCCAGCCACTTAGAGTATTAAAACTTAAAGCAATTTATTTTTCTTTGTTAGTAAAAGTCAAAATACACTAATTCGTGCTAATAAATTATTAAAAATTCTCAAAATACACAGCATTGCATAATGTTTTTACAAGGCTAATTCGAAAAATTAATCATTAAAATACAAACAAAACAAACTTTTGACACATTTTAAATGTAAATAGTTTAAAATAAATATATATAAAGTTATTGCTCAAGTCAAACAAAAAACGCAATTAATCAACTCGGCTGTCTATAGTGTGCAGTATGTTTTTAATTTACCATTGTATTAAATTTAAAACATAGTTATTTTTTCAACAAACACGCAGATGTCAATCATTGAAATGTTTTAAAATAAACAAGGCGTCTGAATTGAGAGCTCAAAATGGCCGACTCGGGCATCTGCTTTCGGTGTCGCATCACCTGAATATCTATAGTCTTTTTTGAATATTGCTGTGATGGCAGATTTTTATAATGCATACTGGAACTGGACTATTCTTAAATTTATTAAGGCGTCTCTAATAATCAACATGGTAGGTTTGTAGGGTTGGTATAACATAAATGTAATAATTGCGGCTATGTTCACTGTTGATATTTTACGATTTATTCGATCAATTAAAAGAGTGCAAAAGGTTATTTTGGAAGAAAATATCTAAATTAACATAAGCATGATAAGTAGCATATTCTATCTCATTTTTTTTATTTTTATAAACCATGTCCGCTCCCAATGTGGAGCATATGGACTCCTAATGGAGTTTATCTCAACAGAAGTGTTTCTACGAGAACTGCTTGTTACTCAGTTGCTCAACCTCTCTTTTTCCAAAGAGAGTAGGGATAGAAGGATTGGGCTAGGACAGGATTAGTGGCAAGCTAATCACTCTCGATACGCCCCGTTCATAGGATAGGATGGGTGAGAGAGGGTAATTCAAGACATCATATACATCCATGCCTTTGAACAGAAATTCATAAATCGATTGAAAAAACAATTTATAAAACTGTCCGTACCGGGATTTGAACCCGTGCCCTCCGTAGCCGAAGCCAACAACGTTAACCACTCGACCACACAGGCGGTAATCAGTCTTATATTTATAATGAATTACTGAGTAAAAAATGTTAAGCAGATTTTCTATAACAACAGTGAACCGAACCGCAATTATTGCATTTAAGTTATAATAGTAATATCGACGATTGCATGCAGTAGAACAGATGAGATACTTCTTTGATAAGAGGTAAACTTTTTTTATCTTAAACACATAAGTTAGAATGGAGATGAACAGCTTGCTGTTGGTAAATATTTCAATATGTTAATGTTGAAAGAGCTCGCTATTTGATTAGTAATAATTGGATCCACATTTAACTCAAGTTAGGTTTGGCTGTGAACATAATACTGCCAATGCGAGTTGATTTTTTTAAAAAATCTATGTCCTCTTCCAATGTGGAGCATATGGCCTCGTAATGGAAGTATCCTAATAAAAGTTTTTCAACAAAAACTGCTTGTTACTCAGTTGCTTCACCTCTTTTTTTGAAGAGCGTAGAGATAGAAATGATAAGGCAGGCCTGGAATAATGATTAGCTTATCGCTCTGGCAAAACCCCATTATTTTAGAATTGGAAGAGTAGGGGAGGGGTATTTTTAAAAATTACAATCATCCATGCCTTCTGTTGCTTTTCGAACTGGGACTTGAACCTGAGAGATCTATCAAGGAAGCCAACGGCGTTGTCCATTGAGCCATGGACTCATTTGGTGTGCTACTGGCGTTGTTCCAGAAAGGGAACTAAGCCCAAAAGAAATTTTAAGCTCAATATTATATGGCTACTGATTGAGGATATATTTAAAAAAAAAAAAATCTTTTTTTTCATTTGCAAAAAATAATATCGTGACAGCGAAATCTGTGTGTGAAAAAGTGTGGAATCTGTCAGCGAGCAAAACTTTCAATGGATTGAATTTTTTTTTCATTGAAACATCTTTTTCTTCTTAAAACTTCTTTATTTGTCTCGAAGAACTTATACGCTTATATAAACACAGGGTATGGGAGCCACTGAAAAATATGAGACTCAATAGGGGACCCAGGCCCAAAAAGGTTTAGAAACTATGTATAAGATCAATGCTTCCCGAATTGAGGGTAGCAAGATTTCTCCAGGGGCTGCCGTAGAACATATTTTGTATTGAGAGAGGCCGTGGATTATTTTTTTTCAAATTTATGGGGACGTGGAGTTAAATTTTTTGGGAAGCACTGTATTAGATGATAAAATAGATGATGAATAGATAATAGAGTGAATGAGAATGCTAAGAAAAATAAAGCAATGTCACCATTCAAAAATGTTTAGCTTTTGTAAAAAAAAAAATAATATGCATCATATGTTATTACTGAATTGAGCCTGTTTCCCCTAGCAGCTTGATCATCGCTTCCCCAACCGAACGGCAGCTACCTAAAACATGTGTCATTTGTTTTCTCCGAAGCATTTTAATCGACACAATCGCTATCATTATTCAGTCGCATTCAATGTTTGTTCAATGAAAAACGAAGTGAATTAATGAACATCTATATAAACAAGTGTGCAATTGTCAAACGGTACCCAGTTGTTATTTTACCTTTGCAAAAATAACAGTTTCTTTCCAAGTTAGAGTTGAAACCAAATAATCTCGTACAGTATTGGATTTTTTTGTGAAAATTCGTGGGAAATACCCGCCTTTGAACAGTAAATACATTTGTGATCGTCACTCGAGATCGAAGAGTTCAACTTACGGCGAAGTGTGCACAGGAGATCCCAGGCGAGGTTCGGCTCATGATATATTTTTATTAATAGTGAAATAATGTGTTTTCCTAATACAGTATAATTCTGTCATAAAAATTAAAATTCTTGACTATCTCACAGTTGTGTTAAGGTAAAATTAAGTACTCAAAATATAGACAAATGAAAGAATTTTCTTTAAAACTATTTGTGTTAGATCTTGACAAATCGTCAAAACGTTTCAAATCAGTTTGCCGGACAAGATCTAAATTAAAAAAAGGATATATGTATCTTTGAATTTATTGATGGTGACCTATTTAACTTAATTATTAATCTTTTATGCGATTGAAATTTAGTGTACATATCATAGTATAACACAGTCAGCTAGTGTCACTTATTCAAATTTTGTATCTTTATCTATAAAGTCCCTTCATATTTCTATCGCCAATTATCTGTTACAACTTTTACTGGACTTATTATAAATAGCCCTGTATTATATTCTTGTCAGCTGAAAATGCACGTGATAAGTGAAACCGGTCTTGATCCTATTAAATAAATGTGGAATTAGTCCAAAAATGTGTTTTATTTTTTGAATATAATATCTTTACACCAAGTATTGATAGTGAATACCATTAAATTATTTTTTTAATGAATACTATGGATTAGATTTTTAAAACCATGTTTATTATTTCTTTGAATCGAGTTTTTACATTTTGGAGTAAGTTTTGATGCAGGAATAGATCATTGGAAAGCTTGATAGCTTCTGTAAGTTTTTAAAGATATGTTTCAGAAGAAAGAGTTCACTTTTCTCTTAGGAATAAATAGCTGGGGGCAAATTTAACTTAATGCTGACTATCTGGGGGACACAGCTGTACACTATTAAAACCGAATGCTGTTTGTTCATCATTTACATTCTGCCAGTGTTGCCATACATTAATATAATCATGGCATCTGACGAAGACTCAGTAAAACCGTATACTGAGCTTTGAGAATAGATGGTTGCATCAGATATTGAAGGGGAGGTTGTTTGAATTCACGAAGAACTCAGAGATTAAGTAACGTACAAGGCAGCGCCCTGTTATGTCAGTGGTCTCAATCCTCAATCTCATGCCTCAGTTTTGTTTGCCTCTTCTCTCCACTTGTTCCAAAGTGTTTTGACTATCTGAATAGGGTCACCGAATTCATTTCCAATGTGAAGTATATGGAGATAGAATAGAAGTTATCTCCACCATACTTTATTACGAGATCTACTCAGTTACTCAATTTATCTTTTTTCAAAGAAAGTAGGGATGGAAAGACAGAGCTTGGACAGGACTAGTGGTTAGATAAATCACTCATTTTTTTTTTTTATGAAAACTGCCTTTTACTCAGATTACAAAAAGAGTAGTGGTTGGCTTATCGCTCTCGCTACGCAGCTATTTTAGAATTGTGATGGTGGAAGAGAATTTTCAGACATCACAAACACCCATGCCTTCGAATAGAAATGTTTATCTTTACAGTCAAATGGATCTGGGCTGAAAGTTTTCTTAAAATTTCTTTTGAGGTCTTGCAGCTGGGTGTTGTGATGTCTCAAAAAATTTCATCGAGCTAATCTTGTATCATTTTCCAATTTCAAAACATTTGGCGCATTGGCATTAGCTGTGATGCCCAGTGATTTTCTTAAATTTTCATAATTTGTACATGATTTACACTGTCAGATTGTATCTTTATTAGTATGTATCTGAGACGTCATTTCTTCTCCAGTTGATATTTGTCAGATACAATACCAATTAATTATTCTTTATAATTTCAATAAACATTGTGCTAGGGCAAGACTAGCAGTTAGCTCATAACACTCGATAAGCCCTATTTTACGTGCAGCATATTACAACATCATGACCTTTTGCCAACAAAACTGACGACTTCTCAGTTACATGTCCAGGATAAATCGAAAAATTCTTTTTTATAATGTATTCATTTCTTTACAGAAGATCCAGTATCAGCGTCACCGATTTCAACGAGAGAAACATCACAAACAAGATGGCTTGGTTTATGGTAGCTACCGTTTTATGCCATTTATATATAGCGGTAAGTCGAATATAGTAATCAAACGAAACAATAATGGTTCGCTTTCTTCCAATATGAAGAACAAGGTCTCGGAAATTAGTTACATAAGTTAACAAAATTACATTTTACTGTTTATATTTTGTTCTTAACATTATGCTGTTTGAGTATTACACGGAAATATTATATTTTTATCTCTGGTATGATGAGATTTTAAATTTCAACCAAAGGCAATTGATGAAACTTCATTATAGAGATTAAATTTTGTACATTTCTGATCGTTTTGCGACTAACAATCCGGGTTTCCCCTTTTCTAAGCAGCGCAAATGAACTTGCTCATGGTTGTGGGTATTTCTGTTGTATGTTATGATCTTTTGAATTGATTTTAAATGATGATCGATTCTAATAATCACATGTAATTTCAAAGAACTACAGAGACTATTATTGTATTGTTAGTGCAATAACTTTCTCATTCCAATTGAGCTTTTTTGAAAAGATTCATAAACCATGTTCGCTCTCAATTTGGAGCATATGGACTCCTAACGGAGGTTATCTCAGCAGATGTTTTTCTACGAGAACTGCATTTGATGAGAATAGGGATTGAAGCATAGGTTTGTCATTGGAATAGTGGTTAGATAAATGCTCCTGTTATGTCCTATATTAACGACAATTAAAAAAAAAACAGATTGCCATCAATAACTTTAAAACTCTTGAAAGAATTTAGTATAAATTATAATATATACATTATAAAACTATTTACTAACAGCCAGTTCAAGTTCATCCGTGCACTTGAATGCCGGAAGACATCAAAAAGCAAAACCCAGGTTGTTAGTGACATAAAATATTAAGGAAATGTACGAAATTTAAGCAATTCAAATTTTATATTATCTGCATATTTATATAAAGTAATTCTATCATTGATGATGCATGATTTATAATTATGATAATGCAGGGCAGTGAAGTCGTTTAATTTTCGGTGAATTTAACGACTCCGACTCCAACGCTAAATGCGGCTTATAAAAATAGTGAACAATATGTTTTTCCTCCCTTGAAATAAAAAAATCCAACAATAACGATTTGGGTTATTTTACCTATTCCCATTATCTCATAACAGGCTGTTTGGAGATGTCCGACTAATGAATTGGATGATCGATATACGGGATTAAGAGTTAAACCCTTCACGATTGATCCATTTATTATGCACAGGCGACTCGATATCTTGACATATAAATGAATAGTGTATTGAATTTTTAAGATAAAAAAGAATAAATAGCGTTTCGTGGCAAACTTAAAACCGGTATTTTTGCATTGAAAAGTGGCTGAAATAGCCATACATTATTACATATTCCGCCCTATTGGTCAATTCTAATTTCATATGTTTTATATAATCTAAAATTATGAATTGTTTTTTTCTTATATTTTTGGCACTTCTACCTTAGCATGCTTTGTTCTTTTAAGAGTGGTGGGGCTTTAGAGAAAATAACTGTTGTACTACATTTCAGTTTGTCTCACAATATTCAAAAATGTTGATTATCTCAAAACAAGGATTTTTGACTAAACGTTTTCTGGTAGAATATCGATGATTTCTTATTAATTGTTCTACTTACAAGACAATATTGGTCTCAGAAAACACGTAGTATTTACAAAATTATCTTACTATTTTTTAGTATATCATAAATAATGCCTCTGTGGTCTGGTGGAAAAAGCTTTATCCCAACGATCAGACGGGTCTGTTATCGAGTCTTAGCATTTTAGCATTTCAAATTCAGATTTTAAATTTAACCACTTTTATAACATTATTTATCATATCTCTTTTGCCAAAGTTGATCTATTATATATTAATACCCAACATAACCTAACGTTAAGATCTCTTGCTTTCGGATCTGAAATTCCAGGCAGAATTCCTGATGTCTTAAATCCAGATATAAAAATGGTCTTTCTGAAAAACAGATCAAATGATTATTTTTTGAAAATGTGAGGGCCAGATGAAAAATATCTACGTGCATGTTTATCTCTCGCGGCTCGGAGACTAGAAAAATACTTAGCAGGCGATGGGGGTCTTTTTTGACCCCAGTGGTTTCCTCATTATTGGCCTTATTCTTATGAATTTCAAAAAAAAAAATAGTCTACGGGCTTTAAAATATCTCTCTGCATCTTTCCTCATAATTTTTTTATAAAAATCTGTGGTTTTTTTAATAAATAATCATATTTTAAGTTGCGCGTAAAAAAGACGTCATGTCAGCACACATATGAATTGACTACTGAAGAGTGTCTCAGCGTTCCAAATTATCATACGAACAATCGTTATCGCGGGCGCTAATCAGCTGATAAGCGTTATCGCGTATTTATATAAACTACAAAAGATCCAAAAAACTATGATATAAGAATACCTTAATTATAAACATTGTATCACCCATATTAAAATAGATATTTATGAAAATGTTGGTATTGGGGTCGCATTTCTTGAGCTTAGAAACGGAAAAGTTATGATGTAAAATATTTATCGAAATGTACATGTAAACATGTTATATATCTTATTACAATGCAACCGTTTTGTGGTGACCGCTCATTTAGATAATTGAGTTACTTTGTTTCATTCTGCTTGAAAGGGTTTTAAATCCAAAACAATCTGGCGCATCGGTGGCATCCTGTTGCCTATTATCCACATTGGTATACTTTTTAGAATAAATATATAAGCAGTTAAAGACATTTGTAATTTTTAAGCCATGTCTGCTCCTAAGGTGGAAAATAATGAAGTTTATCTCAAAAGATGATTTTCTACGAGAATTGTTTTTTACCTAGTTGTGTGATAGAGTGGTTTGGATAGGAAATAGAGAACTTTGTCTATGATCAGGCGCGGCTCGTCCATACGCACTGCGGAACTGCAGCACCACTGAGTAAATTGATAAAAATGTAATATTATGCATTACATACATTTATGTATGTTAGATGAATTTTACAATGAAATAAAAATACATACTAAGTATAACTTTTGATGTTAAAACTAAAATATAATCCAAATGTACATTTTTTTTACTTTTAATCTACTGCAGCACCCCCAGATATTTTATCCACGAGCCGCGCTTGTCTATGATGCTCTTTTTTATTCGTCATTTACGTGTATGCAAAAATTTTCTGAGTTCTGCAATTCTTTATAGCCGAATGTTTGCACTCACTGTAATATAAATAATTGCAGAAATGATTTGTACCAAGTCGGTTTCTTGTGTTACACCCCGCTTATGTACAAAATCAAAATGTAACCATGACACGTAGCATGGCTTGTTCACCGAGGTGGCCATCAGTATGGACCATAATGAATGTTGTAATGTTAAGTTAAACCCCAATAGATATATACATTTGGATCTTTTTCTCAAAAGATTGGATCACCAGATCACATCCAAGAAGATCGATTGAAGATGAATCAGGACTGTCCTTTTCAGAACCAATGGGTTGATAATTCGCATAATACTTGGGAGGTACAGTATTCCAAGATAGATGAATTTTTCAGAGAAAATTGTGTTTTATCGCCATATACTTGTACAATGTTCTCCTTTGTCTCTCAATTAGGAGAGGTTAGAATAAGAAAGATTGAGCAATTGAAGTACGAGTATTTGGCTAATCACTCTCTCTACGCCCTGTTTTGTTTTTTTATGAATCGATTAAGTGGATGGAAACTAATTTTAGCATTACAGAATCCGTACCTTTAGACACAAATACATAAATCAATGTATTAATGTGCTTCTTCTGGGATTCAAACCCGATATTCTGATTCATATACAAGATAAAAATCCCGAAAGGTGAAATCCGGGACATTTGTGATAAAGCACTTTGAAATATATAAAATTTGAATGATTAAAAATTGATATAAAATTTTAATTTAACAAAATATTAAGTCAAAGTCTGTCTGTCGTTATACAAAATGTTTCCGAAAGGTCTAGTTGTAAGCCAATCACTCTTTTTATGCCTCGTCCAGTTCGCTAGTCAGACAACTGCGAAAAATATTTTTTTAGTTAAAAATAATGCAGTTATGAGTAAAAAAAACATTTATTAGAATTAAACAAAACGTCGGTTTTGTCTGGGTCATTACACAAATATTTCATTATGTCCTACTACTGAACCTAACCTAATAACATAATCTGTAAATCTGTAATTGATAATATGTATAATTCTTGTTCTTGATGTATAAAGCATATTAATTTTCCCGTTATCTCAAAACAGGTTATTTTTAGCTGCCTGACCCGAGCAGTCACTCGTAGCCTTCCAAAAGCCATAGTCTTTTTTATGAGCCCTAACCCTCAAAAGGAAACGAAATTTGTACACTATCACTTTACCCAAATGAACCAGACGGGTCTTGCTTCAAATATGTTTTTTTAATATGATCCGAATACCATTTACAACGAAATATTGCAAACATACAGCAATGCAATATGTATACACAACATTAACATTTGTTTACATGAGAACCGCGGTACACAAAACTGAAAGAGTGTACCTTTCTTTTGTATTAATTTAACCAAAATTAATTCACCAACAACATTTATTGTTCACTGACGTTTAATATGTTTTACATAAAGTATACATTGCTAAACAATTCAAAATTTAAATAATATGTTTATTCTGTCGCAAATTTATTTAATATTGTTTCTACAGCTGCTTAACGTGTGCATATATTTACTGAAGACATTTTGTTTACATATTATTTTTTATTCAATATAAACCATTTGACGCAGTGAACACTGCTATTGTCTAGTGCAGAGTTGCCAACCGGTGGTCTGTAAGAGAATTTCGCTGGTCTGCAGAAGTAACGCAGTGGCGTCACTTGAAATAAACAATCCGTAAACTGATTTTAACCTTTGGGTTTCTATGGTGTGTAAATTCTTCTCATTTCAACCGTTTGCTAAATAACAATAATATCTAGCTGATATTTATTGTAATCTTCCCACACATCAAATTTTACAGGAGGCGCAAAAAACGTGTTTTGATGATTTTGGTCCATATGCAAATTATGAATTATACACAACCTTGAAGTGCACGGATACTTCTAAACTGGTGTTTAATTGACATAATATAATATTAATTAAATAAATTGTGGAGGAAAAACTTTTTTCTTGGTTTTAATTTTTTACAAGCTCATCTTTTTCAAACTTAAAAGCTTAATTTAGATACTAATTCGGCATTTGCAGCTTACATCCTTTTGATAGAACGTGTATCAAGTTTGATACATTGTGATTATCGAAAAAAAAAACCTGTTTTGAAAAAACTGTGGGCTACGTCCTTTTTCCTTTCCACAGTTGATATAATAATTTATACATGATTAAGTTTCGAATCAATGGATATTTTTTCAACGTTGTTAGCTTACATACTGAACCTCACAGGTTTGAATCCCAGTATGGATAGCATTTTTTAAATTGATTTCTGTTCAAAGGCCCCACCCCCCCCCCACCATTCTAATTCTAAAACAAAGGAGAGCAGCAAGAGTGATTAGCCAGCTACTAGTCCTGTCCTGCTCTATCCTATCTATCCCTAGTACTCTCTTCAAAAAAAGAAAGGTTTAGCGAATATGGAAAAAAAAAGTATTCTATTTAAGTCATGTCCGCTGCCAAGTGTATGGACTTGTTTAAGAGAATTGCTTGTTAGTCAGTTGTTTGAAATAGAAGGATACAGCTAGAACTGGACTTCTAATGTGCGATTTTTATAATCAAAATGGTGGAAAGGTTTTTAGTCATCACAGATATCCATGCCGTAGCGTAGCGAGAGAAATCAGCATACCACTAGTCCTGTCCTAACCCATTCCTTTCTATCCCTACTCTCTTCGAAAAGAAGACAGGTTGAGCAATTGGCTAACAACCAGTTCTCGTTGATTTTTTTGTCGAAGTACATATGCTCCAAATTGGGAGCGGACATGGAAAAAGAATAGAAATGTCCCACCATTTAATTCCCATCATAAAAGTCAAAATATTTTAATATGTATATAATAGAGTAAATACAATTATTGCCTATGTGGTCGAGTGGTCAACGTTATTGGCTTCAGTTACAGAGGTCACGGGCTCGAATCCCAGTACAGACAGTTCTAAAAATTGATTTTTTAATTGATTTGTGAATTTTTGTTCGAAGGCATGTATGTTATGTCTTGAAATCCCCCTCCCGCCCATCCTTTCCTAAAAACGGAGCGATTAGTTAACCCCTAGTCCTGTCCTAGCCCTGTCATTCTATCCCTACTCTCTTTGGAAAAAGAGAGGTTGAGCAACTGAGTAACAAGTAGTTCTCGCAGAAACATTTCTGTTGAGATAAACTCCATTAGGAGTCTATATGCTCCACATTCGGAGCGGACATGGCTTATAAAAATAAAAAAAATGAGATAGAATATGCTACTTATCATGCTCGTGTTGATTTATATATTTTCTTCCAAAATAACCCATCCCTAACGCACTCTTTTAATTGATCAAATAAGTCGTAAAATATCAACGCTGAACATAGCCGCAATTATTACATTTATGTTATAATTACCAACCCTACAAACCAATCATGTTGATTATTAGAGACGCCTTAATAAATTTAAGAATAGTCCAGATCCAGTATGCAATATAAAAAAACACTTATTTAATAAAAATAAAATAACTAATCAATGTTTTGCTGCATGTCGAAAATAAATTTATGAATTTTGGACTTCAATAATGTTACTGTAACAACTTTCTGCCTGATCAAAATTTTCTCACGGTTAACCGGTTGGCAAATGCTTCTCTCGAAGAAATTCAAACAAAAATTTCTTATCCGAGTCGCTCGCTTATTGACATGTTTATTTATCTAATTGTTCATTCGCAGTATGGTAGTCCTGTGGGATCTGTAGCTGGCAACGTAAGAACATGGTGCGATGACACAGGATGCCACACGGAATTCCTCGACAAGCCCATCGACGGACCCGCTCACGCCTGGTCTAATCCAGGAGCTAACAGCTGGTCTAATCCTGGAGCTGACAGTTGGTCCAATCCCGGCGCCAATAGCTGGTCGAACTTTGGCAGAGGAGGAGCGAACAGCTGGTCGGGCCCCGGAAAATCCGGCAGTTGGTCGAGCACCGGAAACAATGGAGGTTCGAACAGCTGGACTTCAACCGGTACCGGAGGGACTGCCAGTTCGTCTTCTTCGGGTACAGGAGGCGGAGTGAAGATACCCAACGGTGCAAGCAGCTCTTCATCAGGAAGCGGTAAAAGTACATCGTGGAGTAGCTCTACAAACGACAAAGGTGAAACAAGCATTTCTAGCAGCGTGAGTGACGGTGAAGGAGAACCTCAAACGTTCACATACACAACCGGAAACGGCAAAGCGACTAGTTTTGCCGAAAACAACAAGAACGGTAAAGGATCTACAAGTTTTTCAGCTAGTACTAGTAACGGCGATAAAGAACCAAAAACTGACGCCAAAACAACAGGTTCTGGAAAAGCTGCCGCAACAGCTGTCAACAATAAAGGGAAAGTGAGCCAAACTGTCAGCGAAAAGGGAAGTCCTCCTGTTAAAATTACCCCACCGGTTGTTGTAGTACCACCGTGCGCCCCTAAGAAACCGACTGCGAGTTCTCCTCCGGCCGACTCAAGCGAAAGTCAAAGCTTTTCCTGGAGTAGTTCTTCAGATAGCGACGGCGCCACCAGTTATTCGAGCTCATCTGATGACGGTACGGGAAAACCTCAAACTTACACATACACAACCGGAAATGGAAAAGCCGAAAGTGTCGCCGTCAGTAATAATAACGGTAAAAAATCATTGAGCGCTTCGAAGAGTCTGAGTAAAGGCAACAAAAAACCAAACACAGACGCCGTGACCATCGGATGCGGCAAGGCGGTTGCTCAAGCCGTCAATAAAAAAGGAGATATCAGCAGGACGAACAGTGAAGGCGGGATCAGGAGAAGGCGCACTAAAAAATATGATTCGAGCGAGAGCAATTCGGGCAGTAGTTCCAGCGAAGAATCTTCGAAGAGCTGGAGTTACAGAAAAGGTCCTGACGGTAAAGTGAACCTTGTGAGGAGCGGAGGCAATAACAAGAAGAAGCTCGCCATGAATAGATCTACGGAGGCCAAATTTGACGCTTGGGAAAAGGACTTTACCGCTGACCCTAAGAAGAAATGCTACTGTAATGATTCTTTAAGCAAAGAGGAATATAGACGGATACGTTCCGGGAAAAGAAGGTATTAATTTAAAAGACAACCAAAAAGTGTGCTCCGCCTTGATTACGAGCGACATTTTATGTATAGTGTGTACATTTCTCCTCCCAAATTAATTACATACGCGAGTCATAAGTTATTGTTGTCATTTTTGAGAACTTTAGTGAATTGATAACGATAGACACTCGCAAATGTTGCGATTGACAAACGTTGATAAGTTCATAAGAAAATTCTCAAAAAAAATATTTATACATCACGTTATTTTAAATTCTTTATGTAAAAATAGTTTTTAATTGACCATACAAAATTAATAAATATATTAAATTAAATATAAAAAGTGTTTAATTTATTGCCGAACTTCCCTGTACAGTCCGAAGAAAACAGTTCTAAGTAATACCCACCCTCTTATCACCCTTATTCTTGCGCCCGTGTCTTGCCAGTATCCCTGTTCACACCCAAAAGACCCAGTTACCCTCGTGTAGAATCCTAAAATGCCAAACACACCCCCAGATTATTTAAGATAGAAGGAAAATTATAATTCACAAAGTGTTTTCTTTGGATGCTGTCTTGACATATTTATTGCTCATTAAAATATGCCAAAATTGATTGAGAATGAATCTCTGGTATATTATAGCGCCTTTTCACAACAATATATAACAATACCTAAATTTCGTAGTGTAACTGACCCAAAGTATGTGCTAGTGTTTTTTTGTGGATATCCAATGGTGCTGCAGCTATGTTTGGATATAATTATTTTATTGTGTCCATAAAAAATACGGTGAAAGCGTCGTTCGAGAAGCACTGTGTCTGTATCACGTAGTAGTATGTAATGTGTTGATTCTAAACCAGTCATAAAAGTGGCACGCTACAAAAAAAAACACGCCTTATTGTAAGATGTGACATTGTCGTGCTACGCAAAATTCTATGCACGACAGCGGTGTGAGATATTGTTTATTTATATTGAAGTGATTGCGACATCTCCAGTAGCTAGGATTAAGTGAAAAAAATACACAGAAAAATTGAAGATTGGTTCTCTGAGTTTAAAAAACTGTAACATAACTTGTAAAACAAAAAAAGGTCACAATGGAGACCCAATAAAAAAAGCTTTAAAATATTAAAAAAACATATTTTGATAAGGATGGGCGGTGGTAGTCTCGCCTACAGCCTCTGGAGTACGAGACGTGATTATCATGCGCAGAACATGGTTTACTAGCGACGACAATTGCATTTAAACATGTGCAATATTAAATAGATATTTTAACAAGTTTTCCCATTGCATCAGATAAAAGTTCGCTATTCAACGTTTAACTGTACACTCTTTGTAGTTCTTAAAGTCAGTCCACTTCATACTGGAGACGCTAAAAAATCGCAGTGATTCTGCCATCTTCTAAAGGAAGTTCTAGAATGTATTGTGAATGTAGGTAACCTGATGAAATAAGCACAATCGAAAATATTCAAGGTTACCATATTAATCAAATCTTCGGGACACCACAACCCAGTCAGTTTTATAAATAGACAAGCAAGAATCACATTCTCGTGAGGAAAAGGAAAAATATTGATTTTCAGTGGATTATAAAAATCTTAATATTTTATTCTCTTATTCGCAGAACGGCGACCCGATGGGACCGCCCGTAGGATCCGTAGCAGGCAACATCAGAACATGGTGCGACGAGACAGGCTGCCACACGGAATTCCTCAAAAATCCAATCCACGGTCCCGCCCACTCCTGGTCCAATCCCGGAGGCGCCCACGGCTGGGCCGGCCATGGAGGTTCCGGCAACTGGGGTAATGCCGGACACGGCGGAAGCAGCAGCGCTACATCATCGGGAAACGGACAAAGTACATCTTGGAGTAGCTCGACGAATGACAAAGGCGAAACAAGCATATCCGGCAGTGTCAGCGGCGGCGGTAACGATGAACCGAAAACTTATACGTTCACGACTGGAAACGGAAAAGCTTCCAGTTTTGCAGCAAACGGTAAAGGTTCCAGTTTTTCTGCCAGTAACGGAAATAAACATCATCAGTAAAGAGTGTATGAATCCACGACGGAGGTTTTGAAGATCTAAAGAACCTCCGAAGACCTAGTTTAACCCAATAAATTATGAACAATTTACAGTTATTCAGTGACATATTTCATGAGGCCTTATTTTTTTACTATACCGTTTAAAGTAGTGGTTTCCAACTTTTATGTTACTACGCCTCACTTTGAAGAAAAAAATATCTTCGCGCCTCCCCATCCTTTATTTCATATAATAATAAAGACACGTTTTAAAAGGTAAATAAAAATTTTGGACTGTTTGCGCCTCCCTTTGCAATAACTCACGCCTCCCAGGTTGGAAATCGCTGGTTTAAAGTGATACTTGATTTTTTTGCAATTTTGGCAAATTTATTCACTTAATGAATATTGAAATACAATCCTATACACTAAGTTCTTGACCTAATAATGTTGGCAATAATTATCAATGAACGTCAATAGAACAGATAACAGAAATACTTCAGAATAATGCTTCAAGCGTACAGTTTTCAATTGATTTGAATTAAAATTAACATAGAAATATAATTATGTTTTTATTTCCAATGTCAAAATTTAACCTTACAAAAATTTTCAATAAAATTTATTAAAAAGGTTATATTTTCATTAGTTTTCTTTACTGGTGTTTTTTAGTTAATTATTTATTAAAGTAAATTCACTTATTACAATTAAGTCCAACGTTGTAATTTGAACATATTTTGTTTTCAAAATTCATGTCAAAATTATCTGAGAGACAAAATGTAAGACTTGGGTGTTTACTGTTCTTTTTGTTCTTGAGTGAAATTCTCATTAACTCTCGCGGCTCGGAGACTAGAAAAATACTTCTCTGCCAATGGGGATCTTTTGTGACCCCAGTGGTTTCCTCAAATTGTCTAAGGGTTTTAAAATATCTCTCTGAATTGAACATTTTTTTATAAAAATCCGTGGTTTTTTAATAAATAATCATATTTTAAGTTGCGCGTAAAAAAGACGTTATCCCAGCACACATATGAATTTACAACTGACGAGTGTAGCGCAGCTATCTTACGAACGATCGTTATCGCGGGCGCTTATCGCCTTAAAGCGTTATCGCGTATTTATATAAACTACAAAAGGTCCAAAAAACTATGATATAAGAATACCTTAATTATAAACATTGTATCACCCATATTAAAATAGATATTTAAGAATATGTTGGTATTGGGGTTGCATTTCTTGAGCTTAGAACCGGAAAAGTTAAGTTTATCTCATATGATGTTTCCACTTTCAAAATATTTGGCACATCGGCATTAGCTGTAATTGTAACACATATAATTTATGTATACTTACATATATTATATTTTTAACCATGTTCACTCAGTATGTGGAGGAAATCGGGTTAACCTAAACAGATGTTTATGACAACAAAGCTCCCTATTCGCTTAGGAATAGCTGTAGCCATATTTAGCTCAGCGCTGCTTTACGGCAGCAAATCGTTGCACTCGAACTCAAACACTCTTAAATACCACATGCTGAGCTTTGAGAGTTTTGTGGAACTGGCTGGGTCACATGCTGCAGATGCCTTCGGAAAGCCTCAATTATGTTTCCCTCTGACCGTCAGAGGACAGATATGAGGAAGTAAAGCAATTGGCGAGAGAAAGAGAATCATCTACGAAAACTCATTAACTTTTTTGAAGAGAGTATAGTTAGAAGGGTGAGTAGCTAAGGAAAGGACTAGTGGCTAGGTAACCACTCTCGATATGCCTTGTTTTTAGGATCGGACAGGTAGTTTTAAATATCACATACATTCATGAATTTTTATAAATTCTTTTGAAAATCAATCTATGAGACAGTCCGTATTAAGGCTTGAATGATGTTGATGATGTTGACTGACGGTTCGACCACACACCCGACAAAAGTGATAGCGAGATGAGATAGGATAATAAAAACAAAACATCAAATACATCGTGTATATAATATTTTATTAAAAATACAAAAATGTTCATAAACTCTTCCATTAAATATTAATTTTAAATAACAATAAAGTGGTTTATTTCTACATTACTAAATGAACATAAAATTCTGTGTATATTATAGTAAGACCTTTATCAAAGGCACTAGACTCTCTTTCAATAAACATTGATTCATTGAATACAATCTGCAATGACTGCATGTTGCGACACATACTTGTGTAGCTCGCTAATGGCATTGTATATGACATATTTAGTTGTTAGTCACTGGATAAGAAGTACTTTAACAGAGAACTTTGAATGACAATGTGTATAGAGATATTGGCACATCATGCTGACTTTGTTTCCATCTCATATCGCTTATGATTAAACTATTCCTTGCATCCCACAACACTCACAAATACTAGTTTTTTTATACAGCGAAATCTCACATCACACAAATGATTTAAATCACTCGTTTTCCAACTCAATGATGTTCAGTTTGGTAATATGAAAAAGTACAAAAACAAGTTTTCCCTTGATTTAATATTTGTGTTATGTGGAAAACAGGGTATTTTTTTATCATGAGCGTTTATGAATATTTGTAAACAAAACGTGTCCCTGTCTCAGAGGGGTTAAAAAGTATCATTCAGTTTCGACTAAATAAAATATAATTTGAGAGATTATAAAAATAACAACCAGCTTTTTGTAATTGTGCACGATAAATATAATAGTTATTATGGTTAAGCACTAAGTTTTGTAAATAGTATTGTTACAAGTGACAAGGCGTTTTGTTCTTTGGTACGTCGCTCCGCGATTACATAACCTCGTTCTGTTCGATCATCCGACTCTTCATGTCTTCGTACGAGATTTGGTTCTGAAAGAAAATGAGAAATTTATCAACATTGGTCGGGCATTTAAGTTGTGAAAGGGTGTGGTTGTACACAGATATGATATTTTATTTTGGCCATATACGCTTTTATTGTGTAAAATTTGGACTCCTTATGGACTTTACCTCAACAAGAATGTCTTGCTACTTCAATAACTCAACCTTTCTTTTTTAAAAAGAGTTGGCGTAGAAGGATAAGGCTTGGACAGGACTAGTGGTTAGCTAATCAATCTAGCTCTGCCCCGTTTTTAATATAGGATGATGGGTGGGAGGAAATTTTTGACATTGTCTTCAAACAGGAATTTAGTTAAAGAAACTGGGTGTACTGTACATTCGAGCTAATGAACTCCGTTACAAAAGCCAACAACATTGACTAGACTATTATTAAATACTAGTATATATTCGTCCAGTATTCCAATTCTTAACAGCCGTATTATCATTTATTTGAAACGCAGACAGACCGAATCAAAATGGCCTATTATTATTTTTAATATACTCACATCCCACATATCTTCGTCCCATTCCTCGAACATCCTCTTGAAGATTTCAGGTTCCTTTCCTTGCTTCACGATCACCAGTACAGTTGAGGCCGGTGTTCTGTCTGATGGATCAGTTCTAAGGTATTGCTGGAAAGAAAATCAGAAGCTATAGTAAGTTTTCTTCTACGACAAATTTCCTGTTGCCGTATGCAGTCAAATAGTACAATAGTAATAACACCTAACATCCAAGTCTATCTATTTCATGGACACAGTAAAAAATCTTCTATTACTCGATAAATGTGGCATCCACTCGTTTTGTTTTTCAGGAGAGCCGAATGTTTGTTTGTCTATTTTTTACGAAATTTTAATGAAAATAAACTTCAATAACTATGAAAAATCCAGACAATAAATGTCCACTTATTGAACGTTCTACATTCCATACAAAAAACTGAATGACATTCAGTCAACTGATTTAAAACCTGCAATCTGATTGGTTCTCAATGACATGGCCGGTCTCACAACGTATTCTGGTCTTCCATTGGGCCCAATATTGAGACCATAACTGTTCATTAATTTCTTTGTAATTCTTTTATAATCAACATGTGAATAAATAAATAATAAATAACAAGATGCCTCCGACTTGGCCACTTTTGACAGTAATTATTTAAAATTGATTTTCATACATTTGTGGTATGATTCTGAAACTGAAACATAGCATCGTTAATTTTCTACAAGCACGTATCTCAACTTTTGTAAGTTCTGAGTTTTTGATGTAAAAAATTCAGAATTTCAATACACAAATATGCTTTATTTAACCTAATACAAAAAATGGCAAATGATATGTTCATACTGAATTGAATTTATTAAAAATTTCTACCAGAATGAAACAAAAAGTGTACACGACAAACATGACTTACTTGTCAGTGATTGATAATGGACTTCTTGTATTGAATTGATTACTACAAGTTACATATAACAAAGCAAGCACTATATATTTAAAAATATTAAACTCACGTCAACGGCTGTTTGAACGGAGTCTTTCTCTTGCTGTGAAGCGTTGTTTCCGATCCATGCGTAGACTTCTTCTCCCGAGTCCAAAAGGAATAGAGAATCATCATCCAGATCCTTGAAAGTAAGTAGACGATAACGATTTATATCTTATTGATTTGTTCATTCAATTCGTTCGCAATTCAACTCAGATTTGAATACTCGGCAAGCCATATAATTCTGTCATTCTGCCAACTATTGACAACAAATGATTCAGAGTTCAATTCATATTGGGTCATTTACAAGTCCTGTGTTTACTTGTTTTACTGAAATGGCAAACCAGTGACTCTTTACCACTTTATCCTCATTTTAAATAAACCAGATATTTAAAAAAAAAACAGTACATCTCTTAAAACACCGAACAGTCAATTATAAAAGTAGATAAGGTAAGAAGACTTGCCAGACGCTGGCATTACCTGTTGGGTGTATCCACCGATGTCTTGGAGCTTAACCTTGCCGGCGTAGTTGACGTGGGCTTGCATCAGATGCGGCTCCCTTCCGACCCTCAACCTTGTCCTCTGTTTTGATAGAGACGATATATCATCGATACCGTCTTCAGGGGCACCGCCTGTAATAAGAGTTTGACGAAATGAATATTTCGTATGAGTTGTAAAAGCAAATTTGCAGAATCAATAACTGATATTTAAGAGTGACTCAAATTTTAGCACAATGATTCAATCAGTCAAAACGTAATTTTATCCGAGATCTTCACATTAAAATCAGTTTTATAAAAAATTGGCACTTATTTCAAGAAATTCCAATGAATTGTAAAACGTATTTTTATGAATGTGATTTTGAAAATTCTTGAATAAAACTCAGTAAACAGTGTGATAGTGAATCTATCTAAGGTTGTCTGAGTGGAGGCGAAATTGGAGTTGATGTCTGTCGTCCCCTGGGCTAGAGGAATATAGTATGATGAAGTATTATTATTGAAAGTAAATCAAACTTACCGAGTGCAGCCCAGAATTCTTCGGATTCTTCTCCGTCCTCAACGACGACTGTCTCCTTGTCTTCACCGAAGAGCTTGGTAGCGAAGCTTGCATAATCGTCTCGCTCTACTTCAGAGGAATCCTGTAATCATAAGCGTCAAATAATGACTATTATTCGGCCACCGGCTGGACTTTCAGTTGAAAACAGATTAATCGTCAAAAATATCCAACCAAAGTCTGATTGATGTATAACTGGTATTTGAAATATTAGTTTCATTATAATTCAATATCCTCCATGTTTGAAATGTTGAAAATGCTCATGATGAGTGAAATCGATCCTGATCCTATTAAATACATGTGGAATTAGTACAAAAGAATGTTCTTCTGCCATAATGAATAGTGATTAGTCACTATAGCTGATACTACAGTGAGTATAAACTGTAATAAACAAACCTTTCCAATCCAGGCGTAGATCTGTTCAGGTGTCTCCAGGATCAAGATGTCATCGTGAGCAAGGCTTGAGGCAACTTCAGGCACTTGTTCAGCGCGCATATCGTCTCCCTTCTCGTTACCGTGAACCTAAACACATAGAAATACATTTGTAACATTGGCCAAACATTTCTTCACCTTATTGAAGACTTTGCCATATTTATCATTACACAACTATTAAACGCTTCCTCTCCAAGTAAAATTGCAAAATCACACTACAGTAAACACTGATTTTCATGCAGAAGAACTCTACTACATGGAAATGAAATAAATTCTGCCTGTTTAAAAAAGATCGATAGCTATGACAGATTACAGAATCAAAAAATGTCATTCAAATATGATTTTTAAACTCCCACAAGACGACGGTCCTTTAGCCATATTATAAATTGATCCAGATATGTGTTCTCATTTTAAGTCAGAGTTTTTTTCCCACCATATCCGCTCCCTAGTTGGAGCATATGGCCACCGCATGGTTCCTCCAAGATTCAGAGTTTGAAGTACTAAAAATCGATTTATTAGAAATGACACAGTTGCGATATAAAATGATATTTTTTTGAGGACTTTAAGTATCGATTAGTTGTTGAAATCAAGCAAACAATATTGAAAACAATTTACCCTGAATAATCTGGTTCCGTCAGTGTCATAAGAGTCCTTCTCGTTCAGATTCTTGAAGGCAGACGCGTGTCCTCCCAAGTGGATGATGAGTTGTCCTGAAAACAGCAGTTAAAAGTTATTATATTGAAATTGTTTTTGAGGGCGTGGATGAATAATGCTGTGAAGACTAAAAATCCTGCGTAGCAAAAGTGATAAGTTCACTTTTAGTTCTATCCTAGTACCATAATTCGATTTCTAAAAATGAATAACAGAGCTGTCCCCGTAGAACCGTTCATTGATATCAGCTTTGCTTGGAGTTCATATGCTCTTAATTGAAAGCAGACATGATTTAAAAACAAATCGAGAAGTTGCTTTTTCTATTAGCTTATCCATTATTTAATTATTTTTTACCATGTCCGCTTTCAATGTGGAGTATATGGACACCGAATAGAGTTCTCAATGGATGTTTTTCTACAAGAACTGCTTGTTACTCAGTGGCTCGATCTGTATTTTTCGAAGAGAGCAGAGATATAAGAATTGGGCTAGGATAGTAAGAATGGTTAGCCCCATTTGAGGGATCAGATGGGTGGAAAGAAATCTTAGACATTAAAAACATCCATGCCTCTGAACAGAAATCCATTAATCCATTTAAAAAATGAAACTGCCCGTATTGGAATGTATACAAACACATAAATCAATTGATAAGCTGTCGCGTGAAAGAGTGAATTCAGGGAATCCAACCCTTGACTCTAGCGTTGATTTAAGCAGACTTTTAAACGTCGCTCACCCTTGAAAATCCTCAAGAAATGTTTGGGCTCTTCGCCTTGTGGTACTCTGATCTGGACAGCCGATCCGCCGAGCTGAAATTAACAAAAAATATATTATTTAACAAATTTAAACCAGAATCAGCGTTTCAATATTAACTTTTCCGTTTCTAAGCTCAAGAAATGCGACCCCAATACCAACATTTTCGTAAATATCTATTTTAATATGGGTGATACGATGTTTATAATTAAGGTATTCTTATATCATAGTTTTTTGGACCTTTTGTAGTTTATATAAATACGCGATAACGCTTATCAGCTGATTAGCGCCCGCGATAACGATTGTTCGTATGATAATTTGGGACGCTCTTCAGTAGTCAATTCATATGTGTGCTGACATGACGTCTTTTTTACGCGCAACTTAAAATATTATTATTTATTAAAAAACCACAGATTTTTATAAAAAATGTATGAGGAATGATGCAAAGAGATATTTTTAAGCCCTTGGACTATTTTTTTTTTTTAAATTCATAAGAATAAGGCCAATAATGAGGAAACCACTGGGGTCAAAAAAGACCCCCATCGGCTGAGAAGTATTTTTCTAGTCTCCGAGCCGCAAGAGTTAAACAACAATATAGTAAGTCTACTGGCAGAAAGAAGTTGCTAAGTAACAAAAATGAATCAAGTAAACAATGAGGTTTTTGGATGTCAATTGATTGTCTGGAATGACTCAGTTGGTGCATTTATTGTAGTAGTCTGGCAAAAACAACATTTTTTTTATCGGTACATTTTATTAATACAATTGTCACTGCCTTCTTAACTTTATTTGAGTCAGATAAAACCATCTATATTATAATTATCTATTTAACATAAAGTATCAAGACTAAACAAGAGGTATCTGAATCTGTCCCACGCTGGTCAGGGTCTTATCAGAGTCATGGCAGGTTTGGTTACACATGGTGGTTTGATTTTGAGAGGAATTCGGAGATAAGGGAACGTACAAGACAGCGCTCTATTACAATGGCTATGGAGAGATGTTGAAACTGACTGGGTCACGTGCTGCGGATGCCTTCGAAAAAGCCTTAATCCCGTCAGCGAGCGCATATGGTCAAAGAAGTAGTAGAAGAAAGACTGGTTTGTTACCTATCAACCCCTTTGTCAGTATTGCGACGATATTTGAAGTTTTTATTTTTTTGTTGTTGTAAATAAAGAAGTGCATAAACTATTGTGCGTTTTATGGAATAACATGATCTCTTCGACATGTTTACATTGCATTAAAACTTGCTGTCGCAAAACGGTATATTAAAATGAACTGAGTAAAAAAGTGTGAAATAAAATGTACCTCATTGTCCACAGCGACGGCTTGCATAGCGGCTGCTGCCTTCTCATCAATACTGGAGTCTTTACCCTGAAAATGGAAACAAACACATCATGAAGTTTTATCATTCAAACGGATGGTTACCATAAGCACATTAACGAACCTATGATTCCATTCATAGACAACAAGCATGTCTACAAGCTCGACTTTACTTTCATTATACTAGGCAAAGATCGATTATTTAATAAAATATTTTATCACACAGTCAATAATAGTGAAATATTTAGAAGTGATAAATCATAAATATTACACAGATTTCAAAAAGAGTTTAGTCAGGCAACCAAAATGCGCAATGTATCACTATATTTTGAGAAACGTCGGAATCCTACTTCAGTTAAATAATGATTTTTTCAAATTTCGTTGTGATTTTATCTACAGTTAAACCCCCATTTACACTAAATTCACAGGTACAGTGTAATTCGGGATAGTGTAATTTGGAGAGTGAATCTCATATAAAATTAGGGATTTAGTTTTTTCTGCAAAAAATGCAAGACTAACATTTCCCTTACAGTGTATAGCCTGGCACGTATTGAATACACAGACACTAGCCAACATTTGACTGTATGCGCCGCACAGACGACCGTCTCGTCGCAACGACAATGGAACGCGACAGTACAATTGGAGGATTTACGGCGAATATTTCAAGCCAGCGCGTAATTAGGGGTAGTGTATCTGGGGGTTCCACTGTACCTATATATAATATACCCTTTTCATACATAATTAAGTTTGCGAATTTTCCATGATCAGTTATGTGGCATCCTTGACGATTTGTGAAAAGCTAGTTTGTTTTTTTTTATATAAATGGCGGCAAAAACAACACACTGTGGGTAAGACTTATGCGTACATGTACCGAATTATTGATCAGAGTCTTAACAGTTCTTTTCATGTTGTCGTAAATAAATCTCACTGTGTTGTAACTCACCAGCCAGAAGTAAATGATGTGGCCGCTGCCCTGGCTGACTTCGTACTTGATGACGTAAGAGTCTCCTTGATAGAACTGGCCGAATTTGGCTCCGTTCTCATCGCTTCTCTCTGGATCGGATGAGTCTCCAACTTCAACCATTTCCAAGCGTTCGATTCTGGAAATAATTGAACAACACTTAAATTTCTGGAGATTTAAGCTGCAGATCCCAGAACAGTATCACGTTGATTTCTGTGCTAGACTATGGTATTCTGTACTACTCTTTTGTTATTTGTTTTCAGTTTTAACTAGAGATTGCAATACCGGTATTGACAAAGACAATAGTAAGGCTAGGACAGGACCAATGTTCCTATGTTTTTATATTTGTGAATTTTTTTTATTTTGCTGAAAAGTTACTGCTCACTGAAGTTGATGGTCCGCACACACAATAGAAAAATTAGAGGGAACCTTGGACAGGACTAGTGGTCAACTAATCGCTTTTCCTACGCCCAGTTATTTAAGGATCGGAGAGGGTGGGAAGGAATTTTTAGACATCACAAACACCCATGCCTTCAAACAGAAATTGATAAATAGTTCAAAAAATAGTATTCGTACAGTGAAGTTTGGCACGGAAGCCAACAACACTAACCGCTGCGCCATAGGACTCGACAATATTTAAATTGTATTAGTCAGATTTGCTCTGCGAGACGGTTATGTACAGTCTCGGTGTGCATCAGCCATCTTTGGTTAAAAGTGTTAATCATGTTTTATTCTCACCTGTAAATTATTGCATGGCCATCTCCCATGTCGGGCATGAATCCTCGGGCGGATCCTGATTTGGCGACCTTCTTGATGCGTGCGGTTGCTACTTCTGTGTCTGAAGAATACATCTCCTCATCTGAAACAGCGGGGAACAAATCATGTAAATAAAGAAAAAAACCGTACAGTTAAACCTCTATTGACAGACTAATGCAGGGTAAGGGTGGGTCTTTCTCACGATAAATATTTTTGGCCCATCTATCTAAGTATTAATCAAATTAAATACAAAAGGGCTGGGTGTGGCTTAGCGCACGTCTGAATCATCAGCTGAAACTTGGTAAAATTTCTGATGCTGTGTGATCACGCGATAATGTAAACATATTTTTCTAACCATGTTCATTCACTATGTGAAGCACATGGACTCTTAATGGAGTTTATAGCTCAACCTCATTTTTTGGCTACAGTACTCGGAAAGCTTTATCTCACTGTATTATAGTGGATTTCTACCAAATAGCGATACCAATTCAATAGTGAAAATATATTAATAGATATGGTGCATATTCTTACCGCTGATAGACCGGATGAGCCTGGTGTGCGACGCTCCATGATCTCTCCACGTGGAGAAGTATTGCTTGAAGCCAGCTGGTTCGGTTCCTTGTGGCACCCTGGTCACATGAACCTGGCAATATAATCATCATCAATTTATATCAAAAGAAGAAATATATTTACGACAAATGTTTCTACCAAAAGGAACAGTATAATAACACAGTTAATAATTAAGTCTTACCCATGATGGATAGTTCTTAGTCCTCATATACTCCTCAGCCTTTGACATAACCTCGGCTCTTTCCTGGAATTAAGCAGAGTATTATCAACCTGATATATTGAATATTCAGCCAATTGAACATATTGAAACATAAAAAACTTATCTAGCAATTCCTAAATGAATATTTGAAATTTTTTCGATTTTAAACATAATCAATTATTTGTTTACCTTTGGATTGCATTTCTTTCCGACCCAGACGTAGAGTCCTCCGGTGACGGTATCCAGAACAAAGCAATCCTGCAATAATACATAATTTATTAAAAACATATTACACGGATGATAATATGTGTCAAAGAAAGCGGTGAATTTTTTAAATAAAATGATGTCATACATGCGACACCAGAATTCCGGTGTCTCAATACTGAAACACTAACGCATTGTAGTAATTTTGGCATATTTAACTATTTTTTAATATTAATACTTCACCGAAAATTAGCATTATTTTAATGGGGAACCTATAAAAATAATGCAATACTATGTTCTTGGTTTATTATTTATCTACTTCTAGAAGTATAACCACGCTTCAATCAAAATATCCCTGTGGGGTTAATGAAATGAATCCTTCTTACGTTCTCGTCAAGTTGGTCTTGCCTGAACGGTTTCTGTGAGATCTTGATGGCTTCCAAGCTACCAGACGCATCAGTGATCTTGTACAAGGAGACGCCTTCTTCTTCTGACCTCTCGAATTCCTGAAATTAAAATAAATATGTGGGTCACTTTAACTTGTGTCTAACAACAGCTCCCTACAGCAGGAATATGACGCATTCATGGATAATCAACGCTGTAATGCTCTTGTGCTATTTGTTTGCGTTGACTGAATCCCCAAATGGACAACCCGTTGACATTCAATTTTTTGTTTTGTTTAAAATCCACGTCTCAGTGAAGTGAAGCATATGGCCTTCTAATTGATGAATCTAAGAAGAAGTTTTTTCTACAAAAACTAAGTTTTACTCATTGTTTATAGAGGTTAAGAATGTCTCACTGAGTCATCTCCGCCGGAACTTTCTTCAGGAACGGTATCCTTGGATCCGGATCCGAGAGCGGCGAAGAACTTGTCAAAGTCGGTAATGCTGGAGAACTCATCTGAAACAAATAAAATAAATAATTACTTACATAGAAACAATAAAATTACAACATTATTGCTATAGTAGAAAAAGTAAATATTCTCTGATTAAATTTAAACACTCGAAATAATAAATAAAATGTAATTTTTCTAATCCACAGTAAAATAAGGTACAATATAGAAATATGTTATGAAGAATAAACATATGATATGTCACTGTATGCCCTCTAAAACAGTGTTTCTCAACTGGGGTCCACAGCATGTTTCAAGGGGCCCACAGAGAAAATATTAGCTTATGGGAGCCACAGTAGAGATTCCCCGGGGGGCCACGGTCAGTCTAAATATAATAAACCAAAATTGTCTAAAATTCGGTTATCGCAAAAGTTTTCAGACGCTCTCACTCTTATGAATAATTCTAGAATCTGTCATTTTGCAAGCTATCTAAAGGAAGGAGCTAAAAACAGACGTTCAAGTTAAGAATCAAACAAATCGACACACCAGTGATTCTGAAAACCAGATCCAGAAAAAAAACAAAAAAAGGATGTAGGATTGTAATCAAGTTTTGAAGAATTTCACTTCTCGACACATCTCTGGCAAAAGTTTGAAGGCGGGTTATGGTTTTTTATTTTATTCTTCCCGAGTCTCTAAAAACTTATTAGTACGAGTAAGGGGGTCATGGGTTCAAAAAGATTGAGAAACTATGTTCTAAAATCAGTGTTGTTTTACAGTATGCATAGTGAATGAATAACTACCGGCGAAGACTAAATATTCACACTCACCGATAATTTCAACTCTGGAGCGGCCGGCATGATCCTGATCCCTGATTTGATTAGCAGCGGAGATGGCCTTGAGTTTCTCGACGCGTTTGGACTTGGGGCCAACGTATACGAAGATCTCGTGTTCGGAATCGAGGATGAAGCAGTCTCCGTTGTTCATCGAAGATAGACCAGGCTCAACCTATAATGAAAACAATTTTTTGAACTCTTGAACGTTGGCATAATTTACCAAACTGAATTGTTTTGCAACAATCTTTCTTCTGAATATTTCGGATGGTTTTATATACTTTATCAATTGTAATATGCATGACGAGTGCATTTTTATCTCAAGACGAGAATCGTTTGTTAATTTACCTGTCTGACACGAATGTTCTTCTTTCCTTTGACTTGGAACATACGTTTCTCGGCTCCGGCGTTGGTGGTGACGTGATTGAATCCGCTCTGGTGCCCTCCGTCTAAATATCTGATTGCTGAAATAATAACACAGTAAATAAATCGGGGAGCGTGATAGTTTGATCATGATACCGAAACGGCTGACTAAATAAATTACCTTAATATAATTAATTTATATTAATGATAGGTGCTAACCAGGTTTGTAGTATCCCAAGAAAAGTGGGGACTCGTGGCCCTGCACCTCTCGGTGCTGCACGGGTCCTCCTCCGAGTTTATCATCTAAGGCGACTGTCAAGAAGGCAGCTGCTCCGCTCTCATCTTGGGAGGTTTTGCTGCCCAACCAGAAGTGGAGATCGTAAGATAGCCGTTTTTTGGCATCTTCTTTGGTCTGAAATGTGGAAAAATATCAGTGAGATGTCAACGACTTTACTAGTAAACGAGGACATCATGCCATTCTCGATATTTCTTCATTTTCTACTGGATCCATTGACTCACTAGTTGCAATCAGTGGCGTAGCTATAGATTTGGGAAAGTCATGCAAATGTCACGCAAGGCCCACCATGCAGTTTGTTATAATGAGTACACTCAAATCTTTTTTTACACGAATATGTTCCACAAAAAAACGTGTAAAAAAGTGTTATAATTCATAGATTTTGTCCTGCATTTAAAAAACCATTTTATTTGACAAAAGAACAATGTTGGGGGATAGAAAATTGTTTAAAAAAGGTTATAGTAAAGAATCAATAAATAAATTACACAAAATATTAATATTGTTAACAAAAATCGGTACTTGATTATACACAAAGACTTTTATGTGGGACTGGACATAAATCGCTTTCATCGCTAGAAATGTCTTGACACGTCTAGGTCTAATGTGTCAGGATGCAATGAAACCTTTTGCTTAGCTGAATTTCCTGTCATAAGAAACACTGTGTTTTTAGCGGATCGTGCTATTTCAAAACCAACAAACCCAAAACAAACGTCAAACAGAGTTAAGCGTGTACAGAAATTCGGGCCCGTCTTTTTGGCTGAGCCATGCTTGCATGACTATGATTAGAGGTGGCTACGCCGCTGGTCACAATGTGTAACACAACAGGTGGAGTAACGTAAAATTTTTGAATTTATATTAAAAATGAATCCATTGATAATATTAAATTTTATTCGCTTACTGCGTCCAAAATTTTATATTTCATATTTGACAATGCCATCTGGGGAAGTCCACTCCTTGCTATGACGCTGGATTGAGCCACAAAATCCTCAATGCACAGCAGTAGCGCAATCACATCTTGGAATCTTTTATTTACAGTTCGGACAAATGGATTTATTGTTTCAAATGAGCGGCCTGTCACATTGACATTTTATATTCATTCATATGTCGATTTGGATAAACAAAAGTACTTACGTTGAGGACGATGTAGGAGTCTCCCGAGTAGAATTTTCCAACTTCAGCCTTGGCTACTGCGACAGGCTCGAAGTTCTGTAACAAAAAAGTTGAAAAAATATGCATTAATATCCATAACATTAAATTATTACACTCTACGCTATCAGTTGACAACCCAAATGCACTGAAGTACCATAAAACAAGTAAATCAAACTACTGGACATTTCACGTGCCACTAGGGATAGAAGGATAAGGCTAGGGCAGAACTAGCGGTTAACTAATCACTCTCGCAAGGTCCAGTTATTGAAAGATCGGAAAGGCTGGGAGGGAATTTTTAAGACATCACAAACACCCTTGCCTTTGAACAGAAATAGATAAATTGATCGAAAAAATACTGTTCATACTGGAACTCTACGGAAGTCTATGGAAGCCCACAACGCTAACCGCTGCGCCATAGAACCCGACGTCCTTTATGTCCCCAAATCAATCCGCCTCACCCCTAATATCTAACGCAAGCATTTATTTTCGAAGCTCAGTATACGTTTTTCTGAGTCTTCGCCAGGTGCCAATATTCAATATCGAAAAGCAACACTGGTAGAATGTAAGCGTTGAACGAATGACATTTGGTTTTAATCGTGTACAGCTGTGTGTCCCAGACAGACCGCATTTAGTTAAATGTGTAAAAAATATACACAGCTAGTATAACAACTAGGCTGCCATATACTCCACATAGGGAGCAAGCATAGTCAAAGAAGAAGATTTAATTAAACATGTTATCGGCACTCTTCTGTGAACAACCATTTGATAAGATTATTAAAAGTCTTGAGTAAATAGTTGAAATTCAATAAATAGATAAGATAAAATTAACACGTATTTATTTATCTAGTATTAAATAATTTTAGTGTGTTAAGATTGATTTGATTGTACAAATCACAGTTTTTTTTTAAATATTATATAAATAATAATCTAGTGGTGGATTCCGATTAAAATTAAAATTATGTCACGCGTCAGTTTTTTGGATTATGTCACTATAAGAGAAACGTTTACCGTGCTACTTAACTATTGCGCTCTAGGGTCCAAAGAGGTTGGTAACCCCTGTTGTAGATAATGAGATACTGATATGAGGAATTCAGCTAAGAAGTTGTAATCTTTAACAGCTTAACGACCGTGGACGCGTATTTGAGTCTTTGAAAAACAAAAGTTGCTGGCCGGCGGACACATATATGCGTATAGGCGAAGTATCTGGAAGCTAAGAAAATTAAATTTTGTAAAGATATCTCAATTTGCTTACCAAAATTTTATTTCGCCAGGTGAAATTTTATTAAAAAAAAACGTGCGGTCGTTAAGCTGTTAAGTGCATACAGTATTAGTAAACCAAATAGTGATTTATTTAATTATGACTGTTTTTTGACAAATTCAAAGCCTTGATCATTGGCGGATCCAATGGGGGGGGGAGGGCATGGGGGTCATGGCCCCCCCTGAGGAGATTTTTCTCTCCATTTTTCTACTTGTGAAATGGGATCTTAAATTGTTTAGTTTACGATGTTTCATACTTAATTGTGTATTGACTGCTTTTATATAGATATATTATTTTTAAATCATCTATTTTTTATTGTATTATTTTTGTATGATTTTTATTTTCGAATTGAATGGCCCCCTCCTTGGACAATTTCTGGATCCGCCAATGGCCCTGATAAATAGCATGCATTGAATTTGACAAGATTTCCCTCAGTAAAATGTGTACTTATTTAAAAATAATGAACATAATCTTGGAAGTCTGCCAGGAAACTGTTTTATTATAAAGAAAAATACTGCATAAAAGTGTTATTCGAGTTTTTACACGTGTTAAAAAAATATTTACGGCATCTTTAAAGTATATAGATAATAAAAAGTGATGAAATATTTATATCACTGACAGTTTCCAAGCATAATAAAATTCTCCAAAAATAAATTCTGCCACAGTACTATGGAGAATCTAAACATCCATATACATGACGTGAGCGTTACCGACTGAACAACGACGGTTTTCGTGTATAATATATTTTATTTTTTAGTGACAGATCTTTACCCAACGTTTCCAATCGGGAGTTTCCCCTGTCATATGTTTCCCGATAACTTATTACGTTGGCCGGCGAAAAAATTGTCAAAAAAGGTTACGTTTTGAGGTGCGATTTTTTTATTGAAAACAAATCTGAGGTGTCTAATTATTAAGCACGCCACTGGGTCCCTGTTCGTTTTTTACAGATACACTAAGACCCCCATTCACACCAAAGTCGGGACAGTGTAATTTGGGATAGTGAAAAAATGCAAAAACGACGAAATTGACGAAATATTTAGTTACCAAGTAATAAAATGCAAAGTGCGCCAAAATCCCACACATAGACAGTCGCCCAGCTATGCGTGTATAGCCTGGCACGTGTTGAATACGCAGACGCTAGCCATCATTTGACTGTATGCGCGGCACAAACGACCGTCTCGCAGTAACGACAATGGAATGCGACCGTGCAATTGAGTATTTCAAGCCAGCGCGTAATTCGGGGTAGTGTAATTGGGAGTCCACTGTACATTTAACAAGGAAGAGATAAGCAGAATTCAGGCTTTCTTGATGCAGGATGTCCAAGCCAAGTCTATCGTCGCTTCTTCACTCTGGACGTAATTAACGGCTGCTTAGTCCGTTCTCTTATCTCCGAGTTTCTGACAAAGTCAAACCACCACACTCCTAGCAATCAAAGCATAGTATACGTTTAACTTGTGCTTTTTTAATGTGCCATGACTCACAATCGTAAAGCAGCAGTGTCATAACGCACGCGTTGAACAAGAGTACAGCCGTGAGTCCCAGACTTTCCGCGGTAAATTGAAAGTTGCTCCAGCTATCCCCTATCGCAGTGCTTCCCGGATTGGGGGACGCGGGATTTCTCGAGGGGCCGCAGCGGAACATGTTTTGGTTGGGAAGCACCGCCCTGTCGGACTGCGAGCTCATCGAAAACCCGCAAAACACTTTGGATGATATTTTTTCATCTTATTGTGAATATGTATTTTGATAAATGATAAATTTCATGAGTTTGAAGACCCCTGGACTATCCGAGAGTAAAAACTGAATATATGCGAATCTCATTTCATTTGCAACGACGACTTATTGGTGTCAATGTGCTTCGAATGCCTTTGAAGTTTTCTCGAGAAACATTAAAACGGACATGTGTTTTGAATTGTGAGACATTCTCAGAATAATTAACTGTAGTTTTCTCATACCCAGTAGGCATAAATATATTATATGAAAGACGATGTTTTTATTGATTCAAGTAAAAATAGACATCGTTTTTACGATTTACCCATACCCGAAGACACGTTCGTGAAATCTGTCAGAAGAAGCACTCAAAGTACGACACTCTTTTGATTGCATTACTATATTCAACTGTTTCCAAACCTATGGCGTAGTGGTAAATTTTCGGGTTCGGTTGTTGTGTGATTTTTTTGTGGCGTGTAAGTGTTTGAATTACGACGTGTAGCGAGCGCGACAGCCTCACCACCAGCAGTTGCGGATTAAGCACACGAGAATCCCCAGGCGTAATAAAATTTGTAGGCCCTATTTTTCAAATAATATAAGTCAAAAAAATGGAAAATAGTAGGCGTATTTTCTATCGTTGTGTACATCTAGGGTATCAAATCCCGGAGCCTTTTTCCAGTCCCGGGATTTCGGGATTGATTAATTTTCAATCCCGGGATTGGGATTAGCTCACCGGGGAATTTGAAATCCTCAATTTGCTATACTTTTTCCCGGATTGTCTCAGAAACTCGAGGAATTTGAATTCTTCAATTTGCCAAAAAAATGACATTTCGTGTCAACTTTCGGGATTTGCTCAAAAATTTTACAATCCCGAAATCCCGGGATCGCAGCCGTGTCAATCCCGGGATCAGAAAATTGAACGGTATCCCGGGATTGGATGCCCTAGGTACATCTATACGCGCAACACCTTGCAGCGAATAAGAAAAAAACTATTTAAACGCTTCGTTTACACACATTTTCTTTCGTTTTTAAGCATACATCTCAGCAAAACGCCAATGAGGGCGTCTGTGTGTAAAGACGGCTATTCTTAGCACTAAATTTGTCATCGTGTATCCTGGAAAGTTGAGAGCGTACCAAATGGCTTAAATCAGTGGTTTCCAACCTCTATATTACTGCGCCTCCCCATACTTTATTTAATATAGTAATAAAGACACGTTTTAAAGAGTAGATCAATATTTTGGACTGTTCGCGCCTCCCAGGTTGGAAATCGCTGGTTTAAACGATATCAATTTCTATGCTTAGAAACAATATATAGTAATTCTCGATAATGTAAAATAATAAAACATTTTTGTAATGCCAAAACGCCCCGATAAAATAGGCTTCCATCGTCGACTCGTAGTGAATATTTATCTTTATTTGTAAAGTCTCAGATAAGATTAAACACTAAACATAATTCCGTGAACACTCACAGAGATACTATCCTAAAATTATAATATGAAAACGTTGTCAATAAAAATCGTTACAATTAAGCTGTGCTGTTTTGGACACTTCTGTAGAATTGTTATTTTTTTTTGCTACGGTCACGTTACTTGAATTTTAGTTTGAGCTTTACCTTTACACCATGCTTCTTCATTATTCACAGAAAATTAACAAAATTCCACCAAAAAAATGCAATCACCTACGAAATACAAAAATAAATTATTTTAAGATTTCGACTTGCGATTGCTTGGTGGAATTTCAATATTAAATTTGAATCGTTCAGATTATGTACATTCACACAGATTTTCAAAAAAATTTATATATATCGGGAAAACAGAAAGGACACTGAATGCAGCCTTTAGATTGAAAAAAGACACGTTTACTTTTGCTAATCACTTAATTTCAGAAAGACACGTATTCAATCAGGGACCAAGGGATAACAATGTTGCACCCAAATACGGACCCTCATTAACTCTTTTTACATGAAATTTTAGAAATAAACAGCGCAATAGAACAGCCTTCCGATTTTAAATGAAACACTAAACATGCCGGGATCTCCACTCGTATACCCTATATAAATATAATCATAAAACCTTTCCGACAAACAAAAATAAATATAATTCTTAAAAATGGGCATTCCCATGGGCTAATCTTTTTCGCCAGCAATGGATTTAAACTCAATGATACATTTATTTCTTATATAAACACGAAACATTCATTTACTAAGCGTCAGTTCATCCGTGCACTTGAACGCATGAAGATGCCGAAAGGCGAAACCCGGGTCGTTAGTGACAAAATCTGTGTGAATGTACATAATCTGAACGATTCAAATTTTAAAGGAAATTAATTTAAGATTTCGTCTCGGTGCGAAATTCGCATTGCTTATTACGAAATGCTTAATAACTAGTCTGCCTTATCCTTGACACTAAGTTAAGGTACTGACTAACATGCTGTTATCGTAAAAATAAACGAATCAAACGAAAAACGCACATTTTAATTCTCAATATCTGAAAGTATTGGGTGCAGCAGTCTTGAATACCATGGAAAATAAAACAAACATGTGTGTACTAGGGCATCCAATCCCGGGATTCGGGATCCCGTTCAATTTTCTGATCCCGAAATTCCGGGATTGATACGGCTGCGATCCCGGGATTTCGGGATTGAGAAATTTTGAGCAAATCCCGAAAATTGACACGAAATTGGCAAATCGAGAATTTCATATTCCTCGGTGAGCTAAAAAAAAAACGAGGATTTGTGACAATCTGGGAGAAAGTATACCAAATCGAGATTTTCAAATTCCTCGGTGAGGTAAAAAAAAAAACGAGGGTTTGTGACAATCTGAGAAAAAAGTATACCAAATCGAGGATTTCAATTTCATGGGTGAGCTAAAAAAAAACGAGGTTTGGAGATAATCAGGGGAAAATTGAGGATTTCAAATTCTTCGGTGAGAAAATCCCAATCCCGGGATTGGAAAAAGGCTTCGGGATTGGATACCCTAGTGTGCACCTCATGTATTGTATACAATTTTGCACTCTATCAAGTAATCAATGGTGTTATGGGTCATTACGCGAATATTTCTCAACACTAAGCCCGACTCGAGCAGTTACCTAATCTATAAACATATGTTGAAAAAAAGCACAAATCTCGGGCGCAGATAAACATTATTATATTGATTTTCCCACTATCACAAAACTGGCTATACGGAGCTGTTTGTCCAATATACTGTACGATCGATGTCACTGATAAACGCCGGCGTAGTAACGCCACTAATCCGCACGGCAAATAAAAATATTTGTCACTCTAATTGACTGCAATCATATTTTTTTTTTTATATATATATATGCACGTAGATAAGATAGCAAAAAATGTATACCCATACGGGCACAGCGATAAATAAATGTTTGAATATTTTATTATTATTGTACTAATGATTCACGCAGCTGAATTCTGCGATGTAAAATTGAATTATTCACCTGTGAATATATGTACCATTTGGCATTGAGACATAAAAATAAAACCCACCTGCTTTTGAGACAGTCCAACAATTCCGATAATTACAACCAACAATTGTGTTAAGGACACCGGAAAAACTGACGGATGTAGAACAACTACAATTATTACAGTGTCTTCTATTCAGTGGCGTAGTTAGAAATTTGGGGCTGTCGTGGAAGCGTCACGCAAGGGTCCCTCACGGAATACACTATTTATTACACGGTAGATACGTTTAAAAAAAAAACCGTGTAAAGAGTGTCATAATTCATACAATAATTTAAGATTGGGTCCTGCATTTAAAGAACAATATTGTGGGATATAAAATCATTTAAAAAAGGGTAACAATGAAGACTCGATAAGTAAATTACACAAAATATTATTAATGTTAAGAGACAATAATACTTTTCATCGCTATTTGATAATATACGGGGACTTTTATGAGGGACTGGACATAAATCGCTTTCACCGTTAGAAATGTCTTGACACGTCTAGGTATAATATATTACGTTCCAATTAGGGCATCCAATCCCGTTCAACTTTCTGATCCCGAAATTCCGGGATTGAAATGGCCGCGATCCCGGGATTTCGGGATTGAGAAATTTTGAGGAAAACCCGATGATTTACATGAAATTGGTAAATCGGTGAGCTAAAAAAAAAAAAACGAGGTTTTGCGAGATTCTGAGAAATAGTATACCAAATCGGGGATTTCAAATTCCTCGGTGAGCTAAAAAAAAAGACGAGTTCCGGCGAGATTCTGGGAAATAGTTAACGAATTGAGGATTTCTCGGTAAGAAAATCACAATCCCGGGATTGGAAAAAGGCTCCGGGATTGGATACCCTAGTTCCAATGAAACATTTTGTTTGTTGTCACTGATTTTTGTAGTTAGTTGAATTTCTTGTTATTAGTGCATCGTGCTAAAACATATAATTCGTGTAAAAGTAAAGTATTGGTTCTTTTAAGTGGACCGTGTTCGAACTACGAACAGAAATCGACAAAAAGATGCTGTTTGAACGCCGTCTCGGAAGCCAACAACGTTGACTACTGCACCACGGACCTTGTCTAATATAATACCTATCTATTGTATAAACATAAACGGCTGCTATTCATTCACTTGCTTGTTTTACTCGTCTGCTCAATCGGCCGAGTACTGTACTTTGTTTCGTATTCGACCGAGCTCACTCTCTCGGCAGCGTAACATAAAAAATATCTCTCACACAGGTGCATTTAAATTCGACACGAAGTCACAAAGCACAATAATTAGGAATTCCATTGTTGTTAAGTGTGTTAACTGTCAACACAGCTATTATCAAGTCGCTCAGCTTAATTGCCGCTAATTAGATATGCTAATTAAAATCAGGGCTGCCACATGTTTTAATCTCAATACAATAGTGACGGAAGACAGTTAAAATTTTTAGTTATGTTTAATATAAATATAACCACCTCCGCATATCGACTGTGGAAAGGAAAAAGGACGGAGAATAGGTTTTTCTCGATAATCTCAATGTATCAAACTTGATAAACGTTCTATCAAAAGGATGCAAGCCGCAATTGAATGTCGAATAAGTATCTAAATTTAGCTTTTATGTTTGAAAAAGATGACGTTGTAAAAAATTAAAACCAAGAAAAAAGACTGAAATAAAAGTTTTTCCTAGACTCATTCTTTAATTAATTTAGAGTATGTCAATTAAACACCAGTTTAGAAGTCTCCGTGAACTTTAAGGTTGTGTATAATTCATAATTTGCATATGGCCCAAAATCATCAAAATACGTTTTTTGCGCCTTCTGTAAAATTTGATATGTGTTTGTTACGTCCTTTAGCCTTTATCGATATGTATCTTTAGATATTATAGAAGTTTTATATTTGATTTTTTTAAGCTTATGCCAATGCGCCAGATATTTTCTTAATTCGAAAGAGCATACGAGTTAATCTCGATGATATATTGAAATCAAAAACACTCCACAAACGAAAGATTTGTGACCGTTGACGGCCGCGTTATTGCACGTGCTTTTGTATATTTTTTGCAACTTGTACAAGTATTTGCAAGAGCTTGTCATTTATGAACAATGAGAGTTTACCAAGCACCGGGAACAGAGGCTCGAAACCGGGACTAACCCGGAATATCGGGACGCCTGACAACCCTATAAATTATTTATTGTTATGTTGGGACCGTAAAACTAAAAAAAGACAATAATAGGTAAATACACGTTGCTTCGTATAGAAATTTCACCATAATAAAAACGTATAGATATATATTATTTGATACTGAGAAACATCCTTGAAAAAGTTGCATATTATGAATAATTCATTATGCACTTCATTGCTTTGTGCTTTGTCGATTTTGTGCATTTGTTCCGACGAATTCAGCATTTTTTTTAGCTTAAGACCAGCGTTTCTCTAACGATGCTCCGAGAAAGTTTTGCATTTCAGTCGAGAACAACTGAATTGAATTGAGTATCAAGTGGTGTAGCGAACGATCAGTGTATATTTTGACTGGCAGTGTCTTAGGAGCATACCCACAATACTTGACGTGGCGTGTAATAATGTGTGCCGCAAAACCAAAGTGACTGTAACCTCGATCAGATGAACGAAAAGTTTGATGAGATCAGTCGAGGCTTACTCGCTCTCCGTGTGACAGTTGAGAAGAAAAATAAAAATTAAATGAAATAAGATCACCGGAATATATTGAACGCTTTACTATTTTTTGAAAAACAGGGCCGACAAATTTTATCGCTCCTGATGCCTCTCGAGTGCTTAATCCGTTAATTCCAGTCACGGCAGACGAAAGTAGAATAATTTAAGGTTTCGACTAAAGGTGCTTGGTGGATTAAATTTGAACAGTTCAAATTTTTTACATTCAAACAAATTTTGTCACTAACGACACGAGTTTCACCTTTCGGCATCTTCAGGCACTTAATTGCACGGATTAACTTTTGTTGAGAAGGGATAGAAAGGATATAGCTAGGACAGGACTTGTTTTTTTTCATGATTGGAAAAGTGGGTGGAAATTTTTGGACACAACAAACACCCATGCACTAGAACAGAAATCGATGAATCGATTGAAATAAAAAAAAAATGGTATTCATAGTAGGAATTTAAGCCGTAAGCTCCGGCACAGAAACACACGACGTCGACCACTGCACTACAGATCCGACAATATATAAACAATCCATCAATTTTTATTTCGTTAAATACTTTCATGTTTGCAAAATTAATTGTATGCCATTTTTTTTCATAGTCGCTGTCAAAGAAGTTTCAGCTATTACATAACCCCTAGTTTGCTGCGGTTAATTTTGTCTATGGTCCCATTTTTCTTGACATTTGAATTCAATTTATTGATTATTCTCTATGCATACGCACTTTTTATTCCCTGGAGATTTCTTTTTAATACCGGTTGTGCTAAAGAAATGACATTATTATGAAATCTTTTCCTCAATACTACAACTAAGCAACGACGATTTGATCATTGTTGGGCAAATGAAATTAAAACTTTGCTTGATCAACACATGTACATATAATGAACAATGTTTTTGCTGTCGCTTAAAATAAAACATACACTAACCGCTTGAATGCCGCGCAAAAAAATACATTAATATATCCCAAAGATACTGCGTGCTTTTGAGAAAACTTATTTTGCCTAATATACACTCGAATTCGATATTTTAAAAACCTATATTGACTCAGTATAGACAGCACTACACATATTCATCAAAATATTGCTTATATTCTGCTAGAATACCAAGTATTTGATTTTTTAAATGTTTTGGACATCCGTGTTCGCTTGCATACGTTCCGGACACCAGTGTCCGATTGGTATTCAAGTGGTTAAATAGTTTTACAGTATTTTATGACGCAAATGATCAGCTTAAGCACATAACAGACCAATAACTCTTTTAAGTTTGGTCAATGGTTCTAATTACAAAAACGTAGTTACGTCAGATTAATTGCGACACGAGCTTCGTTCCCTTGAGAAACATTTTCAGATAGAGGCGGATTACGCACTTGGGAGGCCTCGGGCGCAATAGTTTTCGGAGATTCGAATAATATAAAAGCGATGTGAAAATTATACGCAAAATAAGAATAATTATTGAAAACCGATTGTTTGCGAGAACTGTTTGTTACTCAGTTGCACAACTTTTCTTTTTTTTTTAAAGAGTAGGGGTGGAAGAACAAGACTAGGGCAGGACAAGTGGCTCGCTTCGCCCGTTTTTTTAATGATAGGATGGGTGTGAAGGAATTCAAGACAGAGATCGATTGAAAAATCAATATATAATTTATGTTATTTTTAATGTCGTTGATTCCGAAGCTAAGCGTTTTTTTTAATAGTAATTATTGACTCTGATATTATTACTAACTTATAGATTACAAAATGGAGATTGGAGTGTTTTCCTTTCTACTGGACACAGTAGGCAGGGGTACGAAAAAACACTATTTTTAGAATCAATAATTGAGAATAAAAATCAAGTTTAAGTCTGAAGATGCTTGTCATATTGTTTACACAGCCAGTGGAATAACAAAGTTATTAATTTGAAATTTCTTTGCAAACCTAAATTAAAAATTCTTTTACCGCCATTTTTATTGTAATATTATGTGTTTTCATTGGCTTACAAAATTACAGTCGGAAATAAAAAAATGTTTTTATTATTATTTCGCGGTTTTATACTAAAAATATAAAAGCACTATTTTTGATCATTTACCTCCCAACGTGGGGCATGTGAATATCGAACAGAGATTATTTCAGCTTGCTAGCTTTGCCGCTCAACCTCTCATTCTGCCAAGTGATCAATTATAGAAGGATAAGGCTAAAATATGATTAGCGGTCAGCTTATCGCCATCGTTAACCCCTGTTTTTAAGATCGGTTTTGCGGACAGACATTTTAGACATCACAAGCAGAAATGTGGACACTTTGATTTTCCAACCGATCTATGAATTTCTGTTTTAAGGCATGCATATTCGCATCGTCTAAAATTCTTTCCCATCACCTTTACGAACCTAAAAATGCGACACAGCGAGAGCGATTAGCCAACCACTAGTCTAGTGGTCGAGTTGGTAAGAGTTTGATTCTACCGATCAGGCTGGTCTTGATTCAATTCCCGGTAACGTCAATATAAAGACATAGGTGCTTCTGTTGCGATAATCTCTGTTAGAAATACATATGCTCCACATCTTGAGTGGACATGGCTTAATGTTTAAATATCGACTGTGGAAAGGAAAAAGGACGTAACCCACAGTTTGTTCAAAACAGTTTTTTTCGATACACTTTCTATCAAAAGGATGCAAGCTGCAAATGCCAAATTAGTATCTAAATTTAGCTTTTAAGTTTGAAAAAGATGACTTTGTAAAAAATTAAAACCAAGAAAAAATACTGAAATAAAGGTTTTTTCTAGACAAGTTCTTTGATTAATATTAGATTATGTCAATTAAACACCAGCTTAGAAGTCTCCGTGCACTTCAAGGTTGTGTATAATTCATAATTTTCATATGTCACAAAATTATCCAAACACGTTTTTAGCGCATCCTGTACAATTTGATATGTTTGGGTTACGTCCTTTTTCCTTTCCGCAGTCGAATTATATATTGTAATAAAAAAAATCAATGCCCAAACAATGCTCCACTTTTTTATGCCATGATATTATATTAATATTAAAAAATTACCCTCCACAATTTTGTTCTGCTTATTGTATTATTCAGAGCCGATCGCCCTTGACCTTTCGTCGCCGAAGCGTTCCGCGCGGTGGTTTCAACTTTTAACAAGACGCTCTTTTATGGGAGAACAGTTCGACCACGCTGTCAAGTTTATAGCACAGAAAAATATAACATACGCTATACATGCTGCATTTATACGGTCATTTTGATGTTTGGTCTGAAATTAACGACGGTACAAAAAAGCAGATGTTGCCAGAATAGCATCGAATGGCAACAAGGTTGGCAGGCGTCCCGGTTACGGAATTGCAAAACCGGTATTGTAAAATAAAATAAATAAATTAACAATATTTAATTTCATGTTTTTCAACAAAAAATGTTTATTCTTCAGTTGCTCAACATCTCTTTTTGTGAACGTAGAAAGATTTCATAAAAAAAAGAAATTCAACAACACAGGACGGTCAATAACAAAAGTCTTCATTAGATTCGAACACATTATAAGTGTCAGATATTTCTAGTGATGAAAGCGATTTACGTCCAGTGCCTCATAAATGTATCGATTTTATTTTATCTTTAAACTTTTGTGTCATATTTTACGCGGTGTTTAAGTGGAACGTATTTACCATGTTAAGTGAATACAAATTAAGAATTGTAACAATACATATGTCCTAACCTCAATTCTCCATACTTCGATCCCCTTCTCGTGTCCCGCACTTGCAAAAGCTGGATGATCCATACCTCTTCTTCTGGCGTCCTGTCGGATTAAAAATAAAATTAATATGACAATATATCTAGCAGTCAATTAGTGTCTTATCAGTTAATATTGTCTATTTTGTCATGGCGTGTTTAAGCGATCTTTCGTTGAATAATATCTATATTGGTTCACAATCTATCACTGCGATTATCTTATCTCTACGAGCAGCGTTTCATATCATATGACAATCTCACAAACTTTTGTAACATTTCAGATATGACCAGTGGTAATTAAATTCGGTATATTCCGGAAAAAATACAGTTGTAATTGCTGATTATTTATAAAAAGGCTAAGCAAATGAGTCACACACATTTAATTTTTTTTTTTTATCTAGACGCCTCCGTTAAAATTACAGTAAAACTTCAATATAATAGAAAACAATACCTGGGAAAATGTAAAAATTGTTAAAAACATGACTTTAACATTGATCTCATGCCTCTCGCACTCGAATTCGAGTAATATGCTGACCTACTCATGGACTGAACATAATACTGAAGTGTGCAACGCTGACAGCTGATTCACATAGCTGCACAGCAGTCTAATGTAATTATTCGATAAAAATGGATGGATTTATTACTTCATTTAATAAGTCTTACTTTTATACTTAAACGAACTTTCGGTTTTTACGAACACATACTATTCCGTATTCGTTCGTTATATAGAGGTTCTACTCTGTATGTAAAGCTGTATGAAAAATATGCATATAGCTACTATGTGTTCTTTGAAATTCGTATACATTTATCAATTGAAAAAGCATTATACACAGCGATAACTAATCAGTTACTTTAACTGCCGAGCAGTGGCGTAGTAAAAGGTTTTTACAAACACCCCCTTCACCAATTTTATCGCAAAAACTACAATAGCTTTGAATTAAGGGTATTTTTTAAGCCATTAACTATTATTAATTAAAATATTGATGGTGGTGTAAATTTTCTGTAACCTTCATTAACAAAAACTTGAGTACCAAAGCGTTGAAAATATGATTGAGAAGCGACGGGGTACAAAGTGACCCCAGATAAATTTGCGTGATATTTGCATTGCATTTATTGAAGATTACAATAAATATCAGCTAGTTTTTTTAGTATTTAACGAATGATTCAAATAAGAAGAATTTTGAAATGTGAATGCGTTCTGAATTATTAATTTAAATACTGAATGAATATTGAATATTATTAAATACTGTCAAAAACGTTAAATGAGTTGCAATACCAGTATACTGTGGGAAATATCCGGATTGATTTTCATAAAAAAATGTAGAAAATTGAGATCATTTCAATTAAATGATACTTTTGTAATCAATTCTATAAACAGAAACAAGCGACTGTGTGTTATTAATTTTCGATAAAAATAAATAGTGATAATTTTTTTTTTCTAAAACCGATCGACTGACTAATAAATCGGACGTTCAACATCCCGGTAAATATAGGGTATTTAAATGATATAGTTTTAATCAATTCTATGTTTAGAAACAAGAGATTGTTACAAATTACCGGTAAAAAACAATATATTTTTTCCCAGTTTTTACATTATAGTCCTCCAACCGATCGTCCTTTTCCAAAATTAACTAGATTACAGGACTGAAAATTTCTTGTAAAATCAAATGAAAAGATCTATTCATAATAAAATTTTCCCTTGCGCATCAGAGTCAAAAGAATTAATACCATATTTTTACACGAACTATTTTCTCCAACACGATTCTCGGAAGCGCTGAAACAATCTTTCTAATAAGAAATTCAATAACAAAAGCTTTCATCAGGTCCTAATACCAGTGTCGTAGGAAGAGGTCCTGCCGATCGGGCGGTCCTTGAATTTGCCGCCCCCAATATTTCCTCTAATTTAGTTTTAAATCACTTTTTCTATATTTAACTATGAACTAGGAGTTTTTACTACATTTTTTTAAATGTATAAATATAATGTTTTTTAAAATAGTGTATAAAATACCACCCCTGAAAATGTGCCGCCCGGGGCAGTCCGCCCCTACCGCAACCCTTCTTGCTACGCCAATGCCCAGTATGTGTTAATTAAGAAATTTTAGCGATGAAAGCGATTTATGTCCAGTCCCCCATAATTTTTTCCATATGTAATTAAATACCTAGCTATGAATAGTATTATTTTTTCTTAATAAAATTAATATTTAGTGTAATCGACTGTGGAAAGGAAAAAGGATGTAACCCACAGTTTTTTTTTAATAATCACAATTAATACAACTTGATACACGTTCCATCGGAAGGATATAACGTACAAATTATTAATTAGTATCTAAATTTAGCTTTTAATCTTGCAAAAAGAAGGTCCTGTAAAAATTGCAACAAGGAAAAACGACTTTTAAAAAGGTTTTTCTTCAAAAATGTATAAAGTTAAAATTAGTTTAAGTCAATCAAACAATTTCAAGTTCATCCGTGGACTTGAATGCCTGAAGATGCCGAAAGGCGAAACCCGGGTCGTTAGTGACAAAATCTGTGAGAATGTACATAGTTTGAACGATTCAAATTCAATCAAACAATGTTTTATAAGTCTTTGTGCACTTTACCAAAATCATCAAAGATCGTTTTTTGCGCCTCCTGTAAAATGTATTATGTGTGGGTTACGTCCTTTTTCCATGCCTAGGGCGCCGGCACTGGATACAAGATATATTTATTTAATGCTTTTGAATAATCTTTGCGCGCAGTTTTCTAGTGCGAAGAATTCGTGTACGGAAGAATCAGCGAAACAAATATTGTTCAAGTCTAATTTGAAGAGTTTCACTCATGTGTTTGTATGCTTTTTCAATTTAAGTAACGTAATATTTAGCATATTATTGTTTATCATGAACTGACCTTGGGTGCTGGTGGTTGCGGGATGTCTTGGATCGACACTGGCCTTGCCGGCTGTCTGTTGTTGGTGGACACTAGTCTCGCACTACCGCTGGACACCACTGCGACGAACACCGCGACGGCAATGAGCCGCCCGGAGAACGATCCGCTGTTCGTCGCCATTGCTGCCTCTGGCGGGATGACGTCACGTCGCCTAGGTAACCGGATTGATCGCGGTCAGCTGATAGCGGGGCGTAACTGTCAAAAAATGGCGCGAGAATTCAGTTATGATTTGTTTTCAGGTAACAATTAATGTTGACAATATCGACCCATAATCAATAAAAGATCTAATGCGACACAATTAGGTTGGGATCTTTTTTAGGGCCTGTGCATTTTGTTGTTATCGTTTGTCCCACGCGGAGCCTGGTTGAGAAACGCCGATCTAGAGAACTGAATGTAGTCAGTATAAGAACAGAATAGTAATTGACCATATGTTACTATTTACTAAAAAACGTTGTCCTCTAAAATTTATAAATTTATAAATTATTGGTCGATATTTTGAATGATTTTGTTTCGTTATTGCATAAATCAGGGCAGTGAAGTTGGAGTCGGAGTCGTGAAAGATAATCGGCTCGGATTCAAACAAAATAGTTGACATTGTATGCTTAGCTGACTAAAGATGATCTGATGAAATACAAATATATACATAAGTTAAAATGAAATTATTGAAAAAATCTTCTAATGAAACTCAAAAGCCTTGGGTTATTTAGTTAAATATTATTTACGCAAAAAACCTTCCCTTAATAATTCAAGACCACACACTACACACATCTTCCATTTCATGAGTCAAAGAAATTCGAAAAACTAATATTGGAGTTGTTTGACTCATGATCTGGAGTAAAATTTCTGTAGTAAAATATCAAGATAAGGAAAAAATACGCCGAAGAAATGCTGAGTAATAAGCAGTTCTCGTAAAAAAGCTGCTGACAAGATAATCTCAATTAGATGCCAATAAGCTCCACATGAGAAGCGGAAATGGTTTTAAAAAAGAGAAGTATGATCATGAATATATGACTATCATGACTGAGAAATATTTCTCGTAGAAATTGGTATATATTATAATTGAAATATATTCATAATATATAATATTAAAAATGCACTATAAACCACTGAATATACAATAATTATTATTTGAACAGGTGTCTTTCAAACACAGTCATATGATATGACTCATATCGTATGATACTTTTTGAGAAAATATTTATTGATATTAAACTAGCTTCTTTTATAGAAAAAAATACATATAACCTTAGCCATTTAATAAGTATGAATTCAATACAAACGACCATTAATTAAAATTAAATTAACGTTTATTAATTCTGTATTATGCATTGCAATTTCAATTATAATGTACGTTAGAAATAATATGTACATTTTACATAATTAATTTAATACTGCCATCTGTTTATAAATCGTTGAAAGATAATGAATACAATCAATTTTAGTTACGAGTAAATCCGCTAGATGGTAATATTTTACCACGGAAATAAGATTTATAATAAAATCGAATTTGGAACAGTTTGTATCTTCTATTGTTTTTTTTCACGCATATATTTTATAAATTTTAGTATAAACCCCCCTCTGGCCAGCGGAGTCGATCATTCTTTATCCAATCTTCGATCAGGTAGGAAGTAAAAGTCAGTATCAGTGATAATGAAAAGGAGTTTCGGTAAAAATTTTCAGTAAAGGGAAAACAGTCACTATTTGAATAATAAGGCAACCTTCGACAAATTTTCCGAGCAACGAGGGCCCAAAACATAGCAACATTTAATATACGGTCTTTCACATAGCCTTCCTCGCAGCAATGACGACTAATCGTTAGTCATTCCATTGGCAATACAAGATACAATATTTTGGTTGAAGAAGCAACGAGAACTTCTGTTACATATTAGTAAGCAAAGGTTACATTTATGGTTGAGAAGAGAACTAGCTGTCAATATTGAAGTGTATCAGTATCACTTGTTCGATATAATACAAGGTTTTGACGGAGAACGAGGACTCCTGGTTAGTAGAGTCTTCTGAAGACTTTTTTTTGGATTGTTATAAGCAAGGAGAGTTAAGAAGAATTGATTTTAATTGTTAAATATTACAAGACCTGTTATCTGACACGAGGACAACTTGTCTAAGTATCATACTTGTCTGTATCTATCTAAGTTTTTATAGAAGAATTGGTAATTAATGTTTAAAAAAAATAGAGATAAGAGGACTAGCTGTCAGTCCATCACATGGTCAGCGTTAAGAGTTTGCAAGATATGTACTTTCTCTTGATAAATAGATACAAAAAAAGATTTTTACGGAGCATCGAGGACTAACTGTCAGTTCATCACGTGGTCAATGTTCTAGAGTGAGTATGCGAGGTGGAATATTTTGGTAATATATTCAATCCCTTGTTCAACATAAAATTATAAAATCGTTTTTACCATCTAACGAAGACTCGTTGTGAGTTTATTCCTCTGAGGCTTTTTTTAGATTTTCATAAACAATACAAGATACTATCTCTTGTTCGACATATAAAAAAGATTTTTACGGAGCATCGAGGACTCGTTGTGAGTAGGGCATCAAATCCCGGGATCCCGTTCATTGACACGAAATTGGCAAATTGAAGATTCCAAATTTCAATCCCGGGATTGAAAATTAATCAATCCCGAAATCCCGGGATCCAAGTTGTTATGTAGAATTGGTTTTAAGAATTAGTGGTAAAGTATTTTTTTTCAAATTATACGGTTTGTTTTAAAAGTTTACTTTGACATCAAAAGTGACTTTGTCATACTGATTGCGTTTGTATTTTGTGTTAATTATCAGTTTACCTGATAACCTACTGAAACATATTCGAAAATAAGCAAATTCATCGTATCTATTGATGAATTGACGACTCTTTGTACTAGTAAAAATAAAAAAGGGGAATGATTAAAAAAAACATTTTAATAACAAACAATTTTGAGTCAACTGCACAACCTTTTTTTTCTATTATATCGACTGTGGAAAGGAAAAAGGACGTAGCCCACACATATAAAATTTTACAGGAGGCCCAGAAAACGTGTTTTGATGATTTTGAGCCATATGCAAATTATGAATTATACACAACCCTGTAGTGCAGGGATACTTCTAAACTAGTGTTTAATTGACATAATCTATTGTTAATTAAAGAAATTGTCTGGGAAAAACCTTTTTTTAGTCTTCTTTCTTGGTTTTAACTTTTTACAAGGTCATTTTTTTCATTTACTGATTTGGCATTTGCAGCTTGCATCCTTTTGATAGAACGTGCATCAAGTTTTTTTCATTGTGATTATCGAAAAAACTGTGGGTTACGTCTTTTTTCTTATGCACAGTCGATATGGAAGAAATAAAATTGCGTCAATATGAATTGAATAATATTGTAGTTTATTTTACCAAAGTTTTCTCTCGATTTTAGTTTTTTTATGAATTTTTCTAAAAATAAATTATGGTTTTATTGTCTTCTCTGTATAATCTACGTACGCAAACATGAACAGAGAAAATCCCACAATAAATAACCAACCACCTTGACAATTGAACTATATTTCATATCAAAGGTCAGCAAATTTCAGCATGAACACAAATCAAAACGAAAAAGCAAGATGCAGTGGCGTAGCAATTGTGTATTTCCGCCCGGGGCGGTCACTGATCTCGCCATCCCTCCTTTTTTTAAAATTTATAATACTGATGGAAAATTTGGCCGAAAGTGATGTTCAATTTATTTAAACCAAGATAATACATATTTTGCCAATGATACTCATAAACATTTAGATATTCAGTTCGTTTTTCTATATTTTTACCTCATGGCCAATTTTATAATGACTATCTCATACCATATTAAATATAGAATTAAACATTTTTTCGAGGTGAATACGTCTTTAAAATTGCTTCCATAGGGAGGCAATTAAAAAAAACGAATGATAACGAAATCGGGGGATACAGTTTGGTGTTGCAGCTTCATATTTATCATCGCTATACAAAATTGCACCACTGGATAGCTAAAGAATCAAAAAAAATATTTGACTATGTAAGGACTGTGATACATCGCGCGAGGTGGAGGGGGAAGCGCTGCCATTTTGAGGTCATTTTGCTGCGTATCGAGATTTCTATTTACTATAACTTTTGACTCGGATAAGTTACGATGCTCGTTCAAGTTTCAATCGTTAGCTCTCAACAAAATCTATCGATTATAGATTTAAAAAATCAGTGTAATATTGTGACTGTGACTATAATTAGGTGTTAAAATATATCAAAAATATATAATGTCGGGCTGTACGCTTCAAAAAGCCAAATCGAAATACAGAGATCGCATACGGTTGGAAAGGGCTTCTCAAGAGCAATCGAATGATACCATTAAAGCACCATATGACAACGTAAAAATGGGGCGTAATATCACCTATTACGAGACGTATTCACGTACAACACACGGCCGTGTCCATGACACAGCCACACCCCCTTTTTTCACTTGAAATATATTAAAATGTACGTAATATTCAGTGTCCGGAGTATTCTATGTACGGAAGAATGTGTGTAGGGATTATTTTGTACGGATAATTAATGTTCGGAAGAATCCGTTCACCCGTTTTTATAATTGACCAAATCTAAAAGAAATACTATGCTATGTAAAGATTGACCAAAAATTTTTTTTAAAATCAATTTCCTGATAAAGATATCTCAACAGTAGTATTTCTACGAGTACTTGTTGTTACCCATTTGCTCAACTTTTCTTTTTCGAAAAAAGTAGTGATATAATGATTTTAATACTTCGTAATTTTAAGATTGGAATGTTGAGAGGTAATTTTCAGATATCACAAACACCTTTGCCTCTTGTGTGATGAGAGTAACTCAAATTCCGCCACATTTAGAGTGACATCTTAACATTATTCGTAATTTGTTTTAGAGAGAATTTCATTTATTGTTAGAAATTTCTACTATTGTTCACGATGCTAAACCCCAAGAATAAATCCCCACTAATAAAAGTCATTACGACAAATACCTCTGGTATACTCTAGGAGTTGACAGGTAGGTAGATATTAAATTAAAACATCGCTCTACTATCACGAAAACTTTTATTTAAGAACATGCAATCACAGATTTTTTTACAAAGAATTTTTAAATTATACCTAGCTTGCTCACGATTTTATAAATGTAAAAAAAAACTTGACGTTAAACTCTGCGCAGAGAACAAAATGGAATTTAATTTTCGTCGAAATGGAAAAATATTATTTCTTTCATCTCGGAAAAAAAAACAAAACCACAAAAGAAAAAGAACTGCAAGTGAATTTACAACTAAAAGTCTCTGGAAGTATCCTCCAGAGACCGGGAAATCTCCCAACACACGTCAGGTGCGGATGGTGTCCCAAATAGCGAGAAAGAAAAAAACAAAATCACATCGGTATCGAAAAACAATGTTGCCATTTAAGGCCATTGACAATAAACAATTGATATTACGGGTTACCTGATAACAAAATTCAAACACAATTAATTAAGCTAAACTTTTTTTTTTAAATCCTGCCAGTTTTTCTCGCAAAAGTGCTAGTGGAAGCGGGTGCCAATAACCCCACCGTGTCGATATCACATAAAATACACGTCAAAATAGCGAACTGCGATTTTTCGGCAACCCTGCAACCGGCAGCGTTGGATCTCCATTTTGACCTATCTGTCATATCTATATATATATGATATATCATCCGAGGTCACGGTGTCATCTGATATTACAAGATGACAGGACGTCAATACGATTAATTACTGTATTTTACAAACGAACACATATTTAGTGTCGTTTCAATATTGTACATTCTGTACCCAAGTACAGTCATACAAGAAAATATACTTTGTTTTAATTTGTTTCATAAATAAGTCCGATTTGAGTAAGGAGTATATGGACATATATGGCACTGTAAATAAGTTGATAATTCATACGAAATAAGCTTGACTTGATAGACTCGGGGAAAATTGACGTCAAAAACACCTACTTCTTAGATCTCAAATTTAAATAATATAAAAACTAAATTTGACGTTGACCCAACGGGGAGTTGAGCCCAGACTTACACGATCGGTAGAGCCAAGCTCTTGCCAACTATTACTAGACCACAGCAGGGAACATATTGTATATTGTATAAGACAAAGCGTCGAAAAAACAATGTTCTAGAGCAGAGGTTCTCAACGGGGCCGCTGTTCCCACGCTGTTTATTGGGGTGAATTTGTAAATTCCTGGGATTTTGGATTCTAAATTCTTGGAAGAGCTTAAAAAGGGTGATACGCTAATTCCTGGGCTTTTTAAATTAGAATTTTTATGGAATGACGAAACAATGGTATGGGGGCCACAAAAAAATTAAGACTCAAAAGATGCCAGGGGCCCGAAAAGGTTGAGGAACGCTGATATAGAGAACTGAAAGTACTCAGATAATTTTATTATAATATCAGGATAAGCATTGACCATATGTATATTACAGCCGCCTGTGTGGCCGAGTGGTCAACGTTGTTGGCTTCGGTTACGGAGGGCACGGGTTCAAATCCCGGTACGGACAGTTTTATAAATTAATTTTTCAATCGATTTATGAATTTCTGTTCGAAGGCATGGATGTATGTGATGTCTTGAATTCCCCTCTCCCACCCATCCTATCCTATGAACGGGGCGTATCGAGAGCGATTAGCTTATTAAAGTCCTGTCCTAGCTCTATCCTTCTATCTTTTTGGAAAAAGAGAGGTTGAGAAACTGAGTAACAAGCAGTTCTCGTAGAAACACTTCTGCTGAGATAAATTCCATTAGGAGTCCATATGCTACACATTGGGAGCGGACATGGTTAAAAAAAATAAAATATTATAGTTCTTCCTTTATCGAACTTATTTAAAAAAATCTTTGTTCTGTAATGTTTACAAATTGTCAGCTACAATTTACTGCCTGTTATGGGTCGACATATTATTGAAGTTGACTGTACTTGTATACGATCGAACGTCACCTAGGATAACAATTTGATTGAGTAAAAGGTGATGTCATTTTTTGCTTCGCAATCCGCACAAGTTGTTTCCAAACTTACGTTACATCTCCAGCGTACAAACGGTGCAATTAAAGAAACGACATCGCTCAAAAACGCAAGCATGCTGTATTTATAGTACCAGTGGCGAAACTAGGACCCTCACACGTCAATCTTTGCGCAAAGACTTCCCAGCTATCTTCTTGTAAAAAAAATGAGATACCTCCAATAGGATGCCATGTGCTCCGCATTGGGAGCGGACATGGATTTATCGTTCGACACAATCACGTGTTGGGTATTTCAGACTGTAAAAAATAAGTACTATACACGCGGGAATAGCACTACCGGTCTGTAAAAATGGTTGATCGTGATGACTAGGGTATCCAATCCCGGAGCCTTTTTTTAATCCCGGAATCCCATTGGGATTAGCTCTCCGAGGAATTTTAAATCCTTAATTCGCTATACTTTTTTCCCGGATTATCTCCAAACCTCCTTTATTTTTCTCACATAGCTCACCGAGGAATTTGAAATCCTCGATTTGGTATACTTTTCCCCAGATTATCTCCGAAACTCCTTTTTTTTTTTTTGCTCTTCAGATTCCAAAATCCTTCATCAATTTTCAGGATTTGCTCAAGGGATCCCGGGGTCGCGATCATGTCAGTCCCGGGATTTCGGAATCATAAAATTGGACGGGATCCAGGGATTACGGGATCCCGGGATTGGATGCCCTAGTCGTGATGACCCGATTTTTTAGTAAACCTGTCTGGTCTCCTTAGACTAAATATACACTGTTTTACCTGCTTTGTTCTTGATTTTCTACAAATAAAAAAAACCCGGCTGAATCGTTAATTGTCGTTGAGTATATTGTTGTATAAAATGGATTAATTCAATTAATTTATTAACTATTCAATCATTCCTTTTATCAAGAGCAAGATGGCGACCTTCCGTCAGCTGACAGATGACATTTGTCGTTTCTCCGTATAAATTGTAATAATAATAAAATAAGGAAACTGGATTTGTTAAATGGAGTCATTGAAGCACGCACGAGCTGTGTTGTAATTGTTGACGTTTTCCACCATTTAAGTAAAATGGTTTTCTTAGAATTCATTTACACAAGAGATTGTGTTTAAATGAATTGTATGGATGAAATGCCAATGTTTTTATTTCTAGCATATCGTCTACGTACTGCCAGATGTTTATAAGTAACCAAATTTGCAAAAAATAGTCAAGTACGCATTGAAGTAATTGGATATCATTTCTTTGTCTGGAATAACTCAATTTGTGAATTGATTACGCCAGTTTGTCAAAAAAGAAACATTGATTAGTATGGGCGATTTTTAGTAATACTGATATATGGCAGGCAATTGTCCCTATTTTTTAATTTTAAACTATTATTTGTGTCAGATCGGCATTTATATTTTGATATTATAATCGTATCGACTGTGGAAAGGAAAAGGATGTAACCCACAGTTTTTTTCGATAATCACAATGTATCAAACTTGATACACGTTCTATCAAAAGGATACAAGCTGCAAATGCCGAATTAGTATCTAAATGTATCTTTTAAGTTTGAAAAAGATGACCTTGTAAAAAATTAAAACCAAGAAAAAGACTGAAATAAAGGTTTTTCCTGGACAATTTCTTTAATTAATATTATATTATGTCAATTAAACACCAGTTTAGAAGTCTCCGTGCACTTCAAGGTTGTGTATAATTCATAATTTGCATATGTCACAAAATCATCAAAACACGTTTTTTGCTACTGCTGTAAAATTGTGTGGGTTACGTCCTTTTCCCTTTCCGCAGTCGAATTATAGGCCAGCGATTTCCAACCTGGGAGGCGTGGACTATTGCAAAAGGATGCGCGAACAGTCCAATTTATTTATTTACCCTTTAAAAACGTGTCTTTATTAGTAAAATAATATGTTATGTTGTCTGATCATCACATGAATATTGAATTAATATATGAATTAAGGGCTTGTCGGTTTTAAAAACCGGTTTTTCGGCAAAACATGTGACATTAGAAAATCGGTTTTTCAACTTCGTAACCGGTTGTACCGAATTTTTCATAAATGAGTCTTTTAACAGATGGACAGAAAATTTGTATCATTTATTTGATGGCTTAAAGACATCATTCATTACCCAGCGAAAGGTTGTTTTCGATATCAGGCAATTTTGTCACAAAACGATCAGTGGACGCTTTGTGTTTTCTCAAATCATATTTTCTGAAGAGCAACACCAAATAATTTATTGTTGTGCATTATTATGTATGTAAATAAAAAACATAAAAAAATGATCTTTCTCTCGCTATTTTAATTGAATTATCCATTTTTTGTAAAACTTCGAAAACCGGATAAAACCGGTTTTCCCGGTTTTTTCAAAAGTCGGTTTTTGTATAAGCCCTAATAACAATGTAATAATAAATATATATATCAGTTAAATATGCTCTTGATTAGTGAAACCGGCGCTGATCTAAATATATAAACGTGCTTTATAATTATTAACGAAATTAATATTTTTAAAGATATTTAAATAATTATGATCAATACAAGAATATCAATTTAACCACTCACTCAAAACAAGTTATTTAGAAATGAAATACAACATACTGTTTAGGTAGGATCTGTGGTGTATTGATAAACATCGTCGGCTTTCTTGGCGGATCTAACAGGTTCAAGTCCCATTAAGAACAGCAATTCAACAGTCATTGGTATTTTTTAAGACTTCAAATTAACCCTCACCCTTCCAATCTTAAAATAACAAGACGTGGCGAGAGTGATAAATTAAAGATTGGATTACGTGCGCAATACGTATATAGTAGAACTCTGGAGTGGAAAAACTGGACGACTCCGACTATAGTTTAAAACACGAATTAAATTATTTTTTTAGGCTTAGTAGCATGCATTTAAATATACATTTTTAAAAAAAAAACGATTCAAAGTTATTAGTCGTTTTTAGCACGACTCCAGTTAAAAACCACATCCACGACTCCGACTCCACAGCCCTGGTATGTACAGCAAACCCTCCTATGCAACAAACATAACCCAACATTTTGTATGGGTTCCTAGTCTCGCGGGTGGTCCCGAAGTCAACGCTATAGGAGGGTTGACTGTGAAGTGCTTTTTTCCATGTAACGCGGTGGAACGGCGATCCGGCACCTTTATCTCAAAAATTTCAAGGTTAAAAATCAATGTTTACAAAATTTTATTTTTATTTGATTTTTATGGCGTAAAACGTTTGAAAATATTTTTTAAATCATGATCTCCCGAAAAGGTAAAAAAATAATTATCAGAACTAAGATTCGATCTGCAAAATCAAGGGCAAAGTGAGAGCGATTAGTTAGTTACTAGTCCTGTACCAGCCCTATTTTATTATTCTTACTTTTTTAAAAAAAAGATATGTTGAGGTACTAACCAAAAAGCAGTTTTCGTAAAAAAACTCTGTTGAAATACCTCAAATAAAAAGCCATATCCTCCACGTTGAGAACGGACGTGAATAAGAAAAAAAACAAAATTTGAGTTCCCTGATATTCATTTATTTTTTGATTGTCCTGTTTTGTCATTATCCGAACCACCTTCATCCCCAATTAGACTGGACAATCGAGTTTCTATAGAATAACTAACTGTTCTTTAATGTATAACACAAAGCATTACAAAACCAATTTTTTATTTATTTAACTGTTGTTTTTAGGTAATTGCGTTATATTCAGATGTGCTGTTTTTACGTGATATAAAGAAATTACTTTAAATATTAAAATTGAACAACTTACATGATTTCGCTGTTGATGTTTGTGGTTGTTTGTTGTTCTCGAAGAACAGTGTTTCTCACAGCTTCGTTTGAGGATACGTCGACAGCGCTGCACTGAACTTGTCACAATAACCTGTTTGTTCTTCGATCCGTTCTTATGTCATATAAATACGTAACCTCCATAAACATGATCATTCAGTGGGGCTCAACTTACAGCCCGCGGTCCTGTCTGAATTTTAATATTATAGAGAAATAATAACCTTAATTATTAGGGTATACAATTCAAATCTGTGGTGCAGTAGTACGTTGTTGATTTCCTTGACGGATCTTACGGGTTCAACTCCCAGTACAACATTATTATCACTTTTTGTTCGAAGGCGTGGATATTTGTAATGTCAAAAAATCCCCTCCTCCCACCACTCCAATCCTTAAGTAACGGGGTGTATCGTGAGTGATTAGCCAACCACTAGTCCTTTCCTAGAATTATCCTCTTTAAAATCCTTTAGCCTCTTCGATAAACAAGTTTTCGTAGAAAGAATTTTAATTAAGAAATTTTTCTTAAGACTGTTAATGTGTCGATCGCTTAAAAACAACATTTTTGACCCTAAGAAATACAATCCGACCGGGCAGTTAACTCTACCGTCTATGTATATAATTGGTGTTTTCGCCGACAACACTGAAAAGGTATACACGCATATGGTTGAAATTGCATGTAAAAAAACCTAAGAACCTTAACACACATCTATGCATGTCCTAGCGAACATGCCCTCAGCGCGCGTGACACGTATAGATGTCATGGAGATTTCAAACCCTATATAAGAGCTATCTATTGTGCTAAAATTGTATAACATGGTTGAAAATATTAATAAATGTATATTTTACCGAATTTAATCGATGGCATTAGTCAAAAAAGATTCAATATAGGCTAAAATAATTTATTTATGGAACACGCCGTGAACATACGTCACCAATGCAAGATTTTGGATAATGTAAATAAGCGATCGAGTGCGGGTGAAATTGAAATTATTTCGAGAATTTAATAGTATAAGCATATGGTATGGTGGTGGCGCAGTGTTCTCGGTCGCGCGTGGCGGTATTTTGCAATATGGCGACGTCACGCCGCAATTGTATTAAGAATGATTATTGTTGAATTAAACCGAAAATACAAGAAATATATTATATTTTATTATTAAAAAAGTTACTTTGGGTGGCAATTAACATATTTAATTAGATGAAAAAATATTACAACCTATATTTACAGTCGAAAACGCGATAAAAAAATCCGCAAAAAAGCAACCGCGTACAGGGCATGCTCGCTAAATTTGGTGACGCGGGCAAAGGGTTAAGAACAATAAGAGTAAAAAATGAAACAAGCATAAATTTTATAAGAAAAGATGATTGACAGAAAAGTGTAATATGTGTGTAAATAAATTCTAATTGTTTTTGTGCTATGTGACCTTTCCAGATACTTCATGTCTTCGTGTGATGGGTATGTTTGTAAGCATTTAAAATGCATATTCTCTGATATTTAACGAGCAAATTTTGTCGGTCCCTTCTTCCTTGTAATAACCAAGTTCGAATGTATTTTTTTTTATTACTTTAAAAAATAAAAATTGGCCGTTTTATTGAATATGCCTGGCCAAAAAGCGATTCGTGGTGGCAAAAAAAAACATAATTTACAATCTGTCTTCTCGAGAGCCGAAATACTTTGATTTGTTGTGAATATTCAAATCCAAGAAGGCGACTTCCAATAATATTATTTATTATCAATATTTTTGTTTTAATTTAAAACAAACTGATAGTAGGTTGGTTTTTGTTGTGCCACTGGCACCAATTCCGAAAAGCTACGTACGTGTAAATTGTTACATTAAATAAGAGGTATGTATTTTTACGAGCTCGCCATTCGTTTAGGAATGGCTGGAGCCACATTCAACTCAATGCGGACTGTCTGGGACACACAGCTGTACTCGATTAAAACCAAATGCCACTTGTTCAACGCTTGCATTCTGCCGGTAATGCTTTACGGTTGCGAATCATGGTACCTGACGAAGACTCAGAAAAACCGTATACTGAGCTTCGAGAACAGATGCTTGCGTCGGATAATGGAGGTGAGGTGGTTTGATTTTGTGAGGAATTCAGAGATAAGGGAGCGTGCAAGACAGCGTCCCGTCACGTCAGTGATTATGGAGAGACGTTGGAACTGGCTGGGTCACGTGCTGCGGATGCCTCCGGAAAGCCTCAATCCTGCCTGCCTCTTCTTTCGACCGGTGGGATTCCGGCGTCCTGGACGTCCGTCGGGTACTATCCATAGGATGTGCTCGACGGAACTGAGGGATGCTGGCATGTCATGGGAGGAAGCAAAGCTATTGGCGGGAGACAGGGAAACATGGAGGTGCCGCGTGGCGGCCATATGCTCCACATAGGGAGCGAACATGGCCAAAGAAGATTTTTTAAAAATTATATTGTAAGTTTTGAATTACTTACTTGGCAGCACAGATTTTGTATTAAACGAAGAAGCACACACACGCTACCACGCAGGCGCGTACGACTCATACATGCGTCTGCCCTGCGCGGCGCTCCGTTGTGTAGCCATCACAGATTCCTACTTGAAATGAAACTAATGAATTAGTGGGAAATTATCATTTTTATATGATACTTTGCATGTAAACCGTTCTTAAAAGACATTAAAGAGTTATGGTGGAAAATGATATGTCATTTAAATAATGTCTGTCACATGTGTGTACACTAATTTGAAGACCTCATATAGTGTATTTTGTAATATAGAAATTGTATTGGAATTTACTGAAAACTTTGAGTTTTATTTGAATTTATCATTACAAATGAATTTTAAATGTCATTCTGTAAAGAAATATACATTTTCATAGTACGATACTTGAGTGACGTAGCTGTCACAGCATACGCTGGTCGCTCATGTCTACTTCGCTTACCTGTAAGCCCTAATGTGCGGCCCAGTAAGCCCTCCATCGGTGAGCTAAAAAAATGAGTTTTGGAGATATCTTGGGGAAAAGTATACCAAATCGAGGACTTCAAATTCCTCGGTGAGCTAGAAAAAAAAGGAGTATACCATTAATATGTTGCGGCCCACGTAGAGAAGCAAATATCGGAATGCGGCCCGGAGGAAAAGAAGGTTGAGTATGGCTGATCTGTTTTTTTTATTTTGAACCCATTCATTTGAGCACAGCTAACCAAGACAGCGATAAATATACTTTGTAATAATTAATTAGATCAGGACCGGTTTCGCTCATGATGAGCATTGTCAACTAGGGTATCCAATCCCGGAGCCTTTTTCCAATTTTGAATCCCGGGATCCCGGGATTGAGATTTTCTCACCGAGGAATTTGAAATCCTCAATTTGCTATACTTTTTCCCGGAATCTCACAGAAACTCGTTTTTTTTTTTAGCTCACCGAGGAATTTGAAATCTCCAATTTGCCAATTTCGTGTAAATTTCGAGAATTTCCTCAAAATTTCTCAATCCCGAAATCCCGGGATCGCGGCCATCTTAATCCCGGCATTTCGGGATCAGAAAATTGAACGGGATCCCGGGATTGGATGCCCTATTGTCAACTGATGACAGTTCAGTCAATTTCAGTTGACAATGCTCATCATGAGCGAAACCGGTCCTGATCTAATAATTTTTTTGTGGAAAAAGTACTAAAAATGTTTTATTATTTTTATTATAATGCCATTCCACCAAGTATTGACAGTGAACACCTTAAAAGTGGTCTGTAATAATTATTAATTTGTCGCGTACATAGTTTTTCTCGCTAACACTCGAGCATTGCAAAACATCGTATTTTAACATTTTTTTACTGCCCACAAAGCTCGGGTCAGGAGGCATACGAGATTGCGAAATCAAATTTAACAAGAATTGAAAGTTTTAAAACATACAGAATCTATTCCTAATAATAATGTTAGATATTAATAATTTACAAGAAATTGAATGTTTACTAGGTATATCAAATTTATCAATAATTTTAATAGATACAGTATAATATCTAATTTATAGAAAATAATATAAATGCTTTTAATTAGTACTAAGAAGTGTTTTATTAAAAAAACAAATCACAATTTACTTCTGAAAATTGGTTGGAATCTGACGTACATTACAACCTCGATATAGCGAACAAAATATTCAGCCAAATATATTATGAACTGTAAAATAAACTTTCTGTTAATTTTATACGCGTTTGTTTAAATCCAAGTATGTACGTATGTCGAGTCCGTAATCTTATGGTCAACGTCGTCAGATTCTGCCGCAGTGTTCCCGGACTCGAATCCCAGCACGGGCAGTGTCATTTTTCAATCTTGATCAGAATGAACACGTTCACGTAGGAAACAGAAGTGGAAAATAAAATACATGCCATTAAAAAATAAGGTAAATTTTAATACTTTCGATAGTTTCGGCGGTAACTTTGTGGAAGTTCATTTTAATAGAAAATTTAAATTAACTTTGATTATTCCACGTATTGTGTTACTAACTGTGACACGTGTTTCGCCTCTTTCAGAGGCATCTTCAGACTTACTATCGCAAAGTTTGCTTAAGTAATGAAGCAAGATTGATTCTAACATTTTAAAATTATGAAATTACAAAATGGAGTTTTTGGGTTTTTTTCCTTTTAAGAGGAGCAAGGAGGGGGGTGTAGAATCGAAATAAAGCAAACAAATAATGATACTAATGAGTTGCAATCAATCAGATTGGGATTTTTCCTTTTTGAAGGAAGCAAAGAGGGGATTATAAAATTACTTTTTATCTTATCTTATATGTTCTTTAATTCTAATATTAAAGTTTCTACCTGTCTGTCCAACATAAGACGCTTGACAGTCTCCACAAGAGAGTCGATAGATAAATATTAGAATCGCCTTCAAATTTTATTTAGCCATACAAATATTTTCAACGAAACTCTATTCCGTTTTCAAAAATGAAAAACGAATACATTGAATTTTTAAAATATTCACTAAAACAAAATTTGAGTAAATTTTCTAGTGTCGTTAAAAATGATGGAAAATTTAATGTAATAATTAAAGCTATTGTTGTGAGCTTAAAACTAAATTTATTTATCTAAAAAAATGAAATCTGAGAAGAAAAATATGCGAGTATATACATGTATTATTTCGTACTTTAAATTATGTAATAAAAACTGTTTATTAATTGCCGTAAGTGACTAATCATATAGAAATGTACAACATCACAACAGTTGAATTAACATATTGTTTTATTGAACATTTCAGTTGCCCTAAGTGTAAGTTGCCTTTCGGAAGAGTCCAGAAAAGAAAAAGAAATAGGAAACAGAAAAAAGTGTTGAAATCGGTCAGCAAGAAAGGTATAAACATCATTTACTAATAAATAATTTAAGTAAGATTGCAGTAAGACAAAAAAAATGACAAATTGAATTGCAGATAGGGCTTCCATCCGTGATTCACAATTTTTCAATCTTGTTCATTTACCATTATTTCATGTTTTCGTTTTTTTTTTAAATTTATATCTAATTTTAATTTAAAAAATGCGGTAGTTTGAGATCATAAGCGCACATGTAAGGTTTATGACAGTGACGGGGAACCAATGTCACGCCAATGCGTTTTGGGTGACGTCATCGTTTAATGACGATTTTCGCCCAAGAACAAAAAGTGTACGAACATCAGTGCCGCGGATGCCCCCCGAAAGCCTGAATCCCGCCTATCTCTGCTTTGGACCGGTGGGATTCCGGCGCCCCGGACGTCCGTCGGGTACTGTTCATAGAATGTACTCGGCGGAACTGAGAGATGCTGGCATGTCATGGGATGAAGCAAAGCAACTGGCGGAAGCCAAGGGAAGCCTGGAATTGCTGCGTGGTGACCATATCGACCGACAATCGGCAAAAGATGTTAAGCGACACAATTAGATAAATTGAATTTTCTGCCAATAATTGTTCATTATCACTTAAGGCAGTGATGGCGAACCTTTTTGAGTTCGCGTGCCAAAAATCCTAAAATATTATTTCTTGATTGTGTGGCGTGCCCAAGCAGTAAAAAAAATAACAAAATAGAATAAATAAAAAATGTTTTTTTTCCGAATTTATCTACAGCTTAAAAATAGCAATTACTACAACATCATTTGAAAATTAATAAAACGGTATAAATAAATAATTCACAGATTATTTAATAAAGATTTAAAAAAATATTTTTTTTGAATTTGGAAATCGTTCGCGTGCCATCCAAATTCTCAAACGTGCCACCTCGGGCACGCGTGCCACAGGTTCGCCATCCCTGACCTAAGGCGTCAGTGACAAAATTTATAGAGCGTTATCTCATTCGCCTGATCTTTTGTAGGACCTGTGTATTTTAGCGTTTTGGCTTGTTATTGTTTGTTCCACGCGGAGCCCAGTAAGTCAGGCAATTCTATTATAATATCAGACGGGCATTGACCCAGGGCCCAGCAAAGGGGGGTGAGGCAGGGACGGACTGTATTTTCGAAAAATTATATTTATAGATAAAAAAAATTAGGCCACCTGTAGTAAAAATTTCTAGTTCATAGATTAATAGACTATAACAGTAGAAGGGATTTAAAAACAAAATTAGAGGAAATATTAGGGGCGGCAAATTCAAGAACCGCCCCGGGTGGCAGGACCCCTTCCTACACCACCATGTATTACTATATACCAGGGATGGCGAACCTATGGCACGCGTGCCCGGGGTGGCACGTTTGAGAATTTGGATGGCACGCGAACGGTTTCCAAGTTCAAATTTTTTTATTAATTGATTTGGCATTTACTTGGTAGAACTCCATTTATAACAGATTAAAAATAACAAAGTATTAGAAAACTGTAGAACTAAAATACTTTGTTATTTTTAATCTGTTTCAAATTTTTTTATTTTTATGTTTCAAAAATTAGCATTTTGATTAAATAATCTGTGAATTATTAATTTTCAAATGTTTCCAAGATAAACGACAATCGTTTGAAAAATTCACTTTTTATTTTCTCTATTTTGTTATTTTTTTTTACTGTTTGGGCACGCCACACAATCGATAAAAAATATATGAAGATTTTTGTCACGCGGACCCAAAAAGGCTCCCCATCCCTGCTATATACGAACCGCACTCGGGGAACTCTTTATTCGAATCAAATTGAAATAAAAGCACCTTCTCTTTTAATGTCTATAAAAATAGTTGTTAGTTACAATTTTTTGTCTATTTCGAGACGATATGCTCCACATAGGGAGCGAATACGGCCAAATAAGTAATGTTGTCTACTTGGCCTTATACTCATAAGTCAGCCCAACGTAGATTTATAAATAAATAAGATATTACAATTCTACATTCTAGCCAGTGCAAATCCAGTTGGCGCGGTCGTTAAAACGATGGCTTCGCAGAGTGATACAACCCAGCGCCAACCCAGGGTAAATTAATGAAAATTCTTTCTCTATAATCAATTTTACCGTGCCAGCTGTGAATGCATTTCAATTACTATTTCAGCAACCACTCAGACTCTTAATGCAGCTTATCTTGACATTGGTTTTTCTACGAGAACTATTTCCTACTCAGTTGTTCGATATCTCTTCTTTGAGAGAGATAATGGGTATGAGATTAGAGTCAGGCTGGGTCTGGTCAGCTTATTGCTACCGCTTGATTTGAATCTCACAGCGGACAGTTTCATCGAATTAAGCTTGAAGGCCTTGATATCGGTGATAGTATCTAATATGTATCTCATGCTAGACTTATCCTTCTATCCTTTCTCTACTTGAAACAGAGAGAGATTGTGTAGAGAAGCTTCTATCGAGATAAGCTGATGAGTCGATTTGCTATATATTATTAGCGGACATGATTAAAAAGTGTTTTTTAGGAAAATTGAGAACCATCATCTCGGGGTTTGCATAATTTCAGAAGTATGCTAGAGCACGGGTTCCCAACCTGGGGGTCGCGAAGGAGTTTCGGAGACAATTCTGGCAAAAAGTATAGCAAATCGAGGATTTCAAATTCCTCGGTGAGCTAAAAAAAAAAGGGGGGTTCGGAGACAATCCGGGCAAAAAGTAAATCGAGGATTTCAAATTCCTGGGGGGGTCGCTAGTCATACGGCTTTTATAAAAAGGGGTCGCCACCTGAAAAAGGTTGAGAACCCATGTGCTAGAGGTACAATAATAAGAATAGAGAATGTTTTGGTTGTCCACTCTCTTACGTGAAAATGGTTACTATTGTGGCCTGATAGTGGGGAAATCTCGGTGTCCCCACCTTCAGGCCTGGATTCTGTGGAGCAGGGCCACCGTAAGGGATCCAGCGATGGGTGCTGTTTTTCGGATTAAGCAGGAGTGGCGTGTCCTCTCCACTAGATGACGCTTAAGTTATGCGGTTTGTTTTTTATTTACAGTTCCAAATCGGTCCTGAAGTTATAAGAAATGCTCTCGTACGACTCAAGACCAGAAGATTTCTAAGTACCGTGGAAGAAATTGCTGATGAGATAAAGGTACAAACAAATGTAATATGTACTTTGTAATTGTGTTTTCCACTCCTTACGTTTCCTTGGTTATATGGTAACCTTTCAGGCTCGGCAACCTAAAATCGTTTTTCATTCCTAGGGATGTAACCTATATTTTTTTACGGAAACAGCAGTAAATTTAAAGTTGACATAAGACTAACTGAAATTTCATTTTTTCTGTTGCAATGAGTGACATAATGCACCCAGCTTGAGCACATTAAATATATGTTTTGAAAAACATATTTAGCGACAATGACCACTGAAAAATATGAGACTCAACAAATGCCGCGAGCTCAAAAACGTTGAGAAACTTTGCTTTAGAGCAGGGTTTCTCAACGGTGGGCCATGTGGCCCCCCAGGGAGCCACAGCGTGTTCTAAGGGGGCCACAGAGATTTATTTTTGTTTTGGGGAGCCACAACACAGTTTAGGGGGGCCACGGGTATTGATAAAACGATACAGGGAAGAGCATAATGGCGGACGTTGCGCAGCTATTTTTTGTAAATCCGTAAATAAAATAAATTACAGGCATTCTAGATTCGAAAATCTGGGAAGAGCTATAAAAAAAGGTGGGTTTTTGAAATTATAATTTTAATAGAAAGACAAAACAATGGTATGGGGGCCACAGAAATATAAAGACACTCAAAAGGGGCCACGCTCCCAAAAAGGTTGAGAAACACTGCTTTAGAGTAATCAAGTTATTTGAACAAAATTAGTCAATCACTTTTAGGGTGTTTACTGTCAATGCTGATTATCATTTTATTCAATAATAAAATACTCATTTGTACTAATTCTACTTATATTTAATATGATCAAGACCGGTTTCGCTCATGACGAACGTTATCAACTGAAAAACGTTCATGACGAGCATTTTGAAATTGGTTAACACAGATTAAAAATAACAAAGTATTTTAGTTCTACAGTTTAATAATTTTATTCGTTGATAGCTATTTCGGCTTGCGCCATCGTCAGAAGTTCTGACGATAGTTCTGACGATGGCGCAAGCCGAAATAGCTATCAACGAATAAAATTATTAAACTGTAGAACTAAAATACTTTGTTATTTTTAATCTGTTATAAATGGAGTTCCACCAAGTAAATGCCAAATCAATTAATAAATTGGTTAACCCTTGCGAGTGGTTTTTAATCCGCCAACAGGGCTTGAAGATGTTGGGCATGTGTGGATCATTTACTTGGAGTCCATAGGAAATTTCCTACAATTGGCAATCGGGGCGACGAGTGCACTAGAAGTCTCTGCATTATTTTTACCTCTATGGCCCTGTTGTTAGGTTCGTAGGGGTGCGAGGGAATTTAGCCATCAGGGATGTCCATACGTGCTTTCTATATCACACATACTCCTGGCATAGGCCGACCCTTTGAAAGATTTAAATTGGTGTGTCTCGATTGATTTTAATACAGAAAAATTTGAATTCACTGACTCAAAGAAACTAGAATTTGTTATACTTCTAGAAAGAGTTTCCTGAATTATCCAGCCTCCAGTTGGCGATGGACTTGGAACGCAAGATGAGGTGTGCCTGCGAAGCTGGTGAGTCAGAGCTGCTGTCTGATACCTCTTGCCGTGGATTGACGGCAAGCCAAATACCATTAGTATAATTGTTTTCATATATGCGACCATTAGAGGTGAAGTGAGCCAAGTGGTATTTTAGAAAAAAAAACATGTTTGATGCGTTGTAATATTCTACACATCAAAGTATCGTAAAAGTGAAAAAACCTCAGCTAATGCACATTACAATAGTAAAATAAAAATATACAATCTACCAAAACACCAAATAAAGATGTGATTGTCCAAGGAAAAGATTCACCATTATATTAGTTGGCTTACTTCACCTTTAGAGGGCCCATATAGTAAAAAATCATAATATTTACAAGCTATGAGGTTTCAATATTGAATTCTTGGTTACGATACACGTTGCTAGTAGTTAGTTTATCCATTTCCGCTCTCAATGTGGAGCATATGGCCTTCTAATGAAAGTATTTCAACAGAACTTTTCTACGAGAACTGTTTGTTACTCAGTTGCTCAACCTTTCTTTTCTGAAGAGAGTAGCAGGGATAGAAGGATAAGGCTAAGACAGGACCAGTTTTTAACTAATCGCTCTAGGATCGGAAGGGCGGAAGAGGATTTTTAAGACATCACAAACACCCATGCTTTCGAACAGATATCGATAAGCATATTGGGAGTCAAACCCGTGAGATCCTGGAGAGTAGCCAACACCGCTAACCGTGCACCATGGTACCCGACGATACATACAAACTTTAATTTATTAAATACAGCTCTGAGGCATGGATGTTTGCAATGCATACAGCTTTTTTTTTACACCCATTCGATCTAAAAAATAAGGCGAAACTTATCTAACCACTATTCCTCATCTTTCTATATCTACGATTCTTTAAAAACAAAGATTGAGCAACTGAGTAACAAGCAGTTTTCATAAGAAAATTCAGTTGAGATGAACTCAATTGTGAACCCACATGCTTGAACTAGTTTTAGTAAAAAAAAAATACAAAAAACACATTATTAATAGATGTCGCTGTTTCAAATTAGGATCCTTTTCACTCGCCCATAACTTACATCGCAGAGCAAAGATCCACAAATCAACGCAAAAAACGTCTCACAAAATTGAATCGCTAAATTGCAGGCATTGCTGAATACTGCAGTCGCAATGACATGTACCGGTTGAAGAGCTACACGTCTGTCGGCATCGCGTCCAGCGTCGACAGGACGTCCATGGCGACCGAGGCCGCACAGTTTTGGGAGTGCTGCAACAGGACGGACACCCTGGAGGCGTGCCGAAACAAAAGGTTGAGGACCACAGACTTTGATCCGTTTGCTCGTTTCGACGAGGACTATCCGTTGAGAAGAGTTCCAAATTAACAAACGAAAAGTATTTTTAAATGAATTGAAATGATAAATAAAAATTAGATCGCTTAAGCCAGGGCTGTGGAAATGTTAAGAAATAAAATGACTCCGAACATAGCTCAAATCCATTAGGAGACCATATGTTCCACATTTGGAGCGTATATGGATAAAAAAAAGCGTGCAGTGGCGTCTCTTTTGACCCTGTCAATTTGAATACACATTTTTTTTTAAAGGAGTTAGTTTTTTTTCGAACACGACTCCGGTCAAAACACTCTGACTCCGACTCCACAGCCCTGGTTAAAATTTTGCTTCATATGTAAACATGTTGTCACTACTGACATCGTTCGGCATTCTACAGGCAATTCAACTGCACAGATAATTTTGAAATGAGGCTTATAAGTGAATAGTTTTTAGAATAGAAACAAAATATGATAACTATGTTTAAAAGTAATTAATGAAGATTTGGATTAATTTAACTAACGTTTTGATGATTAATGATGTTGAATCCAATGGGAACGTAATCAAATAAACAATCACAATGTCTGTAAGTTTTAAAATTAGATTAGAATTAAAAAGCAACTCAAAACTAATGCGAATAGTCACTTGAGAAAAATTCGAGGAAAAGAGCTACCGCAAAAACCCATGGCTAACAGATCAAACTCATCCTGGATAGAAACAGTATTGCATAGAAAGAGCTCGTTATTTTCAGGTATAACTGGGACCTCATTGAGCTCGATTTGGATTGTCTGGGACGCGCTGATGTACACAGCCATAAAACCAAATGTTATTCTGCCATAGAATCATAGATTTTATCTAAAAATCATTAAATTCATTTACTTATTACTCAGATGTCACTAACTTGAAATCGGAACCCTTACCCGATTTTTTTTGTTTTGATAAAGGATTCTTCCATCGATGAATTCTCTTTTAGGATGGAGTCGACTATTATTATGTTAATCGCACTCTCTCTCTTACCCGTGTTCCTGATCGCTCAGGGAATAGGTTCGCACCAGATGTGAAGCATATGGACTTCTAATGGATTTTATCTCAAGTGAAGTCATTCTTACTATTCTGTTGCTCAATCTTTCTTTTTCTAAGAAAGTCTCCTGACTGAAGGATAGAGTTAAAACAAAACTATGTAGTGGTTAGCTTGTCGCTCTCACCACGCCCCATTTTTGGCAGGGAATTTCAGGCATCACAAATATCTATGAGCATTATCAACTGATCTTGCATACCAGTCCTGATATTACGAAATAACAAGTGGAAATTAGTACAAAGGAATATATTTTTTTTAACCTTTTATTCGAGTGAGAAATAAAACTGTTCATATTGAGCACTGTCACTCAAGGCAACGATATGGGCACAGGGATGGGTAAGCTTGTTTGAAAACATGACATAAATCTGTTTCTTTGGATACATATCTATACATCAATTGAAAAGTAATACAGTAAAACAAACAAAAATGAGCATCATTTAAATATAAAATAAAGATTCATTAAAATACATTCTTGTATAAAATAATTACTACAGACTTAAAACCAAAATATTATATAGAAAAGAAGAGTCACAGCAAAGAATGGTGAGATTAAGTACTCCTAAGAGAGCGATGGGTTGCCTCAACAAAGAGCTGATGGATATTGAATCCGACTGTTATAGGCAAAAGGATTTCAAGTTCACGTTAGGGGAGACACTTCTGGTAATTGGTAAAAAGCGTTTGACGCACTTGTATTATAGAATACATCCGGTAAGTGATGCAAGTCCACTAAGAATGTTGGAGAAGATGGAGATTACACCGATTAGCAAAAGGTAAGTTTCACAGTCATTGTCTTTGATTGGGCGTTTCCGCTTGATTGTTTTTACTTTACTGCTCTTTACTGCACGGTGAATTGTAGAAAGGAAAATATGAATTTATTTTAATAATAAGCAATCGGTAGTATTCAAAATGTGCCAAAAACGTTAATGGTCATTTAAAATATTATTTACCTAAAAGCATTTATTTTTGTCTTATATAGTAGGTAGAATATTTTGATTCAAACAAAGGTTTACTATATTTCGATGAATTGTCATTCTACATATTCCAAAATTAACCATCTGGCAATATTTGAGTGTCTATGAACCACTCGTCCCGAAAGATGAAATATTATTTATGGTTGTCGCCCTTGGCAACGTGATGATGGGGAGTCTTTTGTTTTTTTTCTTGGGTTGTTCCTTCATGAGTTTTCCATACCAACAACAAAATGACAAATGCATAATTTTACCAATAAATAACACCAGAACATAAAAAGTGAATCCCCAGATATGCCTGTTTGAGAATATTTGAAGTTTATCAGAATATAGAGGAGTGAATCCCCGAATATCCTGAATTGCAACGTTGATATGATTATCTGTTTTTTGTTTAAGATCAGTCATAGTTAAAGTATGAAATATTATCAATGTATAAATTCATGTTTACATAAACTTGTAGTTTTAGTCAAACTTTTCATCATTAAAATTCACATTCACTGTAGCTAGACAATGTATGAATTAACTGGTGAGTGAATAAACTGAGTCGCATGTTCGCATGCCCCCGGAGCCTCTTCTTCCGAGTGGTAGGATTCTGGCGTACTGGGCAACAGTCGGGTACTATCCATAGGATGTACTTGACGGAACTAAGGGATGCTGGCATGTCATGAAAGGAAGTACAGCAATTGACGGGAGACAGGGAAAGATATAGGTGGTGTGTGGCCGCCATATGGTCCGCATAGGAAGCAATTATGGATAAAGAAGAAAAAGAAGATCGAACTCGCTGGTGAGCACTAGATAGAGTAGAAATGGAATTATGGTTTAGGTTATATTAGCTCCAAAAAGTGGAGAGTGGCTGGCAGCTCTATGACTGCGTGCATGACTATTTTTAAGTTAGTGAACAGTTGAACTACGACTTTGAAGTTGATGGGCAGAAACAGGTGAAGAATGTTTTTCGAGAACAGTTTTTGCACTCCAGTTGTGGTATTCCCAAGTGCATACCATTTATTTTGGACAGTCTGTATACTCAAAATGTGATTGTGTTGGGTATTTCAGACCATTCAAAATTAGTACTATGGACGTGGGAATAGTACTACTGGTGATAATTATAATTACAATGTAAAATAAAACTCTTCTTAGTTGTTAACATGTTAACAATTTTTTTTAGTTCTAACGAAGGTATGTTTTAATGATCGTCTAGAAGTATATACATTTCTTTTTATAAATTATTAACTACAGCTATGTTATTCTTAAAAGTACCACTTCACGATATAGTTTCAGAATCCGTTTCAGCCGTTGGAAAGTCAGTGAAAATGTCTTCAGAACCCGCCGGCAATTCAATTGGGATAGACTGTCCACTACCTATACTCACAACTGGCACCTCCGTTGAATTTAAACTAACGGGAACATCGCTGGTTGCGATTCCGGGATGTTGAGTTGTGTTCCCTTCAACATTTTCGCTTATCGGTATAATTACAGGAACAATCGTTGTTTCTCTTACTTCTGGAATACCTGTCACCGCTTCAACAATTTCTCTTGTCGCTCCACCAGTAGTATTAGGAATGGCGTTGTCAGGGGTTGCAGGATGTTTAGTTGTGTTCTCTTCGGGTACTCCGCTTGGTACCATAGCTCCACCGCATCCTTCAGGAGCAGGTGTCATTATTTCCACGGGAACTGAAGCCATTGTTGTGGATTCTGTATTTTCTGGAATACTTCCTAATATTCTTAAAATAATTGACGGTTCATTTAATTTTATTGGAATCTTCGTGGTACCATCCAACGGCTTTGATTTAAGAGTCACTGGCTCTCCGGATTCCGGAATAACTGTTGTTTGGTCTGTATTTTCGACAGAAATTGGTATCATTCCCAGTCCAGAATCTGGAATAGTTGTGGTTTGCTGTATTTTTTCTGAAATATCTGCAATATTTTCTGGCACAGCTGTTGTGAGTTCTGTAATTTCTGAGGAAATTGGTAACATTCGCAATCGAACAGTCGGAATAGATGTACTTTCTTCCAAAAGTGTGACTATACCTGTTGTTTCTTCTGAAATTTCAGGCTTAATTGTTCGTATTTCAATGGCCGCTGAAAGCACTGTCGTTTCTTCCACAATTGTCGAATCGATTGATAACAATCGTTTTCTAAATTCTGGCATCGCAGTTGTGTGTTCAATAAGAGGTAAAACTGCCAAATCTGGTGCTATTTCTGGTCTAATTGTTGTCACGTCTTCTTCTGTGAGCAAGGGAGGATGGTTTGACACAATTTCAATGGAAAAAACAGCCGCTTCCGTTGTTGGATCGTCGATAATAACCACTCCAGATGTTGTCAATTCTACGAAGCTATCTAAAGAACTTTCTGTACCAGATGTGGTGCTTTCGATTTCTTCTGCCTGTCCGATATCTGTGTTGATCTAGAATTATTGATAATATATGATATAGTAATTGAGTAATATGGTGAAAATTTCAAAGCATTTATTACTGAAATTAAAAATATTTATCTCAGTTAAAGTGAAATCTCATCAATGATTTAATTAGTAAGTGGATAAACTCACTGATAAGCGTTGGGCAGAGTAGAAAAGACATAACTGCTTAGGTTAGGTTAGGTTAGATATGTTGAATAGAAATAGGGTGAGAATGACAACAACACGTAGAAATCTTTGAGGTTATATGAAAAGCCAATTGCATGATTGCACGCGCACAGGAAGGAAGAGTGGCTGGTAATACAATGAGTGCACGCGTGGACTATTTTTAGATTTGTGAACAGTTTAATTATGTCTGTGTAGTTGATGTACACATAGACTTGTTAAAGTGTGCTCTCTTGTGTAAACTGTTACCGGGTTAAATGGAAAATGTATACATTGACTTAGTACACAATTCAACTGTAATATATAAATATACCTACAGACAGAAAATACCTACAGACATGTCTTAGAACACATATCCATAGATAGATTAAAAAATGAACTTCCTAGGCCTAAACAATTTACCAACTTTCAAGTACGTTCACTAATTCTCTCTGATTCACTGATCTAACTCTTTGTTTGCAAATTACTGAATCATTATAACGTAGAGGTAATTAAAATGAATGATTCCGTTGACGAACCAACATTGTAATATGTTTAAAGCAAACTCAGACGTGTCGCTAGAAAATTTGCATTCAAGAATTATTGACCAGCTGTGCACACATAATCAATTTGAGCTCGGATCACTTTCTCGCTTGCATAATTCGAGCATTTGTCATTGTATCCATTTATATTGTCAATTCATCACGTGACCCTGTTAAAGTCATAGTCACATAATTTCATATTTCTTCTCCCAATGTGGAGCATATGGATGCCTAACGAAGCTTATCTCTATGTATGTTTTAGATGTTCCTCAACCTCTTATTTTTAAAAAGAGTAGGGATATGATGAAAGAGCTAAGGCAGTACTAGTGTTTGGCTGAAAAGATCTTTCAAAAGTTCTCAAAAACATATTTGGCTTGATAGCTAATGGCAGTGCGCCAAATATATATTTTTTAATTGGATGATTAGACTGGATTAATTCGACTTCCAGTAGAAAATGTAAGACCAATGCAATATGCAGTGCTTTTCTGTCCACGTAATGCGGTGGAACGGCATTCCGGCGCCTTTTTCCTCGCAATAATATAATGTTTCAAAACAATCATTTATTTTTATTTTGCTTTTAAAACTGTTGAATTTAGTTTCATGGAAAACATTGTATGTTTGTTCGCTCCTATCGTAGTACCTTTTGAATGTTATGTGTAAAAATATACCAGGTCCATTGACTTACTCTGTGACCAGAACCACAGGTCTAACGCGTCATATGTTGCTTTGTTTTGCAAAATACTCTTATTTACAAAACCCTTTCACGACAGTCGGGTCCATAGCGCAGTGCTCAACGTTGTTGGTTTTCGTGATAGATCTTACAGGTTTGAAGCACAATACAAAGCAAAGCAAGAGCGATTAGTGAACTACTAGTCCTGTTTTAACCCTATCCTTCTATCCCTACTCTCTTTAGGAAAAAGAGAGACTGAGAAACTGAGTAACATGCAGTTCTTGTAAAAAAACTTCTGTTCAGATATTTTCATTATGAAACCATATGCATCACATTGGAAACCAACAGGTATTAGATTTTTTTTTGGCAAAAAGTGAGTTCTGATACCTTTATTTAAAAAAAAACACTGCTAATATATAACCAAACAGTTTATTGAAGTTTAAGCTTATAGAAGCCTGACCAGCAAGGAACATCGTCGGAAAGGCTGGCTTTTCTCTTAAGAATAGCTGGAACCAAATTAATCTCAATAGGGAATTTTGGGACACTCGCTCTACACTGTTAAGACCGAATGCAATTTGTTCAAGGCTCTCACCTGACACACCCGACAAAGACGCTAAATAACCAGATTCTAAGGTCTTAAATTAAATGCATCCGAATAGAATGAATTGATGCTGGCACGGCCTGGCCTTCTCCCATGCCCAATAATATATTACTAGGTCCATGGTCGAGTGGTCAACGCTGTTGTACTAAGACTGGAGCTCCTGGGCCTGAATCCCAACACGGACAGATTTTTCAATCATTCTATGGATATCTGTTCGAAAACATGGAAGTCTATGATGTTAAAAATTCTCTTCGACCAACTATCCGAACTTAAAAATGGGGCTTAACAAGATAGTGATTATCTAACTGTAATTTGTGTCATAGTTTTATCAATTCATTCTTATTCTCAAAACAAAAACCAATGACCACGCACCCGCCTACGCTCAGGTAAAACCAGGACGCTACGCGCGAAAAGCAACATCAAAATACACCAGATGAAAGGGAAATTGGAGCTCGGCTCCACCAGCCCCAGAATTCGATATCAATCAATCATAGTTTTATCAATTCATTCTTACTGTCGTGGAGAGAGAAAGAGAGTAACAAGCCATTATATTCATGATTGGATGTTTGCTGCATTGACATTAGCTGTCAAATTGAATATAAAAAAATGACATGAAGTTAGCTAATTGGTTTCGCTACGCCTCGTCCCATTTTTAGGATTGGGAGAGTGTGAGAATTTTTTCGCCATTTAAGCCTTTAAATGGAAATCCATAAATTGAGCCCTTCAGCTTTACTCCTTAAATGAAATATTTATTATTGACATAAACTTTATTTACTCACCATAAATAGATATCCGAAAACGATAAACAAATTAAAAAATTCCATTTTGGGGATAAATTTTGTATAATTAACTTGTTTAAGAGAGAATTCTTAGAAAACTAAAATTAAATTAAATAATTCATTGCATTTATAATATGATACAAACCAAATATGTCAACACCAAATTAATGAGTGTACATTGTGCAATAAATAATTCCCAGGTGTGCAATAGTGGAACAACACCTTGTAATCTTTTGAGTTATTATACTGAAATCTCTCTCAGTATATAACCGTGTGAGGCTATTCTCACATACTGGGTTTCTCAGCCGGGGTCCACAGCATGTTCCAATGGGGCGTTGCCACAGAGAAAATATTGGCTTAAGAGAGCCACAGCAGACTTTGGGGGGTCAAGGCTAGTGGTTGGCTTAAAGCTCTCATTTATTTTATCCCTGTTATTTTAGGATTTTGAGGGAAGGAGGGAATACTCCTCAGAAGCACATTTTTCAAACCACGTCCGCTCTTAATGTGTAGCACATGGATTCTTAGTGAAGCATGTCAACAGATGCTACTTTTATGATAATTGGTTATTATTATGTTGCTAGCGAGTAATGTATACATTTTTTTCTGATACGTTGATCGCCAACAAGTTTTAGGTAAAATGGTAAGAATATATTTTTTTGTTTTATATATATAACAAACACCCATACCTTCGAACAGAATTCGATAAACAGATTAAAAAAAGCTATTTGTACCGGGAATCGAAGCTGTAAGATCCATCACGGAAGCTAATGAAGTTATCCACTGTGCTGCAGAAAAAAAATCCCTCTTACTTTTCTAATGCTAAAATTATACAGGCGTAGCGGAAGCGATTAGTTAATCACTAGTCCAATATCTTTATCCCAACTTTGTTTGAAAAAAGAGGTTGAGCAAACGAGTAATGAGGAGTTCTTGTATAATTAATTTCGGTTGAGATTAGGCCATATGCTCAACATTGGGAACGGACATGGATCAAAGAAGTGACTGTCGGTAAAAATATATTTTCAGTAGTAAAAATACACATATGTTTATTTGTAAGAAAATTCTATTATTTTATTACAGCACAAGTGAAAATGTAAGTTTGCTTGAAATACAATATTTTGAGATTTCGTTTAAAATTTGGTGCATTTGCAAAGGTTTGAAGTGTATTCTGGACACTTTTATATGAAAACAAAGCCAACCGTCCATATTTACCACTTCAAGAAACATCCAAGGAAGATGAATGAAGTTTTGATAGCCATCTTGAGAGAAATTCAAATAGCCAGTAACGAGTAATCTTATGCATTCCCTGTATTTATATGAATAAATATATGTATTATTTGACATAGTAACAACGCTCAACTACATATAGCTCTTCTCAAAGCAATACCTTGTATCCCATTGTACTAATTATGTATTAATTCCACATATTTATTAAAGAATAAATCAGGACCTGTTTCGCTAATCGTGGGAGTAATTAACTGATGTAATATTAAATGATACAGGGTCATTTATAGAAAATTAGGCAAGACTAATAACAATGTATGACAAACAATCAATGAAAGAAATATAAAGGAAATTTAATTACGGTGTTGTCTCGATCATTTAGGAAAATGCTGGGAAATACTGGCACGGATAATTGAAAAACACGGATAATTCGATCAGTTTTTATTATGCTTAAAAATATGTGTGTATAATATGTTTACAATATAAATTGTGATGATTGTATTCATCAACAAAGTCTGTGTTTCTATTTTGATTTTAACAATCAATAAAGTAATGTTTGTGTGATACAAGAACAAATCAATTGCTAAGTTCTATAATGCTTCAACTAGAAATTGGTATTTTCGAGAAATGGCTCATTTAAACTGTGTTGTAAAAAAGTGATTACACCCATACCTCGCTTTACAGCCTAGATACGTTCCACGAAACTTGGCCGCAAAGCGAAAAGCCGTAAAGGGATCAATTATTCTAATACAAATTCAATGGGATCGAAAATTTAAATTAACTTTGATTATTCCACGTATTGTGTAACTAACTGTGACACGTGTTTCGCCTCTTTCAGAGGCATCTTCAGACTTACTATCGCAAAGTTTGCTTAAGTAATGAAGCAAGATTGATTCTAACATTTTAAAATTATAAAATTACCAAATGGATTGGGTTTTTTTTTTTCCTTTTAAGAGGAGCAAGGAGGGGGTAATTTAGAAATACTCCACCGAGTAAATAAAAAGGGTTTAAAGATGAATAGCTTAGAATTTTTAGAAATTAATAAAACTCTTAACAAAAAAGAAATATTATTAAATAATATTCTTAATAGCACAGGCGGTTCCCCGTTACTCAAATTGTTTCCAATTAATAGAGTAATCACAAACCTAGATGATTGACTGTAGCTCATTAGTTTTAATAGTTTGTAATGTTTAACGTCATTAGTAGTATGATTAAATTTGTTTGCACTGTTTCGATTTTATAATCCCCTCTTTGCTTTCATTAAAAAGGAAAAATCCCATTCTGATTGTTTACAACTCATTAGTAAAATTAGTATCATTATCTGTTTGCTTTATTTCGATTCTACACCCCCCTCCTTGCTCCTCTTAAAAGGAAAAAAAAAACCCAATCCATTTGGTAATTTTATAATTTTAAAATGTTAGAATCAATCTTGCTTCATTACTTAAGCAAACTTTGCGATAGTAAGTCTGAAGATGCCTCTGAAATAGGCGAAATACGTGTCACAGTTAGTTACACAATACGTGGAATAATCAAAGTTAATTTAAATTTTCTATTAAAATGAACTTCCACAAAGTTACCGCCGAAACCATCGAAAGTATCAATGGGATCGGTTCCAAATTTTTAAAATATATAACATGGTTTATCATTCAAAATGAATTTTATCTTTTTGTTTCATTTAAATCAAAAATACATGAAACAACTTCATGTTACATAAATATGTGTATGTATACAAACATATGATTTAATATCTTCTTTTTTATCGCGAATAGTTTGAATGGTATATGGTAAGTGGTAAGTCCAATTGCCTTGCAAATTTCAACGATTTTCTCTCCAGCTTCTACGACGTTATACTTCTAATTTAGTTTCTAGCGTGACTGATTTTCGGCATCTCTTTTTATCAGTCTCCGAAGACGATAATTTTTTCGGTGGTATTTTGTCTAAAAAATAATGAAATTATAAAATAAGTAAAAAAAAAATACATATACTTTTTTTAATTTGTACATACATACATATCGACTGTGGAAAGGAAAAAGGACGTAACCCACAAATATCAAATTTTACAGGAGGCGCTAAAAACGTGTTTTGATGATTTTGTGACATATGCAAATTATGAATTGTACACAACCCTGAAGTACACGGAGACTTCTAATCTGGTGTTTAATTGACATAATCTAATATTAATCAAAGAAATTGTCTAGGAAAAACCTTTATTTCAGTCTTTTTTCTTGGTTTTAGTTTTTTACAAGGTAATTTTTTCAAACTTAAAAGCTAAATTTAGATACTAATTCGGCATTTTCAGCTTGCATCCTTTTGATAGAACGTGTATCAAGTTTGATGCATTGTGATTATCGAAAAAAAACTGTTTTGAAGAAACTGTGGGTTAAGTCCTTTTTCCTTTCCACAGTCGATATGTACTTACGTACCAAAAATGTCCCTAATTGTTTCCAATTTTTCCAGTTAATTAATGTGTAACAATCAGTAATAAATATGTATCGAAAAAAAAAATTTTTTGCCGTATAGCGAAACATTTTAGGCCGAAAATCGAAAACGTGCCTTAATTGAAGAGGGCCGTTATAGCGAAATGCTGTATAAAGAGCGGACGCATAACGAGGTATTTTTAGTGAATAATTTAGTGTTTTATCTTAATTCAATCCAAATTTATTGCATCGTCTGTGCTTGTATGAAACTGGGAAAAATTGTTTATATTATTTTTTTTCACATGCAAACACATGCCTAAGGAGAGAAATCTTGTGATTTTTTCTAGTTGCACTTTTGCAGAGCTATAGAAGAAAGTTATTTTTAAATAATCAAAATATCAAATATTTGACTTGTCATTCTATGGAAGTAGGCCATGAATATATCCGCATTACCACGATTTTGCCATTTGATGTATAGCCTTTAAACACTCTAGGAATTTATTATGTCATCATCTTTCTCAGCAAGAATTTTGAGTATTTTATTCATGGATAATCGGCATCCAAATAATTGAGAGTGCACATCTCACTCAATGTTCCTGATTATTTTTTGAGAAATCCTGGACATGAATTGTTAGTTCTTCCATGGTATAGAACCAGCCAGCCAATGGGGATGTCACTGGAGAGAGCTTTAACGGTTTTTAAAAATATTGCTTCGGATGTCAACATATCCCACGTGGACGTGGGTGAGCTTTACGAATGCTATTTTTTTGTATTAAAGTAGAGTTTGTCGGAGCTTACTCAGTTGACTTCCTTGCCAATTTAAAATATATTTTTTTTCTATGCTTTTGAATATTCTGTTTTTTCTTCACTGTAAAAGTTTCAATTTTATAAATTGTCAATCTTTTGCAATGTTAAATAAAATAAAATAAATAAACAAATTGCTGGAAATATTTAACGGAGAGACATCATCAGGAGCATTGGCATTGGAGCAAATGGCATTTGATCCAGTAAAATGTGTTAGACAGTGATGAACTAAATAATAATAACTAGCTGTAAGCCTGTTGCCCTCAACGGGGGGGATTTTTATTGCATTTTTAAATAATCAGAAAATTTACTGGCGTGAAAAATCAATTACAAACCTATTTATTGAATAAACCAGAAGATCTAAACGTATTTTATTCTCTAAATGGATTTTTTCAGGAGCACAAACTAAGAACTTTTTTCTAAAAACTAAAATGCACCGATTGCAAAACAAAATACGCAAATAGCGGAAAATTCCGGGCACGTGAAAACAGGATTTCACTGAACTGTTAATAATCAAAATTAATTTATTATATCAATTGGCCTCCTAATGGAGGTATCTCAACAGATTTTTTCTATGAGAACTGCTTGTTAGTCATTCGCTCTACCTGTCTTTTCCAAAGAGAGTAGAAGGTATAGAAAGATAAGGCTAGGACAGGACTAGTGGTTAACTAATTGCTTTTGCTACGCCCAGTTATTGAAGGATGGGAAAGGTGGGAGGGAAATTAAGACAAACACCCGCGCCTTACAATGAAAATATCATTGATTTTTGGCAATTACATAATTTGTTGCGAGTGAACAATAGAGTTTTTTAAAAAGGTTAATATTTTTCGAGTCCTATTGTGCAGCGGTTATCGTTGTTGGCTTCCGTGCCGGATCTCATGGGTTCCAGTACTTATAGCATTTTTTCGATCGCTGTTCGAAGACATGGGTGTTTGAGATGTCTAAAAATTCCCTCCCACCCTTCCGATCCTTCAATAACTGGGCATAGCGAGAGCGATTAGTTAATCACTAGTCCTGTTCTAGCCTTATCCTTCTATGCTTACTACTCTCTTTAGAAACAGGAAATAGAAAAATAGAAAAACTTCTGTTGAGATACCTCCCGTAGGAGGCTATATGCTACACATTGGGACAAATCAGTAACCATATCGACGGTGGAAAGAAAAAAGGACATAACCCACAGTTTTTTTAAAACAGGTTTTTTTCGATAATCACAATGTATCAAACTTGATACACGTTCTATCAAATGGATGCAAGCTGCAAATGCCAAATTAGTATCTGAATTTAGCTTTTAAGTTTGAAAAAAATGACCTTGTAAAAAATTAAAACCAAGAAAAAAGACTGAAATAAAGGTTTTTCCCAGACAGTTTTTTAAATTAATATTAGACTATGTCAATTACACACCAGTTTAGAAGTCTCCGTGCACTTCAAGGTTGTGTATAATTCATAATTTGCATATGACCCAAAATCATCAAAACGAGCTTTTCGTGCCTCCTGTACAATTTGCTATGTGTGGGTTACATCTTTTCCACAGTCGATATGTGTAGCAACAATGAAAATAATCATAGTAAATGAAAAAGCCTAATTTAGTAAAAAATTACTCACCACTTAAACACCCACTATAATTAGTGTCTATAACAGGGGTGGCGATCCTTTCATTTCTAAAGGCCACATTCAATAATCTGATTCTACATACGGTCGCAGTAGAGAAGACGTTGACGCCCCCCCTCCGCTTCTTTCCCACTGTCGAACATATAATGGGTTGAATACGCTCTTTTTCCAAACGCTTGCGTATAATATTTTGATCACGTCAAAAGGCCGCATCAGAGTAGCCAAGAGGCCGCAGGTTCCCCTCCACTAGTTTAGATCCTTAGACCCGCGGATCGGCATGAATCAATCTATATTATGATATTACAGTTCTCTATGTATGATTAAATTCAAATTTTTATACCCAATATACCACAGCTCAAAAGCCATACAAAGAGTCCATACACTTCACATTGTAAAAAGGAAAATTCAAAAATATCAGAGATATTGATTTCATTTAATATGGAATTTGAAAGAAATAAAAAATGTTTTTTTTATTTCAATTACTTTTATTACATTTTATGTTAATAAATAGAGTTTCCATTTATAAAACCTTTTTTTTCTAGCTTCGAGTTTGAAGGCCTCAAATTTTTTACCGCTCGGGGCTTCTACTTGTCTTGATCAGCCACTGGTTAAAGCAACAGATATTAATTATAATTTTAGGTTACAAGAAAAAAAAGAATGTTTTTAATTTCTTTAAAAAACCATCATAACTTTTCTATGAACACGGTCAGAAAACTCTCATTATTATTATTATTTGGGTTCAGATTCGTATCCTCCAGCTATGCCGCGCCTTCCGTCTTCTGCCATTTTGACATCCGTCAGACCCTCGTCCGTCTCGAGTCCGTGCCAGGACCTATTCGCTGACAATTCCATCAATTCGGCGATGTCTTGTCTGTCTTTCACGGCTACAGCGTTGCTCATCGACACGCTGTCGACTTCACACTGCCGATTGTCTGGCAGCTTGCGGAGCAGGCCAGTCACCAGGCTCACGTCGGTAAGTTGCGAGTCGTCGGTGATTTCTAGAGCTGATTCTAGCTCTGCGAGGTGTACTATTGGAGACAGGAAGTCCCGACTGGAAAAAAGTGAACTGTGCGGGCACGCAATCAAGACGTATACGTCAATCTGGAATTGAAAATTTGCATTATCAGGGGCGAGTAAATCAACAATTTAGAATCCTATAACCCGGTACTGATCTCATTGAATGAAAGTGGTAATAGTTTCCACCAAGTACTGACAGTGAACACCACTCGTAGAGTACATAATATTTCAGGATACACTAGAATTCGCCTTTAGTTATATTATCGTAATTTTTTTTTCATTGATTTTGAAAGCCACGCTTCCTACAAATACAGATGTGACGTCGAATTCTGTCAGTGAAATAATCAATCAAATATTTGCGAAAAATATCACAATTACCTCAGGAACGTTGGCCAACTTAGCAGGGTTCGGTCTCCCCACCGATAACACGTAACCTCGTTTCCCTGCACCCTTTATGACGTCTCTTGCCCTGCGGATGGACTGTCTCGCGTAAGCACCGCTGGGCGTGGCCACGACTATTCCTATCCTATTCGCGTCTTTGATTCGCTCTATAAGATAACGGCGTCTCTTCAGCCATATCGATTCAGATTGAGGAGATAAGGTCTGCAGGTTGGGATCCAAGAGGGACACTTCTAGGGCTGGAAAATGTACAAACATAAATAGTTCACAATTGAAGCAATGTTTTTTGACAGATAATTCAATAACATTAGTTGTTCGAGTTATAACAAAGTTAAGAAATACACAATCTTCCTTTGTACTTATATTTTTGCCGCAAATTGGCTTAGGATAGATATGAATTGGCTGGTTCAGAAATCAAATTTCAAAGATCTGGGTAACTCAATTTGTCATTTCGTCGTTGTGGGTAGACATGGTTACATCTGCATTTGTTTCACAAAATGACTTTTTAACGCTGTTTTATTCGCATTTAAAATACGGTTCTATCGGCATTTAAGAAATCTTCAAATTATTGCTAGATCCATCAATATTTAAAAAAGAAAAATGTTTGATCTGAAACACATACGAATTTTTATAGAGCACCAAAGCTCCATCCGCGTGCAGTAAATCACAGTCTTGGAAACGGTTTAATTTTGTTTCAGGTGCGAATGAAACAAATGTCGTAACGTACATAGGAGAGAAGAAGACACAATACTGTTGAGTGTTGAGTTGGTTAGATCCTCATATAGATTGTTTACAAAGTTTAAAAAATGGCCAATGCCAACACGAATTGGTGCAGCAAGGTTCTATCTGCAGATTTCTTTCAGCCGTTTAAGAACATTTGAGAGTTCAAACCAAAGTTCTATCTGCAGTTTCGTCTATTATAAATATGCTAATGTTATAAAGACGTTGAAATAAAATTAATTCCGATTATATTTTTACTTCTAAATAATTTAACTTTTTTCTGCAAAAAGTTACATCTTCTGGAATCTTAAATTGCTTCTCCTGTACAGTTTTAGTTTTTTTCAGACGGATCCCTGTTTACCCATGGCGACGATTTGTCAACATTCAAAATGCCTACATCATCTACATAAAAATTTTGCAAATATTGGATAACTGACCTTTTCCGGATACGGTGAGGTTGAACACTGTCGGGCCTTCCGTTCCGATGTACACTATGGCAGAACCCTGCAGGACCTGGAGCCCCACTCTCTCGTTTGAAGAGTTCGTCAGCAATCTGCCGCACACGGTTTCATTATCGGTATCGATTTCTCGGTCTGTGTATATTTTTCCGATGATGACCCGGGGCAAGTTTCGGAATATGTTATGGCACAGCTCATCTAGCAAATAAATTTAAATAATTGTACAAGCTATCAATATGTGATTGTTATTTACTTAATAATATATTACGGGGCTATACAGGGATATATACGGGGGTGATTAAGAAGGGTCTATAAAACTCATCATTCTATTTATCCATGTCCACTCTCAATGTGGAGCAAATGGCCTCCTCATGGAGGTATCTTAAGAGGAGTTTTTCTTTGAGAACTGTTAGTTACTAAGTCGTTCGACATCTCTTTTTCGAAGAGAGTAATAGGTATACAAGGACAAGGCTAGTACAGGACTAGTGATTAACTAATCGCTCTCGCTGCGCCCAGTTATTAAATGATCGGAAGGGTGGAAGGGAATTTTTTCAGACATCACAAACACCCATGCCTTTGAACAAAAATCAATCAAAAAATGCTGTCTGTACAGGGACTCAAGCCCGTGAGGTCCGGCATGGGAGCCAACAACGCTAACCAAAATGAAATAATTGATATTGTAATCGTTCTTTAATGATTTATTCAACCAATCAAAAGAGAGCGTTAGAAAGAGGTTGTTTTGAAAAAAAAAATGTCAATATAATGAATCATTATAATACATATAAAGTGGACACATTTTTATAATTCGTAGTATGTATCTCAACACAGTTTTTTCAATGAGAACTGTTTGTTACTCAGTAGCTCAACCTTTCAAGGGATAGAAGGATAAGCGCTAGGACAAGACTAGTGATTAGCTAATCGCGCTCGATACGGCTCGTTATTTTAAAATTGGATGAGTGTGACGGAATTTTTACACAACAGAAGAACACATGCCTTCGAACAGAAATCACTAAATCGATTGATAAAAATATGTTCGTACTGAAACCTGTGAGATACGTTACAGAATCCACCGGAATTGACCAGTGCACCATAAACGTGATTAATCATAAAAACTTGAAAGAATTAAGCAGTCAGCGTTGGCCAAGACGTCGACATAGACGCTTTGAAACAAGAATTGAATGTGTCTTTTATTATCGATCCATTTTGTTTCCCTTTCATTGACATTATATTGTGTTTTGATTATTTCACTTTTTATGACAAATTAGCACGTACCATGTAAGTAGTCCGCTACGACTGATTTCATTATGAAGTCGCTCGCAGGACATAGCCATATTATGACATTTAACAAACAAAAATCAAAAATCATGTTGAGTATTAGAGATCCACTAAATTAATGTCTAGCTCGGGGGTGGAGAACCTTTTCATTTCTAAATTCCACATTCATTTATCTGATTTAGCATAAGGCCGCAGTAAAGAAAACGTTGACGCCCCGTATAATTATTTGATCAGTGAATATTTTGATCAAGTCGAATGGCCGCATCAGAGATGCCAAGAGGCCGCAGGTTCCCCTCTACTGGTCTAGATCCTTATAGATTTGAGAATAGACCTGCTGGTTCGCCAGTATCTCATTAAATACTGCTAATCATTTTTTGGCATTCCCCAGACAATGGATAGATTACTGTATCAATTTTTTTTCTACGGCCATCATTTTGTAATTTACCTGCCAAATGGTGATAAGCTATGTCATAAACGACGACGGTCGTCTGTTCTGCGCTTGACCGCTCCTTTAAAGTCTGCACTGTTTTCGCAATGTCTAGTTGTCTCTTAGGGAAGACATAAAACACGGAAAACAAACACGTGGAGAGACAGGAATTTCCGTAATGTACGATGGCTTGGCCGTCGACATGTTTGGCTGACACCTCGTCCACGCAGCAGCTGCAAATAATCAATCGTAGTATCAAATATGATACGTGGATAATCAAAATTTTATCTAATTTTGTTTTCAAATCACTTTTATTCTTTATATATGAATTAGGAGTTTTAACTACAGGTGGCTTAATTTTTTGTATATATTTTTGAAAATGCCACCCCTGCCCCTTGCTACGCCACTGCCTATAACTAAAAATTTTGGAGATCCCTGCTATAGATGATGCTTTGGAAAATGGTCACAAGGGACATTGGTCAAGAATGTAGGAAGATATAAAAAAAAAACATTGTCAATCATATAAAATATACTCAGCAAGCCCCGTTTGTCCTAAAATTGTTGAAACACGAACCATGAATGTAAATAAAAATAAATTTTGAAAGTATATTTAGAAATCAGGCTTGACAACATAAAAAATATCATTTCAAAGTAATGTAAAACTAGAAATGCTTTTAAAATGTATAATGTCCATTAAAATGTATAATAGGCATTTTGGAACGAGCCATGTTTGCAAATAATATCCTCATTTATAAATCACTCGAAATCAACTTGAGGAGAAGAGACATCACAAACACTCATGTCACAAGGGAATCTAAATTAATTTGAGTTTGACCTCACTTGTACTTGAACACAGACCCGCCTGATCGCCAGGACAGAGATCTCGTCCACAAGACCACTATGACTGAAATGCTTACTGGTTGCAGATGCGAGTCTTTTGCGTTTTACCTATCATACGTCGAATCAGCCACGATGTACACTTTGCAGTTGGTCAGGTGTCTTATTCTTTTGCAGATGGCGACACTGTCCTTGAGGAGCTCGTCCGGAAATTGAAGGCACACCTGCAAAATAAAAGCAATACCTTACATTCGTACTTTCACTACTGTCGGGAATTCAATTCACCCCTTTCCGAGATATCCCAAATCAGCATTCAAAGGGTACATTCCAAGGAATAATGTGCATATTTTTAACTTTTAAAATCGTATATGAATAAAATAATATGTATCATTTGTCAGTTTATCAGTCAGAGATCTCCAATTACACGTTTTGAGATAATGGGAAAAGCGATGATCAAATGATCACCATAAAGAAAGTATTTATTGTTCACCTGTGTCATTGTTTATAATTGATAATTTTGATTATAATTGCTAATACCAATGCGCCGAATATTATAAAGTTGAAAGATCATACGAGAAAAACACGATAAGAATTAACCAACTCGAGACCAACTTGAGGTAAATTTACATAACAAACACCCACATCTTGGGTCTCAAATTTAAATTGAAAAATCTAAACTTGATATTGACTTGGAACATGAATTTTCTTAGTAATATTTTGTGATTCGAATAAATTATTGGTTTCCTTGATTACAGCGTTTGGTTTCTTGATATATTTCTACCTATTCGTAATCAAATATCCTACAGAATTGCATAGTTTTTAATATATCGAAAACAGTATTGGAATGTTTTCATAAACGTCACAATTACTGTATTTCTGACCTCGCCTGCACTATTCTAAGGATAAACGGCTTGAATTCACGACCGCCGATACGCGGTTTTATTGTAAAACATTTACCTTGGTCACGTTACGTTCCGCCAGCCATTTCACGGTTGCATCAATATCATAGTGCCGATCTATGTCGTGAGATTCTACGGAAACATAACTCGCATCTATCAAGCGCGACATGCAGTCTTCTCCCGAAGCATTAAAAGCCATTTTTAGTATTCATGTAATTCAATAATACAACGAATTAGTTCTTCTATTGGTGAATGACAACTGAGAACATCGTAGGTTCAAAGCCGTCAGTATTGTTGTGAAATCAAATGTCACAACTCATAACATATTTAGGTTATGTTTAAGTGTTGCCAGTACTATAATATTTCAATTATAAAATGACTTTTATTTAATTTTGGTATTATTTGTAGAAAGGAATTTCAGACATCATTTATCATTCAGGCATACATGCCTTCAAAAAAAAAATCAATTGAATCATAAATTTATAAAAACTATCCGTTCTAGGATTCATTACCATAGCTGTGGCCAAAGATGTTGACCACAGGACTCAGTGGTGTAGTTGTATCTTAAAATGTATGAGATATGTTATAAATTATAATATCTCATGGCTTTCTAATTGCAGTGGTCCAATATCCGCACCAAGTTAAAAGAAAATGTTCTTCCAATACATGATTAAAATTATTTTATTATGATTTATCACCAAATTTCCAAGCCGTCTACAAAAAGTGTGAGAACCGACCCCAAACGCACCAGCTCCACCTCCACTACAACATTGACTGGCCACGGACCGGCAAATAATTCATACATACATAAGTATATTGAGGAGCAAACATTCAAAAAGTGTTTTGTCACAAATTTTGAAAAATGGCGTTTTATATCAATTCTGATAGCCCATAATAAAACCTATGAATGGAAATCAAAATTAGTGTTCAAAAAGGTTTTTTTTCATATTAAAATGAAATCATAAAGTTGACACATTCATACAAACCGTCACTTTTGCAACACTTAAATCATCATTTTACAAGCTTTGTATTTGTGTGACAAAACACTTTTTGAATGTTTGCTCCTCATATACACATTTATGCATACCGAGTCAGGCAGTGACCAATGTTATTTGAATTTAACAGTAATCTATATATTAATAGCCGATAATGTCCGTCTGAGTGTAAGGACGTCCTCGACCTACCAGTATCCACTTTTTTAAATAAAATAAAATCTATAATAATCACTTTTCACTTTTCACAAATGTGTGCGTACTGATGTCATCGGGTCTTTCTTCTTTTACGAAATTTATTTGTTAGCGTATTTAAAAATTACTAGCTGTAAGCCCGTTGCCCAGCAACGTGAGATTTTTGTTGCATAGTATTTAATTTAATTTAATTTTATGTTATTTTATTTTATGGTATTTTATTTTATTTTATTTCATTTCATTTCATTTTATTTTATTTTATTTTATTTTATTTTATTTTTATAGTTAGCAGATATTTCGTAAATTATTTAATATTTGGAATAATGTTTAAGTTTGCTAACAACAATTTTTCGTATTAGCAGAAACTTCGTAAATTACTTAATTTTTAGAATAATGTTCAAGTTTGCTGACAACTATTTTTCGTAGTAGCAGAAATTTCGTGAATTATTGAATTTTTGGAAAAAAAAAGTTTGCTTACAACCATTTTTCGTAGTAGCAGAAATTTCGTAAATTATTGAATTTTTGGAATAATGTTCAAGTTTGCTAACAACCATTTTTCGTAGGAGCAGAAATTTCGTAAATTATTGAATTTTTGGAATAATGTTCAAGTTTGCTAACAACCATTTTTCGTAGTAGCAGAAATTTCGTAAATTATTTAATATTTGGAATAATGTTTAAGTTTGCTAACAACCATTTTTCGTAGGAGCAGAAATTTCGTAAATTATTTAATATTTGGAGTAATGTCCAAGTTTGCTAACAACCATTTTTCGTAGGAGCAGAAATTTCGTAAATTATTGAATTTTTGGAATAATGTTCAAGTTTGCTAACAACCATTTTTCGTAGGAGCAGAAATTTCGTAAATTATTGAATTTTCGGAATAATGTCCAAGTTTGCTAACAACCATTTTTCGTAGGAGCAGAAATTTCGTAAATTATTGAATTTTTGGAATAATGTTCAAGTTTGCTAACAACCATTTTTCGTTGGAGCAGAAATTTCGTAAATTATTTAATATTTGGAATAATGTCCAAGTTTACTAACAACCATTTTTCGTAGTAGCCGAAATTTCGTAAATTATTGAATTTTTGGAATAAAGTTTAAGTTTGCTAACAACCATTTTTCGTAGGAGCAGAAATTTCGTAAATTATTTAATATTTGGAATAATGTTCAAGTTTGCTAACAACCATTTTTCGTAGTAGCATAAATTTCGTAAATTATTTAATATGTGGAATAATCTTTAAGTTTGCTAACAACCATTTTTCGTAGTAGCATAAATTTCGTAAAATATTCAATTTTTAGAATAATGTTTAAGTTTGCTCACAACCATTTTTCGTAGTAGCATAAATTTCGTAAATTATTTAATATGTGGAATAATGTTTAAGTTTGCTAACAACCATTTTTCGTAGTAGCATAAATTTCGTAAAATATTCAATTTTTGGAATAAAGTTTAAGTTTGCTAACAACCATTTTTCGTAGTAGCAGAAATTTCGTAAATTATTGAATTTTTGGAATAATGTTCAAGTTTGCTAACAACCATTTTTCGTAGAAGCAGAAATTTCGTAAATTATTGAATTTTTGGAATAATGTCCAAGTTTGCTAACAACCATTTTTCGTAGGAGCAGAAATTTCGTAAATTATTGAATTTTTGGAATAATGTCCAAGTTTGCTAACAACCATTTTTCGTAGTAGCAGAAATTTCGTAAATTATTTAATTTTTGGAATAATGTTGAAGTTTGCTAACAACCATTTTTCGTAGTAGCAGAAATTTCGTAAATTATTGAATTATTGGAATAATGTTCAAGTTTGCTAACAATCATTTTTCGGATTTTAAATTATTTAACAATTATTTCCAATAAAAATCAAAAGATCAAATCCAATTTTTCAATAAAAAATCAGTTGCACATTTTGTCCAAGTGTATGAAAAAAGCAAAATATTATTCTATGATATTTTTCGTATGACATTTTTCGTAGTAGCATAAATTTCGTAAAATATTCAATTTTTGGAATAAAGTTTAAGTTTGCTAACAACCATTTTTCGTAGTAGCAGAAATTTCGTAAATTATTGAATTTTTGGAATAATGTTCAAGTTTGCTAACAACCATTTTTCGTAGAAGCAGAAATTTCGTAAATTATTGAATTTTTGGAATAATGTCCAAGTTTGCTAACAACCATTTTTCGTAGGAGCAGAAATTTCGTAAATTATTGAATTTTTGGAATAATGTCCAAGTTTGCTAACAACCATTTTTCGTAGTAGCAGAAATTTCGTAAATTATTTAATTTTTGGAATAATGTTGAAGTTTGCTAACAACCATTTTTCGTAGTAGCAGAAATTTCGTAAATTATTGAATTATTGGAATAATGTTCAAGTTTGCTAACAATCATTTTTCGGATTTTAAATTATTTAACAATTATTTCCAATAAAAATCAAAAGATCAAATCCAATTTTTCAATAAAAAATCAGTTGCACATTTTGTCCAAGTGTATGAAAAAAGCAAAATATTATTCTATGATATATCCATATCATAATTTGAATATTCTTAATGTATTAAAGAATTCTAACAGATTTTCAAGGTCAGACGTGAAAAGATTCATCATTATGATTCAATTGATCAAATCCGCTCCAAAAAATATTAGTCTCACATCGACTCACACGATCAGACGATTCATTTCGATAGCCCTATAATCATAGTTTGCAATAGTCGAATTAAAGTCTTTGATTATTCGAATATTATGATGTATGGTGATACAATACTTTAGCTCTACACCAAGAAATATCAAATTTTCAAACGTGGCGATATCAGAACATTCACGCCCGGTTTAAAATAAGCCGCTCCCATTGGATAGAACAACATTTCAAAAATGTGCTGTTCAGAATAAATCGAAATCATTGGTCTGTACCTTACTGCGGACGTCCTTACAGACGGACCTTATCGGCTATTAATGTTAAGATTTGAATAAAATATATATACTACGAAAAATGATTGTTAGCAAACGTGAACATTATTCCAAAAATTCAATAATTTGCAATTTAAAAACTGCAGGGCTGTCGATATATGCGCCGAGGTCGATTTATGGTACTATGAAAAATGATTGTTAGCAAACTTGGACATTATTCCAAAGATTTAATAATTTACGAAATTTCTGCTACTACGAAAAATAGTTGTTAGCAAACTTGGACATTATTCCAAATATTAAATAATTTACGAAATTTCTGCTCCAACGAAAAATGGTTGTTAGCAAACTTGAACATTATTCCAAAAATTCAATAATTTACGAAATTTCTGCTACTACGAAAAATGGTTGTTAGCAAACTTCAACATTATTCCAAAAATTAAATAATTTACGAAATTTCTGCTACTACGAAAAATGGTTGTTAGCAAACTTGAACATTATTACAAAATTCAATAATTTACGAAATTTCTGCTCCTACGAAAAATGGTTGTTAGCAAACTTGAACATTATTCCAAAAATTAAATATTTTACGAAATTTATGCTACTACGAAAAATGGTTGTTAGCAAACTTGAACATTATTCCAAAAATTCAATAATTTACGAAATTTCGGCTACTACGAAAAATGGTTGTTAGCAAACTTAAACTTTATTCCAAAAATTGAATATTTTACGAAATTTATGCTACTACGAAAAATGGTTGTTAGCAAACTTGAACATTATTCCAAATATTAAATAATTTACGAAATTTCTGCTCCTACGAAAAATGGTTGTTAGCAAACTTGGACATTATTCCAAAAATTCAATAATTTACGAAATTTCTGCTACTACGAAAAATGGTTGTTAGCAAACTTAAACTTTGTTCCAAAAATTCAATAATTTACGAAATTTCGGCTACTACGAAAAATGGTTGTTAGCAAACTTAAACTTTATTCCAAAAATTCAATATTTTACGAAATTTATGCTACTACGAAAAATGGTTGTTAGCAAACATAAAAATTATTCCAAAAATTAAATATTTTACGAAATTTATGCTACTACGAAAAATGGTTGTTAGCAAACTTTTTTTTTATTCCAAAAATTCAATAATTCACGAAATTTCTGCTCCTACGAAAAATGGTTGTTAGCAAACTTGAACATTATTCCAAAAATTAAATATTTTACGAAATTTATGCTACTACGAAAAATGGTTGTTAGCAAACTTTTTTTTTATTCCAAAAATTCAATAATTCACGAAATTTCTGCTCCTACGAAAAATGGTTGTTAGCAAACTTGAACATTATTCCAAAAATTAAATATTTTACGAAATTTATGCTACTACGAAAAATGGTTGTTAGCAAACTTGAACATTATTCCAAATATTACATAATTTACGAAATTTCTGCTCCTACGAAAAATGGTTGTTAGCAAACTTGAACATTATTCCAAAAATTCAATAATTTACGAAATTTCTGCTACTACGAAAAATGGTTGTTAGCAAACTTAAACTTTGTTCCAAAAATTCAATAATTTACGAAATTTCGGCTACTACGAAAAATGGTTGTTAGCAAACTTAAACTTTATTCCAAAAATTCAATATTTTACGAAATTTATGCTACTACGAAAAATGGTTGTTAGCAAACATAAAAATTATTCCAAAAATTAAATATTTTTCGAAATTTATGCTACTACGAAAAATGGTTGTTAGCAAACTTTTTTTTTATTCCAAAAATTCAATAATTCACGAAATTTCTGCTCCTACGAAAAATGGTTGTTAGCAAACTTGAACATTATTCCAAAAATTAAATATTTTACGAAATTTATGCTACTACGAAAAATGGTTGTTAGCAAACTTGAACATTATTCCAAATATTACATAATTTACGAAATTTCTGCTCCTACGAAAAATGGTTGTTAGCAAACTTGAACATTATTCCAAAAATTCAATAATTTACGAAATTTCTGCTACTACGAAAAATGGTTGTTAGCAAACTTAAACTTTATTCCAAAAAATCAATAATTTACGAAATTTCTGCTACTACGAAAAATAGTTGTCAGCAAACTTGAACATTATTCTAAAAATTAAGTAATTTCCGAAGTTTCTGCTACTACGAAAAATTGTTGTTAGCAAACTTAAATATTATTCCAAATATTAAATAATTTACGAAATTTCTGCTAACTATAAAAATAAAATAAATTAAAATAAAATAAAATAAAATAAAATAAAATAAAATAACATAAAATAAAATAAAATAAAATAAAATAAAATAAAATAACATGGAATAAAATAAAATAAAATAAAATAAAACAAAATTAAATTAAATTAAATACCATAAAATAAAATAACATAAAATTAAATTAAATTAAATACTATGCAACAAAAATCTCACGTTGCTGGGCAACGGGCTTACAGCTAGTGTTATTTGAATTTAACAGTAAGTGGGCATATCGCAAAGTGTTGTAGGTTGTCGGCAATAAAGATTGTTACCTTCCATATTTATAAAGTTATGCCGAAATCTTAACTTCGATATTTTTTTCGAATTTATTATCCTTTTGGCTATCAATTTCTAATGTGTCAGGAGAAAGATCATATCTTCTCAATTTTCTGAATGAAATAAAAAAAAGTTTTTACAGTATAAAAACAATCTGAGAAAAATTAATTATAATTGGTAAACAACGCCCGCCCTGATAGGGTTAGCCTTCATTTCAATGAAAAAAAGAATAGTACTTCCGAGCTAATGCAAAAAGGCATATTTTACGAAAACGTTATTACAAATCCATGTCTCAAAAGCGAATAATCAAATTGATGTATAAATAATAATGAAATTCATTTTAAAATATTATTTTTTTTAATCCATGTCCGTTCCCAATGTGGAGCATATGGCCTCCTAATGTAGGTATCTAAACAGATGTTTTTCTACAAGAACTGTTTGTTTGTTAGTCATTCAACCTCTCTTATTCAAAGAGAGTATTAGGGATAGACGGATAAGGCTAGGATAGGACTAGTGGTTAACTAATCACTCTCACGACATCCAGTTATTCAATTACCAGAAAAGGAGGGAAGGAATTTTTAGACATCACCAACACCCATGCCTTCGAACAGAAATCGATTGATTTTTGTGTGCAGTTGTAGATAATTTAATTTATTTTAAAAAATAGCTCACTTCTTTTGAGAATGAGAAGAGGGTGGGTTGAAATCAGTTAGCTTGGTCAAAAGAAACACTTCAAATGTCATAAAGTGTACTTTTATTGATTTGCAATTGGCTTCTAATAAGTTTACAAAAAAAAAAACAAGTCACACAGACGGAGAACCAACTCGTAACACAAGAACAAAACATTTTTTTTTAGAAATTTTATCGTTCCTCTCTCTTGAAGATCGAAGATCATGTACGACGATTTCAAAACATTTTCCTCTTCTTCTTCAGGGCGGAATTCATAACCGTGACATTCCCAACACTATAAACTTACATGGTCCTAATTTTTATCTACGTAGACGAAACCATACCCAATATTTTTTTTCACGTCAGTCTAATGATTAACCAGTTGCAAGAGCTGTTTGATTGATCAATGCAGAGGGCAATATTAGTTATTTTTGTTTTTATGTAATACTGACCTCCCCATAATAAGTGTACAGTAGAACCTCGATTATCCGGACTAATTGGGGATGAAGGTAGTTCGGATAAGGAAAAATCCGGATAATCGAAAAAAATCATAATTTACATGGAAAGACATGTACATCAGTATAATATTTTTTATTTGTCTAGATCAGGGGTGGGGAACCTTTTCTTCTTTAGAGGCCGCATTCATTTTTCTGATTCAAAATAAGGCCTCAGAAAGCATTGACTAGGGAATCTTTGTCCGGAAACAAGAAATTACAGTCAGAATATGTCAGGAATTTACGAATCTACATACATTTACAGAATAACAGAATTGGCCAGAAGGCAGCACCAGAGTAGCCAAAAGGCCGCACGTTCCCCATGCTTGGTCCAGATTAACATAAAGCTTTAGTATGAAATTATTTTTTATCAAGAAATTCATTTATTAGTTTTTGCTTAAATAAGCTAGCTGTTCTTTTTGAAGCTGCCAAATCGCGAATACTTTTAAGACATATGTTATCCCGGGATACACTCTTCTTGGCTCTCAAACCACTTCATGGTGACATTTAAGCACTGAAAATCCCTATAATGGAGCAGGACCAATATCTCTTTCTCGGCACCGTGCGGTCATATGTTACACATATGCTACAGATTCAGCTTTTTCTGCTGACAGTGCGTACGGCACAAAGCCATCTTTATGGTTCTCACTTAACGCACACAGTTTTAAGGATTTCGTTGCATCTTCAATCACTCGGCACATTAGCTTCACTAATAGCATTATCGGTGCTCAGTTTCTCCGGGGTCTTCTTCTTAACGGCGTAACTCAGAGAATCCTTGTCAAAGTCCATCGGAATGATGCCCAGGTCGCCGCTGTATCTGTTCTTGGCCACCTGAAGGTACTTCTTGCCCCTGACGGTGGTCAGACGCCTGTCCTGGATGATCAATACGTTGTCGGCCTCTTGGGAAGCCTTCGCGCTGCCGAATATCGAACTGGTAGACAGATCTTCCTCGTCACGCTCCTGAAATAGTTTTTGTAACAGTTTATAATATTTCAGTTTATAATCCAAGCCCTCGCTTAAGTTATTTTAATTCGTTGTTCCAAGCTATATAGTTCATATAAAACGTTAATTATCGTGGGGTAATTCTACACAGCATTTGTTTAACGGATTTATTGATTCCTGTGATTCCATTGTGATTTCTGAAAATTCCCCACGCCCTTCCGATACTAAAATAAAGGGGCTTAGCGAAAGCGGTTGGGTAAAAACTAGTCCTGTCTTAGCTCCATCCTTTCTATTCCTACTCTCTTCAGAAAAAAGGAGATGATGAGCAGCTGATATTATTTTTTTTTTCAACGGTCTCTTTAAAAATGTAAAGAAGATATTTTTTTGTATATATGTCGATCATCCAGTTCATTAGTCAGCCAACACCACATAACCTGTTATACGATAAAGGTAAAAGCAATATTCAAATGGTCACCGTGAATCAAGTGTTGTTCATTTTTCTACCGGAATTTAAACATTATATCAACAGTTGTCTACAGTTTAGGTATTTTGGCCAGGTTCGGTAGTAGGACATGAGGAAATATCCGTTTAATGACCCAGACAACATTGACATTTTGTTTGATACTTTAAGTTTATAAGAATTAGCATTTTTAAGGTGTCTTTTTTAATTATCTGATTACTGAACCTGATCCAAGTACAAAATTTTTCACGCATATTTAACACTAATTTTGATATATAAGAGTTGTCTGATTAATAATATATGGGGAGGTTGAACAACTGACTAACAAGCAGTTCTTGTAGTAAAAAAAATCTGTTGCGATACCTTTGCTATAGAGCGTTGAGAGCGGACATGGATTTAAAAAAGAAAAAAACTGTGTTTATTTAAAATAAGTATGATGGCATTGGTCTCATTTTACCTTTCTTGGATGCATCACTAACGTAACATGGCAGTCGGCCTTGGTGGCGAACCCTCTGAACGCGGCGATCACAGCGTCCTGCTTCCAGAATCGGTCAGTGTGGCGCGTCACTTCGTCCCCCACGCCCAGCATGAACTGCACGTTGTCAATGATTACGTGAGATATTGAATGAACGTACGCCGCGTGCTCTACAGCCTGTAAGCAATTAAAAAAAATATGACCTCCATGTTTTAAATTTAATTTATCCACTTGCACGCCAACAATGCACCAGTGGGTCAAAATACTTTCTTGTAGAAAATAAATTCTATATCACAATAATCTAAAAATTATTGTGCTAGCGGCATCTATTAATAAACTCAAACAGGTAAACATTAAAAATTATCCTAGTTTATTCATATTATTTTAAAATAAATTCAACAGATGCTGCAATGGCTACGAACCAATCTTTGTATACGGCATACACAAACCATATATGGAGGTATTTTTCACAATGCCTTGTAAAAAAACCTTCGGAGTTCATCAAATGGATCCATATATTATACTTTTCATAATCTAGTAATAATAAATAATATACATATCTACATTGTGACAACCCTGAGCTATCAATCAATAGTAAATGACGAGTTTTCATTCGGTTTACACAATATTGACAAAAAATAAATGTTTATTATGTGTTGAGACAACAAATTTGGAAAGTCAAATCACTTTCAAATGGTTCTAAGAGTGTTGGCATGAAGGACTAGATCGAATATTTCACACTGGCAGGTAAATGGTTAAAAATAAATAGTTACTGAAAATTTATTCAATTATAAAAAAAAATAGTCAATTCTGTAATTTCAAGCCCAGTTCATCAAATGAGTTATAAAGGTTAAGCCGATAAATCGGAGAAAACGATAATTGCGGGATTATGTAATAAAGTTCTGACCCAAAAAAGAACGATACAAGGGGAAAAACAATCAACACAAGAACGTTGGCGGTTCCTCTGTATATGTTAAAAGCCGCGGCAAAGATTACCTCCATAACATCTTTGATAGTCTGCTGCCCGTGGAATGTCATAAAATAGATCGGCAACTCTTCGAAGACGTCTGCGAATCTGAAAATGATGAAAAAGAAATGTATTCGATACCATGGTCGGAGCTGTTTAGTATTACCATATCGTCGGCATTATGGCAAAAGGCAATAATTAGATCGATTTTTAACACTTTGTGTATTTTTTTCATATCGACTGTGGAAAGGAAAAAGGACGTAACCCGCAGGTTTTTAAAACAGCTTTTTTCGACAATCATAATGTATCAAACTTGATACACGTTCTATCAAA